>NW_010579945.1:80571-141580 GCF_000705375.1 Tinamus guttatus
AGCCACTGCTTTCTCTGCTGTGCTCAGCTGTGTTTCATTTGCCTCAGACGGTGCCACCAGACTGCTAAAATGTCAGCTTCCTGTCACATCATTGCTTGCTCTTCTGCACTGTTAACAGGATGATTCGTTTAATTCGCAAAATGATTTCTTCTATTTCAAAATTAAACACCTTCACTGGAGGAGACTTCTCTTGGTCTAACTGATTTGCATGCCCTCCACAGAAGCGCAGAAGTCTCTAGGGAGCTGGTAGGTCTGTGACAAGGAAGGCAGCCACTGCGGGACACTGTGGTCTCTTGAGTCCCGAGGGCCACTTCTGCCCACACTGAGTGCAGGAAGATGGGGAAATAATGAACCTTCTAAGAAAAGACTTCTAGATCAAAGTCCCTTGGGATAAACATGATTCTCCAACAGAGCCAGCACCCAAGCCCTTCTTTTTTGCCCTGACAGCTGCTAGACATGCTTGGCCACTCATTATTGCTTACTTTCCATACAGTGCAACTCCTTTCCAGCTCCTCTGAAATGCAGCACATACACAGAATAGCCATTAGCATTTGTTTTCCTCATCCTGAAATCTCATCAGAGCACATCTATCCAGGCTGATCCCTTCTTTAGTTCTCCAGTGTTCACTGGAGTTTCTTCTCACTTGCAAAAACCTTTAGTAATTTCAGCTTCTCCATCCTTCTCACCTAATCTCACTTCCTATGAGCTCAGCTCACTGGTCCTCTCAACCAGTGATACCACTCAAGCTTTTCCTTCGCTTCCCATTCAGTCATCTCCTGCAGCTGCTTTCCATGCCTCCTCCAGTATGTGGGATCATATCACAAGTCTGATTTGCCCGAGTCGCTCCCTTCCTTTTGCACCTCTTATTCTATTGAGAGACCAGCAAGTTAAAAATACAGAAACATTAGATACTTGAACACCAAATTCCCAATGACACACTCCAACCCTTTAAAAATATCCCCTCTGCACTACAGCTGTAGAGCTGCCAACACTTGATCACCCTCCTGGTCCTCCCACGGTAAACTAAAAGCCTTTTGAGTTTGTGATGGTGCCTTCCATGTTTGCACACAGCTGAGCACATTATGTGTATATGAAAAGGAATAGCAAATGATGCACTGCTGCTTGAACTGAGGGAAGCCATGGCAGCGAATGGACAGCAAGGATTTCTAAGCCAAGGATATGAGTCATCACAGCCATCAGAAGCATAAAAGCACCAAGCTCCCTAATGCAGTGCTCAAGCACGCTTTTGTCACATCCTCTTGTGGGAAAGGGCTCATTGCAGTGCTCTAAGAGATCTAAAGACACTTTTGCTCCATCACTCATCCTTTTTTCTGCTAACCAAAAGCATTCCCCGTTCCTCTGCCAGACCCTTGCAATACAGCCTAGCCCTCCACAACAAGCCTCAGGTTCCCCTGTCCGGCCTTGCCCGAGCACGGCCCAAAATAGGGCTGGTGAGCCCGCTCCAGAGCCACTTGTCCCTTGAAAAGATCCCACATCAAACAGCCGCAAACACAGAGACCTTACATTGCCTCTGTCTTTAAAGGGTTTTAGATATCCAGTATAAATTCTCTTTGATAAAAGTATAAAGTGTTTCAATCCCCATGGCACACAGAAGGGGGGTCCCGCAGGCCTTCACAGCAGGAGATGTTGTGAACCTTTCTTCCCCTGGGCAGGCCCCCACACAGTGCCCTCCCCAGCAAAAACACCAGGTGTCAATGGGGGAGAAATAGGGAGCTTATATTTTCCTTTCCCAGATAAAATATAGGAAATCCCCCACAATACATTGCCCCTTCTCCCTTTTCAACGTGGAAGGTGGTGGTGGTGGCAACAGTGGCTCCCAGGATGGCCGTCCTCAGTCATGGTGACAGTCACAGACTTGAAAGTGTTGTCGTATGTCCCTCTGAAGTGACAGGCCTGCATTTGTAGCAAGGGGAGAGCTGCTGCTCTGCCGTATGCCATGGAGAACTGGCACCATCTCCTTTGGGTCTTTTTCTTTTTTGGGACCCTTTCAGGCTTTTTCATGTTAGTTTAATTAACCATTTTCTTCATGTTTAATTGATCATATTCCAGGTCTGAAGAAGCTTGGAAATCTTTCTTGCACAGGACTATGTAATCTAGACTCCTTCCCAGCAAAATCCTTGGCTCCACACTTTATTATTTTTTGGCCTGCAGGCCCCACTAACAGCAAAACCCCAGAGTGCCGGGTGCTGTACCCATGCACAGAGGAAGAGATATCCCAAAGTCCCTCCCAGACACCCATCTGACCAGGCAGGACAGCCAAGGGAAGAGAGATGGAGAATTTGTACCAAAGCTGCAGAGTGAAGTCAGGGACAGAAGAAGCCTCTGGCCATCTAGAAAAAGATAGTGTCCCTTAAAGGGGGTTGTGCTTTCTCAAAACCATCCTGGGTTTTTTGTTTGTGTTTTTTTTTTCCTTTTTTTTTTTTTTTACTTTAGCTAGAAAATAACTTTGTGAGCAAACTAACAAGGGTCTTTGCAGTGTCTCTCACTACTGGGTTATGGTGTGAGAACTCATGTCCCCTGCTGTGAGGACTGCTGGTTATTTCAGCATCTGCTTGGAGACCAGGAGCTATATGAGGCCCAGAGGACCTTCCTTCTGAACTGTCAGCAAAATGAAGGTCCTGATATTTGAACAGGAGGTGCAAAGCTGAGAAGGATTAACTTCCCTTTTTTACTGAATATCAGGAAGGGAGGTAAGTATATTAGGGTACATCCTTCTCTTCTCAGCAAAGAAAAATAGCAAGACAGAATAGTGGGGTCAGGAATAACTTTGAAAGAGCTCCTCCTCCTAGTTCCTAAACAAAAAAGGCATATACTGGAAGTCCATATACCATGTATAGTGCTCATTCATGAAAAATACTTCCTGGCATTTGCTGTCATTTAACAGAGCTGCATGAACACAGACTGCCTCCTGATGCCTCCTGGATGAAGAGCTGGGAAGGGAGTGAAAGTGTCATATAGATAATCAACTGCATTTTACTGTCTCATTTTGCCTAACTCTGTTTCCAGAACTGTAGCCCACTGTTTTAATTTTCACTTTATTAGAATAAACTAGATGTGTTCTAACTTTCAAACCAAGTCGAGTAATAAATGTGTCATTTACACGAGCCATCAAAAACAAAATACTCCATAGGGAGCAGTGAATAATAATTAGTGAAGAAGCAGTGAATAAGACAATAGAGAATAGCCTGGCAGAGGATTTACTGTCTCTGAGACATAATATGTTAAAGGGGTCCCTACCTCTCTAGTTAGGATGCCTGTTACCATTAAGACTCACAGATAATTCGAGGAGTAGTAACTCCAGACACCAAGAATGCAATAAGGAGCTACCCCTGCCATTGATGAGGTAGGGTCTCTCTAGCAAGACATGCTTGTGATTGTAGAACATGCACTTCTAGTATAGCCACACAACATCCTGCCCGTCAGTCAGAGGCAGAGACCACCCTCACATATGCACACTGGTATTTTCTGGCATGGGCAGAATCACAGAGAGAGTGGAAAACCTAAGCCTACTTCACAGAGCCATAGTGTAAGCCCCAGATAGGTATGTTGTGGATTTTGTTTGGCCAGCTTCTACCCCTGAGCTAAAAACTGATGCCACCTATGTCCTGACGCAAATACTACCAAAACAGGTCAGGTATAGGCATCTGACTGAAAGGTCTGGCAGAAACACTTCCCCCTCAGTTCCTTTTCTTTCTTCACTGGATTCTCAGCAACAATTTTCTGTAGTTTATTTTTCAGCTGTAGTTTCTGTAACAGGCAAGCTAAAAAGAATCACAGAAGACCTTGGAACAGTGCAGAAATGGGAGTTTGTGTTATTATGTAGTGACTTCCAGTATAAACTGCAAAGATGGGTCATTAATCACAATGGCACTTTGTTCCCAGTATTATAGATCCATCCAGTCCCACCAGTAACCTGTAAAGCTGTCCTTTATAGGTTACTGGTTGGGTGAAAAAGCCTTAACTACTGTTCCACGATTGGATCCACCTCTTGAGGAGAATTCATACTGAGCTTCCCCCATGATGCAGAGTATGCTCTTTCTGGCTTCTTCCCTAATTCAGCTCCTTTTCTCTAATTCAAGCACATGCTGAAGGAGACATATCCACCACTGCCTTCCTGGGCTGGAATGTTCTCCTGGGCTTGTGCCAAGTACCTCGACAGAGATGTGAATTCTCATCTGGGGATATACCCTTTTACTTGCAACGTGGACTCCCCAGTTCAGAGGTGGGTGGATGACGGACTGACTGGAAGGAGAGGTTATCATTCTTCCCAACTACCCAAAGAGTCTCCTTTTTTTCCTCAGTGGCCCGGCCTTCCAGAGTAGGGCCTTTATACAGAGATGCAGAAACCTCTGCTGTGTATGCACTGGGCCCACTGGATCACTTCTATAGAAGTGATCTCCAAATGATGAAGAAGGCTTCATTTATTAGCCATGAATAGGTTATACGTGAACTGAAGAGCCGCAGCAAATAAATTCACCTGGATCTACACTGGCTTTGCAACAGGCTGCTTTGTGCGTCTCTGGAACTGAGATTTGGGTAGACAGCCAAGGCTGCGCTAGTGTCGGCAAAGTGGCAAAGAGGCAGAAGCAGCCATGAGGCAGGAGAAGTAGGGAGAGGAGGAAAAGAACCCAGGGGATTGTAGCCCTTTTGATCCAGACACACTGGATTCTGGTAGATGTCTGGCTTCAAGCAGGAGGTTGGACTGGAGACCACAGGCCCAACTAGAGGTTTGCCTCCAAACAACATTTTTGTGATTCCACGCCACAGTCAAACCCAGCTCTTTCATGTTAGTGCACAGGCAGATGGCTGAACTGGATTACGCAGATGGTCTGGATCTTCATTACCAGGAGTTACCAACCCCACTGCCAGCCTGTAAGTATAATTGCAGCAAGCAACCTTCAACCTTGTTGTCTCATTTGCCAAGAGCTCCAGTGCTGCAGGGCTGTAAGTTTTACTTGCTGAAGGCATATAGCTCTGCATAGCTGCACACTGCAAACAGAGAAGCCTAGGCTGCTATGAATTCACTGCTCTTAATACTTGGTCCAAACGGATTCATCTTGCCTCTGATGTGTATGTGCTCATCATGTTTCAGCACTTACACATCAGAGGCAAGATGAGTTAATGGTATTTTCTGGCCTTGCAGTTTATGAGCCCATGAATATAGATTATAAATCTCCCCAAACTTGACCCCATTCTGAGATGTTTTCATCTGAGTCCTCTTGTACTCCAAACCAAGGAGGTACAGCTTTTTGTTTCTCCTTCCAATCGAAAAAAAATTCCTGCTCCCACTGGGTAAGAAGCTGCTCTTCTGTACCATTTCCTTTCTAGGGCTGACTAATGGAAGCCATGAGGGCTGAGATGCCGCAATTTGCAGTCTGATAGCAACCAGAACATCTCTCCGGGGCCAACAGACATCAGCAGTTTCAGGAATCAGTGCTTGGGGTTAAGTGCACATTTGTGGGTAAACTCTGCCTTTATCTTTGGATTCTACTCCAGACTCTTTCCTGGACATCTGTGCTGACATGGGGTAGTGGAAAGAAGAAGAATGTACATGCCTAGCCTGTCTTTTCAATTTAAATGACATTTTGTATATTTACCTATCTGAACAGCAAAAGGCCTCTTCTTTGCACCTAATCATCAGCAAACAGGAGCCACTGTGAATTTTATCAATATACCAGTTTTTAGTTTAGGCTGTAGACATAAATAAATAAATAAAGCAAGAGAGACAGACAGGGAAAAGCGACACAGACGGTATCATTTTCAAAGACATTTTTTAAAAACACATTAAAGAGCTTTTCTTTACTTTTTTTCTTTTTTAATTTAGTGACAGTCTAGGAAGGAGGAGATGAAGATAAAGAAAAAAGTAAAAAGGAGATTTAATGAGGATGAGAGAGAGAGAGGCTGAAAGGGTGTTTCGTAATCTCAATGAGCAGTTAGGGAGAATCAGGGTGGAGGGAAAGGATGATTCTAAGAGATAATTACTGGGGATGGGTTGGAGAAGTAAGCGTAGGAGAAGAACAAGTGCAAGAATACATTCAGAAATTCAGACAGACCTGAAAAGAACCTGGTAACTTCTTCTATCTCATCTCAGGACAGGCCAATGTGCCTTCCCAGAGCTGTGGGGACATGGCGCAGGATGCCAAGATACCATTAGAAAGACAGTTGCTCTTGTCTTCTTTTAAAACAATCTTCCTTGAAGCAGGAAGCAGCAGAAATCTCCTGAGAAACAATGTTCCCATGGTGCCTGTAAGCAAATCTGGAGTTTCTGATAAAGCTGCTCAGTTGAATCCCTGGCTGTAGAGCCCAAATTTTATGCTGCTGCCCACAAGCAGTCAAAACTTGCTGCTACTCGCAGAAAGGAGGATCATTCTGCAGCTAAAGCAAGTAATGATGATTCCCAGTTTCTGTCCTGGGTTTGCTGCATGATGCTGGACATACCACTTGGTCTTTCTGTGCCTGAATTTTCCTGCTTCTGAAATACAGCATATATATAATGTATTATTGCAGATGCATTTAAACCAATGCCCTTCACTAAAAGGGGTCCAAATTTTTCATCTCTCCCAGAGGCCTTCTGCTCCTAATGGGAATATTCTCCTTGCCAGCTCCATCCAAAACGGGTAGAGCTCATTTTCTGTGGCAAGAAGAAATGTGTTCAACCCCTGCAGTGGCTGAGCAATTCCAGGAGCTACACGTGCTTCATAAAGACAAGTGCTAGCTGATGCAGATTTGTGACAAGACTTCCCAGCCTCGCAGGGGACACAATGACCCTTAACTCACTCCTGTTTGCAAAGTACATTGAGATCCTTAGATGGAAGGGCTTATAAAATCCCAAGTATTATTTGCTACCACTCAATCCTTCACTGCCCCTCTCCCTCCAAAGACATTTCAGGCTTCTTCCTATTGTGAGCTCTATTTTATTTTTTAATTTCCAGACGGCTGCACTAGATAAGGGCCCAGAGGGATTGATTTATGAGGGAAGATTAAAAACACTAGATACGTACGGTTTAGTTAAATGATAGACACGATAACTCCTCAGTGGAATCTCTCTTTAGCAGGAGAAAACAGGGGAAAAGAAGGAAATGTCTAATTCTAAGCTGTATTTTGTTTATAATTTGCTTTTATTTTCACTCAGTGGGAGATACACAATGGCTGCTGCAAGTGCGATACAAGAATGCAGCAGAGCCTAGCAGGAAGAAGTAGACCAGGTTAATACGAAGCAGTTAAATTACTCTATGAGGGCAGTTAGCTGGAGAGGGATTAACACAGAATCTCACATAGCTAATGACAGTGGAGAATGAAAATTTGGGGCCCAGATCCTGCAAAATGCCTGCACACAGTCATTTGCAAGATCCAGGACTTAAACCAAAAACCAATTAGCCTTACGACAGGCTTAAGAAAATGATTCATGGAAACAGCTGCAATGTATCATTGATTAGCAGTTTACAAAGCAGGAACAGAGAAAGGAAACAACATCACATTATGTCCAGCGCAGACTCACTGAAAAACACCACCAGGAGCCCTTGGCGCAAAGAAAAAGAAAACAGCAAGTTCTATTCCAGTGGTCGATCCCTATGGCAGCTCTGATAAGGGGGTCAGGTGAAAATGTAAGAACATCAGATCACCTGGAGAACTGATGATGGACAAACACACAGCTGAATGGTGGCCAACACACTATAGTTGAAAAACACAGTTAGTTGGTCTCTGTAGCTGCACTATCCTGGAAAGGGATTGCAGAAATTCCCGAGCTGCTGACCAGCCACGCCAGCAAGGTGCATAAAGGACTCACAAATTGCTTTTTGGTGGCAGTTCCTAGAAAAATGGGTGGGAGATTCAAAATTGGAGATAATATTTTTGAGAGGTCTTAACAGCAAAGCCAAAGGTTGCCGTAGCACTCCTGGGAGAAATGCTGGAAGGAGGTGAAGTCCCCTTGGAAAGATGACTGTGGTCTTTCAGAAGCAGAGATGGCTGTGGAGGTTTTTTTGATCCCTGCAGGAGACCAAGCTATTAGGTCTGCCCTTGGGCTGCTCCTCCAAGCGCAACACCACATAAAGTCCAGAGCATTCATCACTGCAGAGTGATAAACTCCTCACTCCCTCTCCCATCTTTGCCACTGCACAGATCCACTGCAGACTGACACCCAAGTCAGGGCTTGGGAACTCTCAGAAATGTCCCTATGACTCTGATGATTTCCAGCAGGTCACTAAAGTGACTTCAGGGAACCGATAAGGAAATGAGAATGCTTCCAGAAGAAGGGGAAAGAACAGTTTAAGCAAAAGGGTGGAAGCAGGAGGAAAAACAACAAAGCAAGAAAGTGCCAGGCCTGGTCCTAGTGTCCATCTGCACCATGACAGAGCTCCTTGTTTTTGCCACCATGGCCTTGGTAGCAGCTTTGCGCAAAGATAGAGCCTTCACTAGTGCCATGCCCCTGGGACCTGCGCCACGAGCAACCCTTTACAGAGTGTGCCAAGATCCTTGCCCTTTCTGTAACTGCCTATCACAGAGCCATCCCCTCCACTTGGTAGGCCCTCTTTTCTGGTGGATGCACCCAAAACCCCTGAAGTGGGGCCCAGGGGTGCACAGTCCCTCACCTTGCTAAGCTTCCAGCCATTCCCCACACCAAACAGAATCTGCTTCACACCAGGCAAGACCTGGCATGGCACCAACACGGATTTCACTTCTTTACTAAGCAAAAGCTGTGTCCTGTTGTGCACAGTCAGTTGCACATATTTTTCAGAAGCTCCCCACACAACTCATCTTCCAGTCACTGCATGAGTCTCTAAGGAGCAGGGGAGTTTCATGAAGAGGCAATAGGCAGCTGGCGGGTAAAAGCGATCACTGCGTGGCGGATGAGATTCCACGGCACGCTGGAGATGGAAATATCACCTTAACAAGCATGGACAGCCCCCAATGGACTATAAAATTCATTTGGTGACTGAGATAATTCAAAGGAGCCAAGTGGCACAGCAATAAAAGCTGGAACACATAAATTTAAACTCAGAGTGCTCTAGAGGGCCCTGGTAATAAGTGACAAAACAACCCACACCCACACAGACTTGCCCAAACCTGAGAGTCACAGCCCAGATATCAGGGAAAGATGCATGGACATTGCCTTTTCTTTAAGGGGAAGGAGGGGCAAGAGAAGCAAATATGAGAAAAGTGGTTACACACACAGAGTGTGCTCAACTACATGTCCAAAGTGTGCACACACGTCACTATAGCTGTGCTGGGCATTGTGCAAGAAGAGTTTATTAGTCGTAGTACCCAGTTCCAAATTAGCACCCATGAGAGGCTAAGTAGTGTTCTCCATTATACCAGGGCACAACACAACAACTTCACATTGGCTGAGTGCAGCCAAGGGTAAATTACGGCGAAACACCTTTTACGAACAATACAAGTTTTCTTGTCCTTCATCTCCCCTGTTCCCACTGGGATTCCTCCCCAAACAGCTCAGAGAGTGCTTCCCAAAGCACTTCCCTCCCAAGGAGTTAGTTTGCCACTCGGAAGATGAACAGCCTAAAATTGCAGCAATAAAAACTTTATAGCGCTCCATCATGTTCATTCATGCTAATGTTCTCTCTCACTGTGGCTATAACAAAAATCTTAGTATTGGAGAAGAAACAGGACACTTTTAACAGCATCACAGACATGTTTTGCAGTGCTGTAAAAACATGGCAGAACAATACACTTTAGCAGCCTAAGGTGTCCATCAAGGTCGTTAATGACTGAGAGAGGAGACACAAGAAGTTGTTGATCGATGACATGTCATAGTTTGGAGATGGAAACTGCAGGAGACGTGATCCATACATCTCCATGTCCCCACAGGGAACTCTCCTAATCTAATAAGACAGGTGTCTCCATGGAGGGGTCTCAAGGGCGAAAAGGAGGCAGAGGTCTGCTAGGTAATGTCAGTTGTGACACGGAAAATTGGAGGGCCTGAGGATAGAACTGATCTCCCTGTAGCACCGCAGTAGGTGTTGACTCTTGCAACTTGAGGGACTGGGGTGATCAAGAATGCTAATTACTCTTGATGACTGAGAAAGGGGACATTGGCTTCACTAATTCCTTCTTTACAATTAGAGCAGCAACTGAAGTCAGGATGAGGCAGATTCTCTCACTGACATAACCAGCACAAGCATTTTGATTTCTGAGTACTGTGAGTGATGGCAGATAGCACATCTGCTCCACAGCTTAAACCTGTGAGCTTCGGGACCAGAGCACATCAAGTTTTCACCTTAAAGAATCATTTAACTTTTCAATAAGTAGCAAGGATAGTCACTGAAAGGGGACAACAACTTCAAGTGTGAACATAAACACTAATGATTTGGTTTTAACCAACATTGTTCCTTTTCTCTCCTACACAACTGGTCTTCTCACAATCAGACCTGTCTGCGAGTTATCATCATCACTAATTTCGTGTACTGAGGCGGTCCATGGGAGTTACATTTACAAAACAGAAATC
Source organism: Tinamus guttatus (assembly GCF_000705375.1). The sequence goes on from NW_010579945.1 coordinate 91,052, forward strand.
CGCTACGCTACATATTGCACAAAGACTAAAGACACAGTCCCTGCTCCAGACTATTACAGTTTGAGTACAGGTTAGGGATCAAGATAAATACTGAACTGTGAGGCACCTGGATTCATTGTTGTTCTTAAAGCTTTCCCTTTCTTGAATAGAAAACACTTCAGAATATAGATTTAAATATATATTTTAAGGAACAATAACCCCTTTTAGAACAGCTAGTGTGGAAACAGCTGAAAAGACATCTTTTCTCTTTTTTTTTTCTTGTCCCTATCTTTTCCCATCCTAATAAGGGCATTTGCAATGGAAACCAGGCTCTTTGCTGCCTCTGAGGTCATTTGCTCTTGCTGCTTATTTCTCTCCCCACACATCATCAACTACTCTGTGAACCGAAGGTGCTGTGGAGCAGGGAAAATGCCACCTCCCAGGAATGAAAATGGCACTTCATCGCCACCCCTTAGCTTTGGAAGTACCACTCTTCCCTTTTGTCTTTAGCTAGGCTTTTAAATGGGTCCGCTGTATGCAATGGTCAGCACTGAGATCAGACTGCAGCGAGTAGGTCAGGCCAGTCTACTCAGCATTTTGCACAGGTCTGACTATTTGAGCCAGGGAAATCTTATCCACACTGCTTGCAGAGAGGGCTTGCACAGACGGCCTCTTCAGCGGGCACTGGGCTCAGCCCACTCCCATCATCTGGAGAAGAGACGTTGCCCCTTCAAAGGCAACTTTTCCTCATGCAACTGCTTTTGGAAGGAGTATCCCAATTACTTGCAATGGGGGAATTAGGGCTTAGGCAGCCCTGCGTTTCCCTGAAACAGGGCCATGTCAGTGGTACCCTGAGCAATGCAAAGTGGGACATGCTCCAAACATGTTTTGTCTTACAGGGCACTTCCCCCTGACATTCCCTCCGTCAGGTAATTTTGACAGAGGTGTTTCTGCAGTGCCCACTCCAGCACTGTGCATTATGACAAAGCTTAATGTGATTTCAGAGTCGATTACGCCCTACCCATTTTTCTGCAACAACACCACTGCATAGCCGCTAATAGGTGAATTACAGGAGAGAAATGCGTTGCTTGGTACAGGCAAGAGATGTGTCATTTGGCTGTACAGGAACAGGAGAGATTTAATTTTTCAGCTCCTCCCTTCCCCAGTGCTTCATCCGCCACAAGATGAAACAAGCAGAAGGGAGATGGGCTTTTCGCGTAAACTGGGAATGTCTGATTGATAACATGTTATCTTGTCAGCCCAAGACACCTGCGTGGCACGTATTTATGCTATCAGAAGGGATCTAGTTGGTGAATTAGGGTTTGGTGTTGATAAGGGCACCAGCCCCATGAGGGCAAGGGGATTAATGCTGATATTTTGCAGCTTGCTGTCATTAAAGTCTGATTCTTTTTGTCAAGCAAAAAAAAGAAGAGAGGAAGAGTAATCAGTTTTAGGCAGATAAAAGACACTCAAGTTGTGGGGGTAACTGGCAGAAAGGGATCTGATGAATGGGAACACGGAAGGCCAAGAGATCTCTTGGGGACAAAGGGAAAAGCATTCAACAATTTCCTCATCGACTAGCCTTTCTCTGTTGGGAAGGAATCAGGGTAAGGGGAATGGCTCTGGAGAGTTCCTGACAGTAAAAAGACACAGTTCTATCAAAACCAGAGCTAAATTAATATAGATGGAGTGGGGCAGAGAAGAGGGGAAAGGATGTGTCCCACAGGACACCCAGGAGCAGCTTCAGATGAAGCCCTTAGTCCTTTGCTTGTATCCATATCTTGGAAAAGGATCGTGTGACACTCATGAAGGAAAAGTCTAAGCAGCATTAAGATAAGGCAAGGCTGTCATGCTATATCTATTCCCTACCAACTCCCCAAGGGCTGGGAAAGCAGCATCAAAAGCAAACAAAAACAGCTGAAGGAAAGATCCCCTGTACCACAAACCATGTACCACACTAACCACAGCATCAACACTCAAACCCCACAAGATGCTGAGACGCTTGGTACCATCAACATCCTCTTAGAGGATGGGAAGGTCTGTCATGCTGACACAGACAGATTCTTTCAGTTACAAGATCCTGTTTGTGGCTCTGTGGGCATGTATTATTAATACCCTACAGTGTTTTAATTAGAGCTGAGAGATTCATTCATTGTGAATAATTTATCTGACTAATTTTGCCTCACTTCTGTTCATGAATCGTCCACAAGCAGTTCGTAATTTTCTCAAATTTATTTGTCATTTATTATTATTTACTGACTTGTCTCAGGAAATAATTCTCAGTATATTGTTTGTCTGCAAACTGTTCTCAGATGGTCAATATTCAAAACCAGAGCTGGGCGAGATATACTTTTGTTAAGTGTATGCCGCAAATCCCATTGCATGTTTCTGTTTTCTGAGTAACCTTTAGGATCAGGTCTCCACAGAGAATGCTAGTTTTATGAGTTCAAATTTTGCTTCCTGCAAATAGTCTCTAATATTTACATAAAATTCACTGTTCCCATGAACATTCCTGCCAGTCAATATATGCACTGCAAAACACACAGAGAGAGAACACAGAAGAGGAGTGTTTTAGACTTGAAGCAAATAGTTCTTTTGTTATATAGTGCCTCAGTCTATTCCTAAGGGACCTGTCTGGAGGTTTGTTTAGGCTTTTTTTCTTTTTTTTTTTTTCTGCTGTATTTTATTTTTCCAACTGCATTGGTCAGGGGTTATGTTATCTCCAAGTCCTTCGCTCTTACAAACAGCACAGCACGCTGAACACATCGTCTTGCTGTGTGCCCTCCTTGTGAAACTGTCTCCAGAGACGTCTCCCCCGAGCACCAGGCAAGGAGCTCACCACTATCCCACACCAGGTGCTAATATCGCCGCGGAGCTTGCCAAATGGCACCACCGACCGTCCTGCCAAGGAGGTCACTACTTGCTCCTTTTCATACACTGCCAGGAAACACTTGAATTTTCATTGTCCACCGCAATAAAGCCTTCCCTGGCAGCAGCACTGAATTTGTAGGGGATCTTTCCTTCTCTGGAACCTAAAACACAATTTGGCAGTAAGGAGAGAAGTTTTTCCTGCTTGCAGTGCTCAGGAACCAACATGACGAGGGAGGAAGACCTTTCCACAACCACCAGGTGACCTCCATTTTGTAGGTTTGAATTATTAACCTCTGGTAGGGAAGTGTAAACACTCATTACTGTCATCCGGCAAGCTCACTTATTTTTAATTATTTTCAGAGATGAAGCCTTACACATTTCAATATCCCAGAGCAACTGGGAGACAAAAATTGCTATGGAAATTCTGTGGATACTTGTTAACCAGAATTCACTCTTCATATGATTTATAAGCATATACAGTCACGACATAATTACAGACAATACAGACAGTAGTAACTATTTATGTTATCTAGTCCAGGGCCATATCATTCCCTTCAGGGTATTTCCTATGGCTTTTTTCCATCCTGGGATTCCTACTTCATCTTTTCAGAAATTATGTCGCATATTTCAGATCCCAGCATCTGTAAATTCCCCCAAACAGTTCCCATTTTTGTTTTGTTCTGGGCAATATTGGTGTTCTCAGGTATTTACTGTGAGGGTGACAGAGCCCTGGAACAGGCTGTCCAGAAAGGTTGTGGACTCTCCTTCTCTGGAGATCTTCCAAACCCACCTGGATGCCACCCTCTGCCACGTGTGTCTGAGTGTCCCTGCTTGAGTAGGGGGGTTGGACAAGGTGACCTCTAGAGGTCCCTTCCAACCTCAACCATTCTGTGATTTCATCCAAGGGTTGAAGTCATCTGCCATACGCCTGTATTGCAAATACAATAGGAGTTTCATACTAGAACTTCTATTTCTGCATACCAACCTCCTCCACATTCCGCTTTTGACCTCTGATTAGCCCCATATGCGCCCCACATAAGCCCTCACGCTGTCCAGTCCACCTCACACTGTCCAGTCCACCTGTCCAATCCATCTCATCCTCAGACAAGCACAAGAACTGCCAGTTCTCAGCGGTCTATACCTTTCTTTCAATGTTTGCCACCCACATGCCTTAGACCCCAAGCCAAACACAGCTCTTTGACTGTGATTTGTCCCTCAAATCAATCTCAGGAGCATGTGACCACTCCTGCTGTTCAAATATGAACTTTCCTCAAGCCTGCCTGTGACATGCTGCTGCCCAGAGCACAGTGCAGTAATAACAGATCAGAGATGGACAGAGAATACAGTTTTCTCGCTCTGGATTCACTACTTGCATTTCCCAGGGACTTGTGGGTGTACATTAGCATCCTATAGAGCTTTGTGGGTACATGCAGTATTAACATCCTATAAGGTTTTGTAGACATTCATTATTAACGCACAATAGAATCTGTGCAGATGCATTATTAATACCCTCTGAGCTGGCAAGAGAATGGTGATATTTTCATATGAGAAATGTAATTGTTTAATATCAAACAGTATTATTTCAAAGATTTTAATTGTGTAATTGGGGTCAGTAATCGCTCGGTCATTCTTAGAGCAAGATGAACTTGCAGGGTAAAAGATTTATTGTCCTGACAATAGAGAGCAAATTTTAATATTTCTGAAAAATCGAGAACTATTAATCCTGGCATGTGTTACTCTCAAACACAGGGAACTGATAAAACTTTGATCTAATTTTCCCTTTGAAGGGGCATTGGTGGGGTGTGGGGAAGCCTGTTAACTGTACGCGGCCTGCCACTGAAAGCACAAAGCCTCCCCACATCCGACTTCACAGGCGCGCTCAGATTGTGCGGGAGGCAGCTCCGGCGAGAACAAACTGTTCCAGGCTCCCCGCGCGCCGAGGGGAGGGAAGGCAGCAGCGGTTTCCATGACCACCGGCAGCTTCACGGTCATTTCTCCAAGGGATGCTATTTGCATTCGCACCCACTGTGCACACACTCTCCCGTCTATGGGAGCGCCAGCCAATATTTGCATTCCAGATCAAGCGACGCGGGACGGTGAGGTGCACACATACCAGTTGCTGTGACCATTTGGGTAATTTGTCTGCGCAAAGCTTATGAATTCTGTTTGATACTGGGGGCTTGAGTATTAGTGGCAGGCTCCAAGCTTCATTTTAATGAGAAGCCCTGATACTTTCTCTGTTGTGGATTTTTTTTCCTGTTTTGTTCTGTTTTTTTTTTTCCTTTTTTTTTTTCCTCTAAGTTGAACTAAAATCCAAAGGCAATGAAAATGATAACAAAGGAGGTGCATTAAACTTTGATGACTGCCCACTCAAATGGGAACAACAGAAAAACCACCTCGCGGCTGCCTAGAGCAAGACAGTTTTGTAAGTTGAAACTAAGGCTGGAAGCAGGAAGCAAGAAAGATGCAGAGGATGTGACTGGTGAGGCATCTGGGAGGACAGACTACGGAGGGAACCGGTTGCCATAAAAGCAAGAGCATTTCCTTGATTGTTAGAGAGGAAACCTAGGGAAGGAAGGAAAAACAGAACAGCCGCAAATGTTCTGCGAGGGGCACAGGACCACGGGTGTCCTTCAAGGGCTCTCATTAAAGTCCCGCAAATGCCCAGGAATGAAGAGGAAAGAGCAGCAGGGAAAGGCAGATGAGTGCCTATCTCTAAGTATCATGGGTCCTCGAGGGCAGGAGCTGTAAACAGAAAGCACCTACAAAGGCAGTGCTGTGCCAAAAGGTGGGATTCAGCTATGGAGATCACAGCAAGCAGAGCATAAGGTCCCACCTGTGTGGAAAGCACCCCAAAAAGGGCAAGGAGGGAAAAAACAAAATGTGGCAACAGCCCATGCAGGCCAAGGGACGCTCATGAATACCCAGACCTGGGATGTCTGGACACGACTGCGGCAGTCTGCAGCGACCCACTGACGGAAACTACCCATCAAGGCTGGGCAACAGGCGCAGCAACAAATACCAGCTTGCATGTACTGAGGGACCGCTTAGTTTCTTTGCAGATACAGGCATTACACTTGCAGCTGTGCCCTGGGATCTGCTAATGAAAAGGACTATCTGAGAGGTAAAATACAACGTAATTTACAGCAGTGCTCACCAGACACTGCATGTTTTTCAAAGATTCACAAAGGAGCTGTCCATTTTAACAACATCTTAGATATTTCAAGGCTGTTTTAGTATCTCATTGCTTTTGGTGTATTCTGCAAACTTTCTGAAGAATGCGAAAGCAGAAATGGCTTCTTTTTCTCTCTCACCCTCCCCAATTACTGTGGCCAGGTACATGAGATAGATAGCCAAGATTTAGCATTGTACCAGCAACTGTTTTGAGGCCCAAAATTCAGTGATTAGGGCCCACATTTGCATGGTGCCAATTTCAGGTAATACTTTTTCTTAATCATTGCTGGATAAGAAGTTTTGAAAGCCTAGAGACAGCCGTGGTGAAACACAAGGATTTAGGCAGAATTTAAGCTATCTGAATCTGCTCAATGCATCTAGCTAAGCTGGCTAGACATGACAGCTTTGTCCTATTTTGAAAGACAGATTCCTAGTTTTGACTAGCTTGAATGACAAAACATATTAGACTTTGCGGCTTTGACATTTTTGATGTGAGGGAAGATGCTGAGGTCATATGAAGAAGATTTAATTGCTTTCCCTCCCTGTACAACAGATACAATATTTATTTTTGCTTCTGAAGAGTTTCAGGAAAAGAGATAAGAGATATTCCATGAGAGAGAAACAAACACCCTGGCAGAGCAGGTCTTTGGATGCCAGAAACAGCATGCTTACAAAGTGAGACTCCACGATCCCAGATTCAATTCCTTCTGTGTACAATCTGTCCTGTGGCCCATTAAGTCAAAAGCTGAAACCTGCTGCTAAAAAATAGCGGCGCCTGCAAAATGCTGCTCTGCCAGTTCAGCCTGGAGATCTCGCTGCTCTTTCTTCAAGCAATGGTGCAATCTATTGCCTTCCCTCCATATGGTGACTTCCATTCTCTGCTTCACCGGAAAAGTTCACTTTGGCCAAGGCCAAAGATTGCATTTTTAGGCCACTAACCCACTCCTGAACACACCGATCAAGGTATGGAAATCTCTCGGCTCCGGTCTCTTACAAAGAGCAGCAGCGATACCAGAAAATGACTCCTTCTCCCATTCCTTTCCAAATGGTGTGACTGTCAGATCCAAATCAGGGCCAGCACAAAGAACATGGGGGAAATTTCCCTTTGATATGCTAGCTGATAGCAAAATAACAACTAGCAAGCCATGCCAATGGGATTAAATTTAAAAAGCACTACCCGTTCACTGTGGGTGCTGATGCTGTTAAAAGAACACATCATTTTAGGACAGATGGTGACTCTATGCAACACCGTGCACTGAGGAGAGAGGTTCAAGCTGCAGCAGGGATTCTTAGGTGGCTTCAACAAAAGCTACTCCACCATCATCAGTCACATGAGGCTTCCACTTCCCCTCTGTCCCATTATCACATCCGGGCACAGAAGGTGTGTGTTTGCCTTCATTTTGTCTCTGTGTCCCGCCAGGAAGAGCAGGTAAACCTCAATTCACCATTTCTTCTCAGTTTGCATGCGGGTACAGAGTTGCTGTTTTCTGTGTCTGTGATCAGTGTGTACACCTTTGTACAAACACGTTGCAGGGCATGTACATACATAAACACACACGCACACACATTTATATGCACACCCATGAACAGCAAAGAAATTTCTTATTCAGATAGATTAAATGTGGAAAAGGAGGCACTATTGGCCCTTTTCCAGGTGTACTCTCAGACAGCAAGATAGGATGCAAGATCAGATCCCAAGAGTCTTTTGGGGCGGCAGGAGAGTTAATAAGATGTAAAGCTGAAATGTTTTCTCCATAACTCCAAACCCATCACTATTGTCTCCTTTTCAGAGGCTAGACAATTACAAATTGTTTACAATATAAAGGTGCCAACATTTCCTCCGCTCTAACTGTGAAAGACTCTCCATAACTTCTTTCAGGCACCCAATCATTAATTTGGCGTTCCTTCCCTTGCTCCCTGCAGGCCAGCATGAAGGCATTTCACCTCCCTTTTAGGAGCTAAGAAAGAAGCAAAATATGACAAACTTGCAGAAAAAGAAAACAGACCCATGTTTCCTTCTTGAAAGGGAAATGAGAGGAGGACCGTATAACAAAGCTAGATGATAAACAGGTTTAAGATTTTGCTGCCACATTCTGATGTTCCCTTCTGAGCCCTTAGAAGCATCTTAAAATGAGGAGAGAGATGAGGATAAAAGGCAGGGAGACACGTCAACCTTATGGCAGGACCAGACCTCACCTGGTAGGGCTGTTCAGGGCACTCTGTCAGCAAAAGAGAAGGAAAGGGACAAAAAAGAAATGAGAGGGAAAAAAAGAAAGAATAATGGCAAATTTGAAGCAGAGAAGTGAAGGGATGAGAAACATCACAGGAGAGAAATGGCTAGCCGCAGACTAAACGTATTAAAGGAACAGATTTATAGTCTAAGTGGTCACGCAGGTCTCCTGGGGGTTTGATAGTAGAGTAAACCTGTCACGGATACAGACTGGCTGTGTAGCAAGGCAATCTGTGGCAAAAAAAAAAAAATAGCTTTGCTAGTCCTTCCAGGTGGTTCCCTGCATGATGTCCAGGATGTTCTCCCAGGGCCAATGCACCACAAAGTGTGGTGAAGGAGTCAGTGAGGATCCTACTGGGTCCTGGCAGAGCTTTGCCTACAGCAGCAGTCACACTGGGAAGGCCACGTGGCGGGTGGCAGAGCCTGGCAGAGCACAGGCCTGTGGTGCTGCTTGGTGGCACCGTTAGGAGCTGTGAGTCACAGGCAGCACGTGCATGAACAGGGCTGCATGCAGCAGTGGGGGGCGTACAGGGCAGGTCCCACTTCAAACTCTTTCTCTTTCCTCCTCTTGCTGATGTGTTTTGTTTTTGTGGTTCCTAATGATTGGGAAGCAAATATTTAGAATTGTGTGCCCACTCGCAGCCACAGAAGCTCATTTTTATGCAGCACGCCGATAACCATGAAGCCGGCCGAGCTTGTAGTTTGATTTGCACAAAGCCTAGGACATAGTGTTCCTAGGAAATTCTTAATCCATAACCCCGCTGAAAACCCAGCGGGGAAACTAATCAGGGCTACCATAGACCCTCTCACTTTCTCCACAAAAATACCACAATCTGCTGATATTCCCAGGTTAGTTTTAGTCCGCTCCATTTCCTCCCTCAGCACAAAGCATCAGCATGCCTTCCTAAACCTGGCATCTCAGGCATGGAAACCAATTCTCCATGCTATCTGCAGAGGTTTGGTCATGGGATATTGAAAGCTTGCGTTCAAACCCCATTGAGGCTATTATGACTATAAAGAGGGAAGGGGGGAGAGCCAGGGAGAAGCGGGAAGACACAGAAGTCCGTTTCTGACTGTAGGAGCATAAGAGGGAAGCTGCTCTAAATACCCTGAATTCAGTTTGAGGCTGTGGGATGCTGCCCCCCTGTTTTGCTAACCCACTGGGGACATGCTGCCTGCTCCGATCCACTTTGAAAATGGTTCTGCCTCTGGCATCTCAACTATGAGTCACATGCTGCTGTTCAATGACCCAAAATAGAGGAATAAGAAAACACTCCATGTAACAGCATTAATTGCACTTTTATGATGTACCATGCCTATTTAATAACTTGTGCAACTCACTGTTGCATGGTAGTGGAAGAGAAAATACCAGAACGCCTCTTTTTTTCTTAACATGCTAGAAGACTTGCAAGATACAAAAAAGCGCAATTTCTACAAGCTCCTTTTGTGGAGGTGAGATATAAAGCAAGCTAACTAGTGCATGCACTAATAATTGCATGATACAGGATGAAAAAGCTCTCTGTGTTACTGCATATCATAATTTCATACAATGTAAGTAAGTGACCGACACCTGTCTCTGAGCTACCACTGGTCACTCTGACAAAAGGACAATTTATCAGAAGGACCAGAGAGAGAAGCATAGAAACTGGAATAGAAGTTTCCCATGGACTTCCATCTTCTCTTCCTCTACAAAAAGCTCCTTATCAGATGCAAACGGGGATTTAAAACTCTCTACCCTGATCATCTAACAGCATCACCAGCTACTACCTTGTGGCTTTTTTATCCAGAATTCAAGGCAAAGGCAAAAATTATGACGGTACAGTGTTTTCTGTAGAGTGCATATCACTGCTATGGTGCAAAGACAGATCTCGGCCTCACATCCACGATAAAAGAAGTGCCACTGCGACACACCATCGCACTGCAGCTTCTAGCAGCACCTTATCCAGTCAACGCGTGCAAACTTCCGAACTCTGTGCATGTGTGCCCTACATTTACACTCCGTGTCATTTCTTAATGTATGCTGAACAATTTCCTGGCAGCAGATGTGGAAGTAGAGAAATCCAGGATCTTCCATTTTTATTAGAAGAATGGCAGGAGATGATTATTTAATAACTTGTAATATCTAGGAACCAACTAAGAACAGTTATACTGCAGACACTGCCAAAGCACAGGTAGGGGGTAGTTCCTGTTTTATTGTCTGCAGACTAGTAGCTGAGCCACCAGCTGAACGCTGAGCACTGAATGGCTTCTACCCTACGTGGACATATTCTGCCTTAGGTGTCTAAATTCATCTTTCTTTCCATGGTATCTCAGGGCCCCATGGTAGCGTATTTGCATTCATAATGCTCCCATGAGGCAGATGCCATTGTCATATGACAATGGTGAAGTTGGGCAATAGGTAATTAAATGACTTGTCTGAAGTCACCCAGGCTGTGCATGATACAGCAGGGAATCACACTCTCATTTCTCAAATGCCAAGCAAGCCTCCTCATCACCACCTCAGCATTTTGGCACCTCCGATCCAGTTTATACAGAATGACTGGACAGTCCATTTCCTTTGTAAAATATGTCAGCTTCCTCTCTGAAATTGCTATTCTTCTCATGCAGTATTTACCTTCACAGTGCAATATTTACCTCAAAGATCCAAGATCTCTTGAACATGCATACTCCTCACCTAATAACTGGACAACATTGGAAGCGTGCTCGGATGTTTTTCCTTTCTCTTAGTGTTCAGATCAAGGAAATGTGAGAACAGAGAGATAAAAATGCTGTTTAGCAATAACCATTACAGTCATTTTGGGAGAAGACTAGGCCTTGCGAAACACACACTTCTTCCAGTGAACCTCCATAAAGCTGAGGGAACTGCTCCCTATGCCAGTTGTCATTTTGTCCCACTACACGCTCCCTCGTTCCTTCTGCCTTCAGCCTAGCAGTGGGTGAGTCTGTGCACGCTTCTGGGTGCCGATGTGTGCTGCTGCTGGGCCACTGTGCATGGACAAATGCTGCCGTGAGTCGAAGAGGCTACAGGTACGGACAGGGCTGTCGTGGCCCATCACAGAGGACAGACAGCCTTTGGTAGGCAAAGGTACCACATCTTAGTTGGGCTGGAGTCTTCTGTCCATAAGCTGGTTCCACTGAGCTCACGTGAGAAAGAAAAAGGTTTGGATGCTTGTATGAAAGCACCTAGGACACATCCTACAAGCAAGGGAGGCAGCAGAAAGGCCAGAACAGGCCTGGCTGGCTCTCTTCAAGTAAGCAGTCACCAGTGTCTTTCATAAGAGGCACCAGAGCAGAGCTTTAGCTCACGTATGATGGGGGAACTGAGGGGAAGTTATGCCATCAACATGAATTACCAGTTAAGTGGATCTATACAGGCAGCCCCCGTCCATCTCTTCACATCTTTAATAAAGTAATTCCCATCTACCTACCTAAACAAAATTCTTCTTAATAGGTCCTTTGGTCAAAGGTCTCAGCTGATGCAATTGGCTTTATTTTCAAGATGCACCTCTCAGTTAGGCTGTTTTGTGTTCCCCTGCACTGTTTAATGCAATGTTTACTGAGGTTGATGCACAGTACTCTCCAGAAAAATGCTACCCCACACCTCCTTCCCTGCTGCTAAAAGTCAGAGATGGAAAGTCAAAGCCACAAGTGATGATCAGTCTTTAGCATGGGCAACATCTTGTCTCAATATATCTTCAGCTCATGCAGGACCACACTGCAGTGGATTGATTAGACATACTGCTACATACATGCACCTCCTTTCTCACAAGTACGGGTATTTTTAGATGAACTCCCACAGCGACCCTAGACAAATGTAGCTCACAAAAACTTTCTCTGCCATAGTTTCCATTCTACTCACCCTTCCATACCTCTGTCCCTTATACTTGGTTCCCCACACTTGCACAGTCACACACTCATGTATTGCACAGGCACGCTCACTCTCACAAGTGCATACATGTTGTCATGTTGTCCTATATACACATCACTCTCTTCTCCCTGTGTGTATGGCTCTCTTCCCCACACACAACCATATGGATTCCCAGAAGGTTGGGAATGCCATCAGATCAGCTGAAGACTCAAGCTCACCATGGAACCCAAGCACTCTATTTACCCTCACGCACCTTCCACTGCCTTACATTACTGCTCACATCTGGTCTGAGCTGTGCTGTTACTGAGTGGGAAACAGCCAGGGTTGGGAGGAGAGAGGAAACGGTTCAAACCCAGCCCCTGCACCGACGGTCACAGGCTCGAGAAGGCTGATGACCATGAGCTCATGCTGAGGCACAGAGTGCAAAGACAAGGACTGATAGGGTGAAAATTTCTCACTTGCGCATCTCTCAGACACTGTTATTCTTTCCTTGCTTGTAAATATGAATTTACTGAGGAGTCTACTGAATGTCACTCGTCCTTAGAATGTCTCTTGCCAGTGCTCAATCTCCCATCTCTCTCGGTTAGGTAGGAGTGATGAACAAGGACACACACTCATCTCTGTTCCAATCCTCCAGTGCATCACAAGAGGGAAACAGACGGTCTAATATATTCTCTGTCTTCCCATTTCCAATAAATCCTGGCGCTTGCAAAAGTGCTAATCAGCAATAGCCCCAGGAGGTAACTTTTTGTCCTGCCCAGGTAAAGACTTCGTATCTCATATTTTCTGCTCTTCTCATCCTGTTCATCCCATCAACCCTCCCCTGGAGAGATTATTCCTTGGGGCAGGAAAGAAAATCAGTTTCTGCTCTCATTATGGTATGTGGTGTCTCTGACGAGACAGTTGGAAAGGAAACCAAAGATGGGCCCCCCACATAAGTCCTCCTTGACCAACAATAAGCAGAAATGAGCAGACTCCACTGACTGTCACATGCACCAACTCCTTCCATGCAGGGCTGCTGCTCAACGCACCATCCGTCACAGCAAACGGCACATGTGTTGACACAGTTCTTCCCAGCCAAAACCACAGAGCCATAGTGACAACAAAATTACAGAACAGGCTGGTCACTAAATTGCTCATCAGCTATGAGACGGACCTTCTGAATTGCCTTGTTATTATTTCCCTAATACAGTCTGCTATAGCATCTGGCAGTATGGGATGTTTCATGGCTAAGCATGCAATAAAACTGTGTGATTAGATAGTAACTGTCTTGTGATAACAGGATGGGGATTTGCAGCCAGTTAAACAAGAAGGGATTCTCTCTGCCAGAGCAAATCTAACCATTAAAGCTCCAAACTCCTGGCTAAAAGAAGTCTCATCATCAATTTGGTAGAAAACCCTGCGACTGGTGTGTGTTAGATGAGGATCGGGATCCAAATTACCAGGCCACAGCCCTCAGTGAGCCTCTCATCAGACCCCTGTGGTGGTGGTAGTGTCACCTATTTAACTGCTGGAGACAGGGGTCCCCACATGTGAGGTGACAACAGATAAAATGAACAAAACAGATCCAGCCCTGGCTGCCTCTCCTTCCCAATGCCCAGAGATGCTGAAGGCAAAGGGAAACAAGCAATGCCACAGCAGAGACCGAGTCTCTGACGTGAAAGAGGGAGACAAGAATGCATGTGATCTGTCCTATATCCTTTAAAAAACACATTCAAATCCTAATTACCAGGCAGCATGGAGGACCAGGTAATCATCACATTGCTACAGGAAATTTGTCATGCAATTTGCTATGTGCTCAAGTAAAAGGGGTACTTGCCAGGTAATTACTAGGTGGGTGAAGAGGGGCATGCAAAGGCTTAATTATGACTTTAGTGATGACTTTTACGGATGGAGAGAAGGGGACAACCTGAGAACTTCTCACACCCCTTCTAGACCCACATATGCTCCCTTGTGGCATCACAAACACATCCAGTATTCCCAGAACTGTCACATATGGCACTCCTGCTGTGCCAAATTGTGCCTGCCTCTTCACAGATTGCAACCTGCATGTGCTTATGCAGTCCTAAATACCAAACACTGCAGACCAGCTGCATCAGCGTCAGTGAGCCTGCACGGAGCCTGCATTCCCAGCCGCTGCACACAGTCCTGCCACGCTCCCTGGTTCCTACCCCGCCAAGGTACAGAGCTCTCATGCAGCTCATGCTCAATAGGCCAGGCTGACTTAAAGACTTCCTAAGAGCCAGATGCTCCATAAATAGATCCCCAGTATGGCATGCTTTGAGACTGGACTGGTCATGAGGTCTTTTCACTCATAACCATCTCCAACCAGTCACAGCTTAGTGCCCTTTTCCTGGCATTTCTCTCCTAACCGCTGCTGATTTTAGTTTTCACATTATTAAACCAGCATTTTGATCCGTCTGCCCTGCTAACCAACTGAACAGGCAAGCAGAGAGTGCACAGTCATTTGCAGTTATTTCATCTCAAGCTCTGCAAGCTCTGGGACAGGTCTGACCTTATTCTGTTTATTTGCAGTCTGTCTACATGTGTCCAGCAATATGCATTCCCATGCATACCTCACTAATAGTCTTAATTGTGTCCTCCTGGGGCACTGCCCTTCTATAACAAGTGAAATTGAGCCCAACTTTCAGATTTGGAGGAGTTTTGTAAATCCTGGGTGGTCAGACATCTTGTTCTTAGATAGAAAGGGATTTGAATCTGCTTCAAATCCAGGAAGTTTCCTCCAGGTCACATCCTAAGACAGCAATCCAGAGCGTGTTACATTTAGCATAAGCTAAGTCCAAACCTTGGACACTTTGCTCCCTTAAGGTTGAGGTGGCTGAATGTCTTTACCTACTCCAAGCAACCCTATTTCATGGCACTTCCAGAAGAGAGATGCTCATGTCGGATCTCCAGAGCAGATGTACCATGGCAGAGCTCAAAACTAGCAGTGGACAGATTATTCATTACATACAGTTTATTTAGCAGATTCTGCCCTTTTCTTTCCCCTGCTGATAGATAGTCTATGAACAAATTTTTATGCATTTATTATTGTTTATTATTTATTTATGCAAAATTGTTCAATGAATATTTTACATGAGCAAATTTCAGCCTCAGTGTTTGTAATGAGCTTTCACTCGATTAAAGAATTCTGAATATTCATGATGTCTAATTGGCCATCTCAGTCACATGGTATTTTTTTCTGTTCCCTTACTGGATGACTTAACTTTTATTAACTACTTCTGCCCCAAGCACATTTACTCCCTAGATTAAAACTGACCTGAAGTTGTCTTTCTGAAGCACAAATTGTTGCAAAAGCCAGCACCATCCATGAAAGGCATCAGACAATAAATTAGTTTCAGAACACACCATAGCACAAGCTAAGTGCACAATCCCATCTCTGCTAAACAGCTAACAATTCACTGAAGGAAATGATTCACTCATTGCAGCAGTGGCCCCTCGCACAAGCAGAGATATTGCTGTGCAACCTACAATCTTACCCTGGGATCCACGCGGTCTTCTGCACAGAAATGACCACCAAAGTTGATACCATTTGCTTTTATTAGCATTATTAGCCAAGTGGGGCCATGCACATCTTAGAGATTGATTGCTTCTCACAGAGAGAGACTTGGTTTGCTATTTCCCACATTTAAGCAGCTCAATATAGGGTACCAGCTGCAGGTTTTTTCTTTCCCAAGTCTGTTCCCAAATTTATGCTCCCTTTTCTTGCAGCACTCAAAATTCCGACAGACGAACTGCTATTTTCCCTACTCACTTCAGCAGCCAAGTCCAGCTTTAGCCAAACTCACCTCCATGCAGAAATCGCTGAATTAAAAGTGATTGAAAATGTGCCAAACAGTGCAAACCACACGGAGTACAAGAGATGCTTCTGAGGCCATGTCTCTGTAGCAAAAGCAGTGCTTTGTAGAGATTCATATGCCAGTTTTGATACCCGAAAAAAGAAAATCATTATAATACATTGCTCCATCCATGCCTAGTGTCTCAACGTATTATCATTATCTACCTGTGGATGTACCAGGGATAAATCTGGTAACTACAGAGCAAGGGGTCAATATGAACTCTCACAGCCCGAATCACCTGCTCCTTGTGGACATCCGAACACATCAGACAAATTGCTTCCTAACTGTGCCTAATTCTCTCCACTGACTATTACAAGAGTTCAGCCAATGTGGCTATAGACATCAGTATTGTAAGTCCTAGATAATAAGTAGTAGGCAAATTCCTTCCTCCTGAATAAAAGGTGGAAATTATATAGTTGCCTGATACTCAGGAGAAGGAAGACATATCGGAACCGCAAAGAGCATGCTGAAATCTCATAGCAGCATCCTGTTTGCTAGGTTACATGCACAAGTATCAGCTGTCATTTTTCACCATTTTGGATGTTGATAGGATGCAGGTTTCTGCTCTCTTCTGGTGCTTCCTGGAAATAATCTCTCTGTCCTTCCTCTAGACCTTCAAAGAGAGAGTCTAATTCTTCTCTTGCTCTCTGATATGTCTGAATCAGGATATGTTCTTTCACATTAATGGATATGCACTAGTTTTGGGGAAAGAAGAGCCCAGCATTTCCATTTCTTTCCGCTGTGATGCAGCAGACCTCTTACATAAAGGGAACACCTTGCAAATCAGGGAGGTGAAGAAGGGCTAGGGAAGAAGGGACCAGGAGACTATGTGGTACTGCCCTGCATCCTGCTTTGTCATTTCACCTTTTCCTCAACGCAACCCAATGAACCTGGAAGGGCCACACACACTAGGGAAAACATCATGTCTATGGAGTTAAATCCCAGAATGTGCCAGGCCTGCTTGGCCCCCTGCTACACGACTGATGTGTGTCACCTGCCACACGGCATGCACAAGAACACGAGCAGCAGCACTAACAAACAAAGCCCGCAAGTCTGTGGGTTGTGGCAGCAATCAGAGCTGTTGCAAAAGCAAGCTCCAGCTCAGCTGCTATATTTTTTTTTCATGCGGGGATACGAATCAAACTGCTTTTGGTTGAATGTGCAATTGAATGCAGGAACACAGACAATAAAATATTCCAACACTCTTTCTTCAATCAAGGAAATTACATGATATTAATGCAAGCTAGCTTGGGGTTGACTTTACCTGAGTAAAAGTCAGGAAATTTAAAAAATGATGGTTCCCACAGCAACCTTAACTCACCCATGTTGCACATATCTAATAAGGCAGAGTTAACAGCATACACATGAATATAAAATACTACTCAAGCAAATCTCAGCCATCAGATTGCATTAATATTGATTTGTTTCATTTAATAATAGATTGTCCCATCATTGCTTTCAAGAGAGCTTTTTTATGAAACTATTTTTTTAAGTTAACATAAAAAAAAGAAAAAATGAACATATTTTATTCACGTTTGGTATTTTAGAGCACACACATTGTTTCTTCACAGGGAGAAACTGACAAGCAGTCAGGTAGGATTCAGTCTCCGAGTTTACAATTTTACACAAATTTCAGCCACAGAAATTTTAATTAAAAATGTGAAATCAAAGTGTGGTGACAGCCAGAAGGGACATGTACAATATTACAGAGAAAGAATAATATGAGATACGAGTCTCCTCTTTCACACTCTCTTCTCCCCTAATTTCTATCACTGAGCAGAACCCTGTGCTGGGAGTACCTGTACCTAGGATATAGTTCATTCAGTGCTACCCTAGACTTGTCCTCAAAATATCAGGATCAGAAAACCATAGAATCATGAAAAAAAGCAGAGGAAAAAGAACCTCAGGAAATCACCTGATCCAACATCCCACTCAAAGCCTTATTTCAGGTTCCTCAAGACGTAGTACATGTGGAATATGGATTTTTGGTGCAGCCACATGAGGTCCAGCTGCAAGAGGTTCTGCAAAATTGGGCTGAAATGCAATAGCAAGGCTATGTGGCGATCCTGACCCTAAATAACTACATATCTGGGGGGACAGGATGCTGGTCCTGATGTAATTTGAGAACACTGACAGCTGGTGTAAACCTTCACCTCTTGGTACTTGGTCTATGATGGGTCTAAAATAAGTAGAAATGGAGAAAATTGTCCCAAGAGATGAGGACTCAGCAGGGATGGTCAGCTGGATTAGGATTGCTCATGAGTGCTGTGGCTGCAGGGGGTCCTTACCGAATGCATGCAGTATAGACAATTTGCACCGCACCTTGGAAGTCTCCCAAGTTCCTGCCTGAAGATGCAAGCCCACTTATCTGGCACCCCAGATCATCACCACTTTCATTAGCTCTCTGTCAGAGAGTCACATGCCTGTGTTGCAGCTAGATTTTGCCATGCACCATTGCAACTCTGTGGAGTCACAGTAGCATCAATCCCTTAAAGACACTCTTCAGAAATAAACTGAAACTACCAAGCTCCAGCAATTCAGCTGGTTCCTTGTGTTTCATTCAGTCAAGAAAAACAAAATTCTTCCTCTTCCTAGACTCTGACACCTAATTCACACATGAATCATCACAGAAAAGCAGGCCAATCACCATCCTAGACCATATGACTGATTTTGTCTTTTTTTTTTTAAAAAAAAGATAAACAAATTCTTAATTTGATTCTCGCATCCTTGTAAAACAAGCTCCCCCAGCCTCCTATTTAAATTTCATAGCTCCTTATTTAAATTAACTGGCTAAGTGTTTGGGTCCCCCGCAATATCTGGTCCATCGCAGGAGCGTGGCTGCTCACGTGGCCGCTCTCATTAGCGAGTGGCAGGGACTCAGCTGCGCCGACTTTGATAAGCCCAGCTCCACTCTCACAAGTACACCACAAAGCAATTAAAACAGCAAAGGGCCCTTTTTTCCCTACCATCCTTTTTCTTCCTCCTCCGAAGCTGAATAAAAATGATTCGATAAATTATTCTTTTCAGAGCTAAACACTCAGGCGAGGGAAGGGGGATGGAAGGGAGGAGGAGGAAAAAGATGCAGGGGAGAAAAGTCGCTCCTGAGGACCCACTATTCATCTGTATGCCCAGCTTGCTGGCAATCAGGACGAGCGTTGGTGTTGAGGTGGGAAGTGTGGCAGGGAAGCTAAAAAAAACGCAGTTATTGGGCCTGTTTTGTGTGCACTGGAAAGCAGATGCATGTGTGTCTGTAGGGCAGGAGCTGGGGCAGTAAGCTGGGACAGTTGCAACCTACTGTTATTGAGCTTCCTACTTTCAGAGGCAATGCATTTGCCACTCAGTCCTGCATCCCTCAGCATCAACTGGACTTCGCTCATTTGCACTTTGGGGAGTCCTCACAAAGCAGAAAATAGACTCAGTTTGGAGTCACTCATTGGAGTCACTCAGTTGGGTCACCATTCACCCACTGTGCCAGAAACCAGAAGAAAGGCACATGTGAAACACCCTTACCAGCAACTCCCAAAAGATATTATTGCCTTTCTGGGGCAGGGATTTTTCTAGTGCCACTTTATGCTGCCAGTGTGTGACTGAGAGCCATGCCCAGGAAAAGCCCTGATGTGAAAGGGCCCCAAGGTCCATCCGGCCTGCATGTCAAAGGCTTACAGCTATGCTCCTGCTGCCTGCCAAAGAATGTATTCCCAAGGAAGACGTCCTGGACAGGTCACACAGGGCACTCACCTCATTCCTATATGCTTGCCATAAACCTGGGATTTTGCTCTCTGTCAAGCTATCACCATCTTCACGTTGCACTGGAGAAACTAATTCTCTAGTTTACAGAGAATTAGACAAGATGGGGAAGCTTAGCAGCCACCCAGATGCACCGCAGTCGCCTGCCTACGGACTAGCAGGGAGCTAACACGGGACCGCCTGGAGGAGGCAAAACCAAGGATGCGAGTCCGGGATTCAGAAGGAAGGAGTGAGTTGGCATGGCAGTAACACAGCCTCACCATGAGAGAGTTGGCATGGCAGTAACACAGCCTCACCATGAGAGACCTGCTGCTGCAAACAGGGCTCCGCAGCCACAGAGGGGAGCGCCTGGTGCCTGAGCATCCAGCTCGGTTTAGCTGGGACTGCTCCCTCCACCAAGAGGCCATCCTGAAACAGTGGCAGGACCTGGGCTTTACGGATGTCTCCAAATGTAAATAGAGGATGAACTTTACTAAATGTGGTTCTGACAAGTCCTTGAATACAGGGGCTGCTCAGCAAGCAAGTAGTCCTAGGGGCCTGGCCAGTCCCCTCTGGGAAACTCTTTACTCCCTACTTTTGTCTGGTTTGTGAGGGCAGGGGTTTCCAGTGCTCCTTATTTGTTGACATTTCCCACATCATTAGCAAGTGTAGTTTATAGTGACAAGAAAGATGCAGATAAGGAGGGTATTTGTAAAAATAAATAAATAAATAAATAAAAGCTGCAACAAAAATACCACACATAAGGGTTTCAAGTAGGCGGTCTGCATTCTCAACTGCCCAAGATGCAACCACTGCTCCTTTCTGCTCCTTTCTCCCCATGACGTTGTCTGATCTATACTTAAGATGCCCACGGAGTGAACGAGGGTTAACATGTAAGATGTTCTACAGAACACGTCCAGGGATGTTTCTCCTCTTGCTGCCACATACAGAAATACACAATTTATCCACTGGGTGCTGAAATCTTTGGCTTAAAAAGGGGGAAAGTATGCCAGACAATCTGGGAAGGTAAGAGGGAGAGGAATTGGGAGTTTCCTGGCAGCTGCAGGTGGCTGCTATTGCAATGATGCATGATAAAGAGGCACAGAGAGGGAGGTGGAGGGTGCAGAGGACACAGTGCTGACTCCAAGGGATCATCCATCACCGGGGGCTCTGCCTTCTCCTTCTCATGCCAACAGGTGATGGAGCCTCATCCATAAAACATTTCCTGGGTGTCACTAACTAGAAGACGCAGAGGAGGGTTACACTCACTGTGCATGAGAAATAACTTCCCAGATGAAGGAGAGAGCTGCCACTTTTAAACTCTCTGTGCTCTCCTCCTCCCCACCCTTCCCTGCATGCGGTACCCAGGAATCATCTGTCTCTCTCCATCAGCATCTTTTCTCCTCCCCAGCTGCTGCTTTGTCCCATATCTCAGGTTCCTCTTCCATATGACTTTGTACATAGGCTACCCCCATTAATTTAGACCTTGTGGGATCTTCTGTTTGCCTGAGGAGGAAATTCAAATCTCTCACCATACACACCAGCCCCTCCATACCCTCACCTTTATCTCCTCCCACCTGACCACTCTGTCCTTGCAGGCTTCTAAATCCACTCCTCCTCTGGTTTACTGTCTGCACGTTTTAACATCTCTTTCAACAGAGAGCTCCTAGATGTGTGGATTCAGCGAGACACAGCAAATGCACAACTTCCCTGTTTAGCTAAGGTGATGGGACTCTACTGACTTCAAAAGCCACCATTTCAAAATATTTCTAGGTTCTGCTCTCCGAGGAATTCAAGAAAAAAAAAAACCTCCAAGGTAATTAAATGATTGCCATTTCCATTTCAAACAAAAAAATGTCTGAGTGATTCTTTAATTACTCTGGATTTGGGAGCTGAAATGTGACGCAGGGTACACCTGATGGTAATCAGTAAGTTTTGCTGTAATGTTCAGGAAGTGAATGATCATTTTGACAAACCACTACATGCATCAGCAACACTGGTATTCTCTGCTAGGAGGAATTAAGACCTAAAATAACAGGGAGAAGGTGGGGGGCTGCAGGGCAGCACTGGCAGAGCTGGTGTGGGAAAGTCAGGAGGACTGGAGGGGCAGAGCTGGCTGCAATTAGTGATGCTCACACATTTGCAGCCAGCAATACCATTCCATTTTCCACCAGAGTTGAAGCATTCTTGAATGCAATTCAAGCATTCTTAATACCACCTCCTGTGCCATTTAATGCCATCCAACCCAACCTACTTCTGCATTTGTGTTCCTACATAGGCACACCGATAGTTCAAACTGCCTACTTTGACTATCAGTCATCCTAGTATTTCCAAAAACATAACTGTCTTCCAGTGTTAGACGCTTGTTTGTCTCCTGAATGAGAGGTGGGATGTTAGGAGAGCAGATGAATCTCACCTGTAATTAAATGCTTCTAAAGAAGTAAAGCTGCTTCAGAGCTGGGGTGGGCATATGACTTAGAGACAGACATATGCTCTGAGAAGGCTCCCTGCGCTTGACAGAATTAAACAGCATACAACTGGGGCAAGATAAGGATGCAAAAGAGAATGGCAATGAGAGAGAAAAAATAGGGGAGAAAGAAGATCTGGAGAGAACAAAATATGAGTATGAGGCAGAGGAGACAATCTGAAAAAAGAAAAGCAGCTGGAGTCACTGAACAAAGAAATGGGAGAAATAAAGGAAAGCTCTATGGAGATGCTGAACACAATACCCTGCCTTCAGTCCCTTCCAGAGGAATAAATGCTGACCCTACTTCTTTCCAGGCTTGTCAGGGGCTGTTGGGCTGAACAAGTCCAGCGCAGGAGCTCTCTCCTGCTCTCTGAGCATTAATATATTCATTTCATTATTCAATTATTTAAAACATTTCTTCTGTTCCATCTATTTCACGCAGACAGAGGTGGGGTGTGCAGCTCCCTCTCTTTCTCCCGACCTGCAGCGCAGGACTCTTGAGGAATGCAGGGCATTGAGTGCTCTCGGCCTGTCCCCTCTCCACTCCCTGCCTCACCCGGGCCCCGGCACCAAGGATCCCTGCGCACATCAGACACCCTGCTTAAAAGGCAGCCCTGTGAATTACTGCTTCTGCAGAGATGGCCCCTGCGCGGTGCCAGGGAGAAGAGCTCCGTACACCCATGGGAGACCTGCTGCCTGGCACAGGGAAGCAGAGTCACAAAAAGCTGCTTTGCCATTAAGCTCTGCTGGCCCCTGCAGGTTGTCCTCCTTTCTACAGCATCATTAGGCCTCAAGTCCCAAGGCGATGCTGAGAAGGGGCAGCTGTAGAGCAGAGTCCTTGACCATCTGCAATCACAAGGCAGTCAACAGCCCCTTGGGTATTAGAGCCCTGACCCACAAATAGTGCTGCTAGAAACACATGAAGTAAACCTGGAAGATGTCTGACAAATTGAGAAGCCGTCCTCGACCTCAAGAAAGCTTCAGCTTGTCACACAACTGTATTAAAATCATTTCTGACAGATGTCTGTCCAACCTGCTCTTCAAAACTCCCCATGGTGGAGAGTCCATGCCTCCTCAGGCAGTCTCCTCCAGTATGTTATTATTGCTTCTGTAAATAATATCACTTTCTTTTCAAAGAGAAGTGATAATTTTCCTCCTTTCCTCCCATGCATCTCCGAGATATTGTTGTGTTGCTGGACACTCTTCAGTCATATTTTTGACCTACTTTAGACTATGTCCTATTGAACCAATCGACCAATTCTCAAGGGAAGCTACCTAATTAAAGGTGTCTTTTCCCCAAACAGATTTTTCTGCCCTCCACAGTTTTTGCCTAGCACTCCTTGCTTGCCAGGCCTGTCTGCTGCTCTTCAGTGCCTCAGTACAGCCTGTTGGGGGTTGCTTGTTAAGCGCCACAGAGGAAGAGCAAATTTGGGTGCCTCCAGTGGTGCTGCCAGAGTGAGTATTGCCTTGGGCTTTCTACTTCCCAGCACTAGAAAAGGTGGGTGGATCTAGCTCAAAAATCCTCATTTGAGGCAGAGACCGAGTATAGTGGGTTTCTCTCCCCCCGCCCCCCGGGGATTTAGCCAGATTTTTTTAGTTTAGCTTAGCTATTTTTTTTTCTGCAAAAAAGTTAGCTATTTGACAAGGATTTTTACTGCACTTTTATTAGCAACCCTATTGTGCTCAGCTCTTTTGGGAGAGTTTCCTCAGTGCAATTTCATTCAGGCAATTCTGTTAGTAATCTGCATGCTTACCAATGCTAAAGCAGCATAGCAGATAAGGAAAGAGCACCTGGGGAAGCCAGCTCTCCGCTCCGCTGTGAGGATTTCCTGTAGCTCATTCTCCACACTTTTGTCCAATTCTGTGATAAATGTTCTCAAATGATGGCGCATTCAACCCTTGCATTTGCAGGAAGAGTTCCTGAGCCAAGAACAACTCACCGACACAAAGTGAATCTGGATAATCAGCCCCATTTGCATTCTTTCCCTCCTGATGCTAGCTAAAGCTGGGTAAACAATTCTGAATGAATCATTTATTAGCTTAATTCTACCTCTTCCAATTCATGAACTGACCACTAGTGCTTCCCAGTTTCTGCTCAGAATCATTTGGGTATGAACACAGCAGAATTCACTGGAGTCAGCAGGACAATTTATTTGCATAAAAGTAAGCTTATGCTTTTTTAAAGCTTTTGCTGAACAGAGCTTGTCGCGATGATGTTTTCCCTTCCTTCCGCAACCAGCTTGTTTTCAGCTTGTTAGCTGGTGAGTTGGAATTTTGTAGCGATCCATCTTAAGTGAATACAAGGGTCACATGGTAGGTTGATATATTCCTGGATGGCTCAAAGTAACTCCTAGAGAATTTGATTTCCCACAAAACCATCACAATTCACAACATATGTTGTATGTGCAATATTGTCAACACAATAGTACAAAAATACCAGTCGACAAACCCTCAAAGCTAAAAATCACAGACCTTTGTTTTTTTGGCCTTCTTTTTTTTTTCTCTGAGTAATAAATGTTGGGTTCTTTCCATCAGTCCCCTTGCTTTTTAACCTTTCAGGTCTATTCTCTTTGTCAAAAGCACAAGGCCTAGAAACATGCTGCTTTCATGAAAGTAAAAATGTTTTTGATTTCAATAGCAAAGCTTTCAGGAAAGCAGCAAATACAAGCTTCACAGCAAAGCATGAGTGCTGTCAACCCCCAGCCAAACAATTATGCCCTAGTAATGCAAACTGAATACCAGTTTGCTATGCAGAATTAACTGCCACAGTTTCTACAGCGATTTCAGATGTCTTGCCCTAGCTAAGCGCACAAATCAACCCCAAAAGCAGAGAGAACAGAATCAGAGCCAAACTGCGGGTGCTGAGGAAAGGATTTGGGCTCTCCTTGCTGCCTACAGAGTTGCCTTAAACTGTAACGTTTTTGTCCTGGGTGCCTCTCTGGTATAAAACTGTAGTGCCTGTCCTCCTCCCTGCTTCATTAGCCCAACTGTACAAACATCCCTCCAACCTCTCCTTGGGGGCTACACCCTTCCCCTGCCCTGAGTGTCCTTCCTCTGTCAGCAGGCTAACATACGACCTCCTTGAAGATTCATGCAGGACGGATCTACCTCATTCAGGAGTGTCTAAGTGGTTCTCCCTCCCTTGTACCGCTTCGGAAAGAGGAGCTGGCGTTTCCCTCTCCAAGCGCGATGCGAGCGCTCCCTCTGCCGTCGCAAGGGCCCCAGGCAGGCACGGCCAGGCAGCAGCCTGCTGCACTTGCAGCCACTCTCCCTCCTAACTAGTAGCTATTTGGCTAGAGTTTCTCCCATGGCGAAAGGGTTAGCGCAGCACATGCTCCAAAAGTCTGGCCCCAGGAAACTCGAGTGACAGAGCTGTTTCCCCAGTCATGTCTAAACAGAGTGCATATGCGCATTGCCTGCACTCTGAAATTCAATTTATACTGGTAAATGAGAGGTCAAGTGCATGAACCTCAGGACAGGGAGCAGATGGCTTTGTGCTTTTCATTTTTCGAAGTGAAACCATGTGGCTAACTCCCGGTGGCTTGCGCATGTGTATGTGTGTGCCTGTGCATGTGTGTGTGTTTGAGAAACTCAGTCTGCTTTCTGCAGTGAGGTTCTGCTTGCAGTCACAAGGGAAGA
The DNA here is from genome assembly GCF_000705375.1 of Tinamus guttatus. The sequence goes on from NW_010579945.1 coordinate 116,866, forward strand.
ACTTGCAGTTTCCAAAATGGGCCCTGTCTACCCCAGCCTCTCTCTTCAGTGGTGGATACACTTAGGGAAAAGGCACCAGCAAGGCTTTGAGCAGATGAGATGTAGCACAGACTAGCACCAGCAAAGTCTTGGGTCCGAGTTAGAGAGATGGTGCCTCTCCTTGTTTGCCCTAGGAAAAAGAGCCTGCTGAGGGGCTTCCTGGCAGGTCCCGAGCCAGGAGACCTGACAACATTTGCCTACAGGGCTTAGAAGGAGCGCGCAGCCCCTTGGGCTGCTTTTGCTACTTCCCCAGCTGTGCGCGCGCGTCTGTGAGCACCCGCTGTCACTCACCTTCCTTGGCACAACACCAGGGCAGTGCCGCACGCCCCGTTTTTGCAAGCGGGCTGGAAGCCCAGGCCAGTCTGAGTGTAACAGGCAGCAAATCCACGGCAAAGCATAGCAAATTAACTCAAGCCTCATGCTGCCCAGCTTAGCTCCCCAATGCAAGAGATTACCATTAAACATTTTGGAAATTTGCTATCAGGTTTGTTTAAAACAAACCAATGAATGAGCTTTGCAGTTCATTATAGTCATTTCCAGCCCAGATCTCTGTCTGAACCAGGCTTGGCATTGGTGGCAACGGTCTGCCAGTGCTGCAGCACTTGCAAGACCAATACCACCACTATCAGAGCAGAGCTCCTGAGCTGCCTTCCCAGCAAGGCAAGAAACTGCAGTGGCTGCTCTCACGCTTCTCAAACTTTCCCTCTCAGTGTGATTCGCCTCAGGATATATCCAGGAGATATTCGCTACTGATCACTTGCAAGAGCATGAGGCTTTCCCATCGTGATAGTGCCAATAGCAGGTGGATAAGGAGCCATGGGGAAGTGCTGTGTGCTGGACTGCACGGTGAACAGCGCATGTGTCTTTGTGACTGCTGCTCTCTGTCGGCTGCAGCGCAGGAAGCAGGTAAGAATATAAATGCAGCTACTGCTCTTAAAGTGGATTCTTTCCACTGGGTAGCTAGGAAGTGTTTTGCAATTTCCTATACTGCAGAGTGGGGTCATCAGGACTGAATATGCCAGGGTTTTATTCTCAGTAGGCAAAAAAAAAAGGGGGAGGGGGGGTAAATGATTGGTGACTGCATGCACCATCAAATGAAAAGCAGAAAAAAAGAAATATGGACCACATGGCTTTCCATTCCCCAGTTCTGGCCCAACTGTTCCATCTCATCACTTTTGTCTTTCCCCGCTCTATTTTCCCCTCCCAGCTCCTACACCCTTGCTCTCCAGTTCTCACCGCTGGTGCCTGCCAGTCTTCACCAGAAAACTCCTACTGACACGGCCTGCTACACCCTTGCAGCTGTAACTTCCAGTGCCAGAGGACATCCTGCACCCATCGCAGCCTGCTCTGCTCAGCTGAGTGCTGATGTTCCCTGATGCTTCAGGCTCCTTCTGTCAAGCTCCAGCAGGGAAGGGGACTCATCTCCTGCCTTCCCCTCCCTAGCTGCTGCTCACCTACACCTTTTTGTCCCAGTCTGCTCTACAGGGCTGTAACATGCCATAACAGCTGTGTTGCTGTCTGCTCAGTAGCTTGTGAAAGCCTAGATGGTTTTTTAGGGGAGGAAACACATCTGAAACTACTTTGTGGTGGTTAGCTATAGTTCTGGTAGGACAGAAATAGCCAGAAAACAAGATGCCTGAGCCAGATAAAGGTAGAGTTGTTGTCATGAGTTTTAAGGCTGTTGTGAAATGAAACAAAGACCTTCAGAAAACATCTGTGAGAAACAGATAGTGCAAAAACAAGAGATGACCAGCAGAGACACTGCTGTGGGTTTTCATTTGCAGGACACTGCCCAGCCTTGCTGCTGCCTTGCCTCCTCTGTACCAGAAATTCCCTGTGGGATTTGGAAAGCCTTTCTTGGCAAAGTTTCATCAAATCTTCACCAGCAATTTTGACAAAGGTCATCTTCCGCAAAAGTAAACAATCCCTCTCCTTTGTTCCCTCATGTTCTCTTCTACAGAATCACAGAATTACAGAATGGTTGAGGTTGGAAGGGACCTCTAGAGATCATCCAGTCCAACCTCCCTGCTCCAGGAGGGACACCCAGAGCACGTGGCACAGCGTGGGTGCAGGCAGGTTTTGAAGATCTCCAGAGAAGGAGACTCCACATCCTCTCTGGGCAGCCTGTTCCAGGGTTCTGGCATCCTCACAGGAAAGAAGTTCTTCCTCACATGGAGGTGGAACTTCCTGTGTTTTAATTTGTACCCATTACCCCTTGTCCTGCCACTGGCCACCACCGAGAAGAGTTTAGTCCCATCCTCTTTACATTCTCCCGTCAGGTATTTGTACACATTGATCAGATCCCTTCTTGCTCTTCTCTTCTCCAAGCTAGACAGGCCCAGCTCACTTCTTAGTCTTTCCTCATACATTTCCTCATTTCCTTAGTCTTTCCTCCTTCCACACATCCCATTTTGAAAAAAAAAAGCTCAAGACTATAGAGTTTCCCTCACTTTGGCGGATCCAAAGAGGTAATCCGCACGCACCCACACATGCTTCATGGCTCCTACTTTTATTTGTAGCCCAGGATCAGATGCCCACCTCTGCCATCTACAGTACACGCACAGAGCTTATGAGAAGAATTGGAAGGGGGTTCCACTAAGGGCTGGACCAGTCTCAGTATCAGTGTCAGGAGGATGCATCAGAGTTACATTCCCAGCTGTGTAAAAGACTTGCTGTGTGATCTAGTGCTGTTCACCTTACCTCCATTTCCCCTGCCAAGACAGAGATGGAGACAGCCACCAGCCTGACAGGAGACTGCCAGACAGGACACCAGCTTCATCTTTTTTTTTTGTTCTGGGGCCACCAGATTGCAATAATGTACACAAATCCAAACCTGCTTTGCAGAGAGGAGGGCAGCACCTCCTGCAACCATTTCCATGAGACAGTGGGTCTCGTCCTCCCATAGCGTTGTGGAGCTGCATCTTCCGTCACACTTGCCCACATCAGTGTTTATCAGACCTCTGCAAAGTACCTTCATTACAGCTAGGCCAACACCGAGGGCTGCATCCCTGTAAGCCTCTGCAGAAACAAGTCAACCAACCTGGGAAACTCGCCTCACAACATTCCCCCACTCAAATATCCCAGCTGGAGTAGCTGACGGCTTCTCGGCTGCTTTTAAAATGGGGAGGAAAAAAAAAATCCCAAACTGCAAAAAGCAAACTGCGTTTTGCCAGCAGATGGCAGTGAAACACCACGTTACAGTCCCGCTCCTGAAAAGGGACACATCGGTGACATCTACAGAGCATTCGCAAAAGCAAACTGCTTAAAAAATGCTCCAAGTCTGCACGACAGAAACGCTTTAGAGAAGCGTGGGAGAGTAAATAAGGGCATTGCATGTATAAACCCACCACCTAGGAGCCTGGATGCGATGGCAGATTTGCACAGCGCAGGACAAACCATATGATTTTCTCATTTTCCCCTTTCATTTTCCCTTCACAGATAGTCAGTCTGGAATATTCAGAGAGCAGGCATATTTATTTATTTATACCCTTTCAACTCTCCTGATTAAAGAGGCAGGTTTTTCCTCCTCCCCTGCACAAGCCACTCTGCACCGACAGGAAGCAGCAGGAGCCCGCTGAGGATCAGACAACCTCCCGTGGCAGCCGGAGCGGCAGCTCCTTCGAATCCCACCTTACGGCTCTTCTCTTCCTCTCAGTGAGTCCTTGAGATGCCCTTGAGCTACACCGCATAATTTGCCAACATATCTATAGGTGATGCCCAGCAGTGTGGGATTTGCAAGTCTCGCCAGATAAAGATAAGGACAAGCAGAGGGGTAAGACCCAGCCCCTTGCCCTGCCTTCTGTTCTCTGAAGGACTTGGAAGCAAATGATAGGGATGAAGGCATAGGCGTTTGCATGGCTGAGCACAGCTCCTCCAAAGAATCACCCTTGTTCGGACACTGGGTCCTCCAGCAGCCATCGCAGCACAGGGCCACCTAAAGATTAGGATTGCTTAATTAAAACAGGGTGTGGAGCAGATCTTGGGGAAGGGGCATTGCCCAATGACATCAGGTACTGTGTGATGTCTCCAGGAGAGAGCAAGAGGAATCTCTGCTGCAGGGAAGGGACTCATCTCTGTAGCTCCCCAGATAGGTACTTCATGCTGAACTGTCTCATTAGCAACAATAAATGTCCCATCACAGAGCTTGGTTGGACTGGACATTTTTCAAGCTCCTCTCCAGCAGCCTGAGTAGTTCCAAAGTGGGAGGAGAGATGCCCTTGAGATATGATTTCTCTCTCAGATATTTCCAGCAAAAGAAAAAGTAAGCAAAAACACATCACCCCTTTCCACTTTGGTTAATAGCCCACCCATCACTACCGTGCAAAGCCTGCCCAGGGAGGGAGGGTGACCCTCCCTAACGATGCTGCCCACAGTCACAGAGCCGTAAGTGGTTTAGCATGTTGTCAAGTTCAAGGTACCCTGAGAAAAGGGAAAGCAACAGAGAAAAAAAAAAAAAGGGGAAAGGCAGATTTCTCAAGTGTAAGTTGCTGTCTGCTTCCATTGTGTCTGCAGGTCTTGTGCTTCTGAGAGTCACACAATGAGAATAAAAACACACATTGATATAGTGAATTATGGCCCAATGGTGAGGATTAAAGCTGTAGTTCAAAAGAAGTAAAACCCAGAGACCTCTAAATGCTAACAGGTTGTGAGCCTTTTAGCTTTTACACAAACAGTTTTCTTAGATCATGAAATGGCCCATTTACTGGATCACAAATGGGTCACCTGTGGCAGGCGAGTGAAGAAAGGGAGAGGGGGAAGAAAATGAGGGTTTTGATCCCCAGACACATCTGTGCTCATTGGGCATACACAGTCCCATTGCTTATCTGTCAGCAGGTTGTTCCAGCTATGGGATTTACTTACTACGCCGCAAAAAGAAGACCAGAGTAAATCCAAAGGACATTTTCCCATGCAAGCTCTGCCAGAGCTTCTCTCCCTGCTCTCCCAGCCCTGAGGACACCCTGCACAGAAATTTCCCAGTGCCTGCAGATACTAAATACCATTCTTACTGCTTAGTCTCCTAGGCTGTCTCTTCACCAGGAAAGTTGATATTGCTGTACAAAACCTAATGTAACATCTTTTTCTGCAGTTGAAGGGAAACCTACCATGCCTAGGAACATGTTTTTCTAAGGTGATCTCTCTCAGGATTTCATATACAGCGTCACAAGTTAAAAGGCACGGCTCCAGACACACACAGAAAAGGAGAGCCTGTCACCATGCTCCACACCCTTTTGCATGAATTCAGCTTCAACTCTGCATGAATTCAGCTTCAACTCAACCCAAAAGGAAAGCTTTTCGTGGTAAACTATATCTGAAAAGCTAATCTCATGCCACAGGTAGCCCACACCAAATTGTAAACCAGCAGTCAGCTGGCATCCTGTTCTGAGAGGGTGCTACAGCCACAAGGCAAGATAGCAATGCAGACATGCACGCACATGCACACAGTACTGAGATGCCAGAATATAAAAGACAATAAAATCCTCAAATCCTTTGGCAAACATGGCATGTGCACACACCTCAGCAGCCCACACATAAACCTCCTGCACGCATAGGCAAACACCTGAACACTGAGTATGCGCCTGTGCACACAAGGAGAAGTGAACGCCTCAAACTACGGCTAGACACACACATGCACAGACACCTCAGCTAACACAGCTGAAAACCACAGGAGAGCTAAAAGAAATTCCTCCATATAGCACCACTAATGTGCAACCCTAGCCACTCACTTTGTTATACCACAACGAAAAGGGTTGTTTGTGTTCAGTGGCAGTCACAGACACCCCGATGTGGGGCCTCATGCAGTCACTTGCCCCACAGGGTCACAAAGTGGTAGCTGGGAGTTACAGAAAAGCAGCCCCAGCTAGACCTATGGGAAGGATTATATAAAGCAGATACCTTTCCCAGACACTTTAAGGCAGGAACTCCAAATATGACCAAAACTCACTGGCTACTGCAGCAGCAGACAATGGGGGAAGCAACTAAGAGGAATAGAAAGAGAACTGGGAATGAAAGAAGGAACAGGACGAGGCACAGCTCTGCAGAGAAGGGTATGTTCACGATATCATCAAAGCACGGACAGAAACCTGCCATTCTCAGGCATGTGCTGTTCCCTGCCTGGGGTTGCCCCTGTATTGCAAGGATGAGAAACTGCAGATTCTCTTTCTTACCACTGTTTCAGGACAGTAGAGGCTCCTGCCTCCTGCAGAGTCCTTTGATCTGTCCAACAGCACAGTGGCTGTTCTCAGCATTTTGCAAATTATATTATCACGCTGTCTTGCCTTCACAAAACCAATGGGACGAGGAGCAGAAACAAAGAGGACTGCAGAGCCAGGCAGTCAGGTGGTGCAAATCAGTTTAGCTTTGCTGAAGCCACCGGAAAAACACCGGTTCCCACTATCTGCAGCCCAGGCTCTCGTGTTAGTGCTGATTCCAGCAGCAGAGCTCACAGACATCCAGTTGCGGCTCCTACTCAGTATCATTTCAAATGGGTTTTACACATGCTATACTCTCTCGTGGTTCTACATACACGCTCAGCACTAATCACAGCACCATTTAATCCTCCTATCAGTAGGGTTCCCACCAAAAACATAAACAGAGGCTACTGATTTCTATAGAACATTCTGGTACGTACACAATCAAATAAAATAAGACAAAAATCCAATTTCCAAAGAGAAAACTGTTTTGTTTGTTTGCTTGTTTGTTTTGTGACCATCTCCCCACAATAGCCTAAGTTGCATATGACATCATCTTGCTGAGGCCAACATGCTTTTGCCCTGCCATGCCAGCATACTGAATACTACCAGTCATGATCATACACATACTGGCATTTTTATTCTTTGGGATCAAACATGTGTACCCCATTCAAAGACAGAAGGAGCAAAACACCTCTAATGACCCAACTATCCATATTCTTATCATAGGGACCTGACACTTGTTTCCCAAGAGCTGTCCGAGAAAGAGACAAAAAGTATTTTTTTTGAGGCTCTTTTCACAGAGTGTTTTAACCCCCCTGAAACTAACTGCAGGAGTCCACGGAGAAACCAGGGCCCGCAGGTTACTCTGATCCTACAGTCTGCTCCAGGGACACGCCAGTGCGAAGGCAACAGCTCTCCTGGGGAGAAACTCCAAAAAATGCAGCCAGGGCACACACAAACACACACCAGCGCGGGGGGGGATGCACGTAACTGAAGTGAGACAGAGCAAAAGCGGAGAGGCGCCTGCACCATCAAAGCAAATAAGAGATTTAATCTGCCAGGTTTTATGGTCGCTGAGGCGCCATCCACCAAAAGGAATGTGTCTGCAGCGGGGCTGGGGTTTGACCTTCTACTTCCCTCCTCTGTCAGCCACACACGGAGTCCCTGGTTCCCTTATAATTCACTATAGAATAAAAGGAATAAGGAGAAGGGGGGGAAAAAAAAGCACTGCCAAAGTGGCCTTAACGCATCTCTTAGTCTTGGATAAGTCCAAATTTATGGCTCTGTCTGCTTTTGAGTCTTTATTATCTCCTTAAGTGGCTAACTTTGTACACAATTTATTATAAAAGCCTGGAATCTACAGTCAAATTACAGATCAATTGAAAACTACACAGAAAACAATTAACATCTGGCATCAGTTCCATCTATAAAGCTGTCGTAGGTTTTGCCAGCCCTGAATTCCTCTCCTGACACCCATACTTCCTCTCCCCAGACCTCATCTCCTCCCTTCCACCTCATGGATCACAGGGAGAGCTGGCTCTGGGGCGCCATACTGGCAGGAAAACCAAGCTGAACAGAGCACAGCCCCTCTCTGCCTCCTTTGAAGATGTGAATTCAGGCAGGTGCAACGGAGGGGAACTGAACTACACCCCTCTGCTGCAGCTTCCTCCTCCCCCTGAGAAGGCAGAAGGCAGCAGGAGGCCAGGAAAAGCCATCCATTTACTTCGCTTGCTTCTCCACTTCTTCACCTGCTGCTCCGCATTGTGAGGAGCCTCCCACCTCCTTCACAGGCATCTCTGCCCACTTCCAACAGCATCTCAGAGAGCATATTGTCGGGAAAGATCAGCACAAACGTGTGGTGGACATCGCTTCATCTGCTAAGGCCTAGCTCTCTCTTCACAAGGTCTTCCGGAGTATTAACTGAGGGCACCTTGTCCCTTCCTCTCAGCTCTTTTTGTCCCTGTGCCAGGACAGCAGCAAGCAATTGAGAAGGACACAGACACTTCTCAGTTTTCTGTGAGGGAGACTGTCTTTCTCTAGGGTCAGAGTTTCAGTGGTGGAAGCCTCATTTGATAACATCATACAGAGCAGAAAACACATGAAAAAGTAGTGTCAGACCCAGGGACACCTTGTCCTTCTAAAAATATTTCAATCATTGATTCCTGAGGATAAAACCAGCTCCAGCTGTGCTGTCAACATACCATCTCCTTACCATACACCCATCTGTATTTCAACAGAGCTTCACAGCTTTTTGGCAAAGCTCTTCCATTTACTAGGGGGAACAAGACAGAACTGGAGCTCAGTGATACTGAAAAACACCTTGCCTGTTCTTGATCTCATTCTTTCTCTCCCTCATGACCTTACAGAGTTGATTTCAACTTCTCCACCTCATCTGTGCAACACATTTCAAAGAAGAAGACTGACAGCAAGCTCTTGAATGGACACCATCCGGTAACATGGAATAATTAGGTAATACTGGTTCCCACAAAGATCATCTTGCTTGACTTTCAATTATATGAAGTGATAGGATTACAGGAAAAGAGGATGTCTACTCAGTTCAAGGATGCTTCATGTGGTAAAGTTACTGTCTTACTTTTGAGGTACACATTGGTGGACATTGTCTCCCACCTACTGGAGCAAAAACTGCTCATGATAAGCTTTAAAATGAGCAAAGATGAGGTCATTGTGGAGACTGACTGGACTCATGACACTGCATCATTTCCAGCCATTGATTTTTAACAGTGCTGCTATAGAAATAAGTGATTGTTCCATTGCATGTTTTCTTCACAGCGGAAGCAGGTTTCTTATCAGATGAAATGCTGGAATCGATAGGAATATAAAAATTATGTCAGTCAACCTGAATCTGCACTCACCATTTCTGGAGTGGTGGGGCAAATCACATTTTGAACACTTCACCTGTCTTGGTGGGGCAAATCACAGTTTGAACACTTCACCCATCCTTGTCCTTTCACTACTCCCTATATGTATACTCATCCTTAACAAAATGGCAGTGAGTCACTGCAGCAATGAACACCCTGGGTAGCAGGAAGACTGAGCTGACTGATGGACATGAGTGGCTGCATGGAGGTAGCTCTGGAGATGCTTTTGCCTCAGAGAAAGCTGAGGAGAGCAGAAATGGATGAGTGGACAGTGCTAAGGAAACCTCCGCCCTTCAGTGAGCTAAGAACAGCTGCTGTTGGTGATGATTGCTCCCTAATTAGCTTGCTCTTGTACAAGCTGGATAATTTTATGTACCTCCAGAGAAGCAGATTAGTTCTGAATTCACATTGTATCAATTTGTGAAGAGTACCCTATAAATTATTTACCTAACTCTCAGAAATATTAGATTAAGAAGATTCTAAGTATGTCTAATTATACTGGAAGAATAACACATTGTAGAAAGGCTACATATATTTACCAGTGCACAGAATTGATAAATTGTTTTAAAGGAGTGTCATCCATACCCCATTGTGCTACAACTGTTTTGCTACATGTTTTTATCATACTCTCATTAGTTTTTGTATGGCAGAAGCACCTAGACACCTCAGCCCTAGATTTGGCCTTCAACAGATGAAACTATATAAAGACCTAGAACAAAACAAACAAACAAAAAATTGGCATTGTCCCAAAATATGTAAGGTTATCATAGCCATAATGAAAGAAAATGAATTTGCCTGAATACTGGTAAATGACTCTAGACTCCACAAAGACTTTCTAACAACCTCTCCCAAGTCACTGGCTCTGATTCACTAATGGTTTAACTAGAATAACAGAGTGATGAATCAGCTATGCTATAATTTTCACTCCATTTTTTGCTATGTTAGTACATTGTTACTTCATTACTATTGAACTGCTATATTTTTTTCTGTGCTTTGCAATAAGCTTTCTGTTAACCCACAGTGAGCCTGCAGCAACTGTAGAAGAGCTAATACAGATTCTTGTGGCAGTAGCATCCTAATTCCTGCTCAAAGATAAAAACAGACTTAACGTACTGTAGTATCTACATGCCTACAGACCTACATGTTCACAGACTGAGTGAAAAAAACATTTCAGATGGGAGAAAAGGGAATGGTACCAATTAATGCCAATGTCAACTAGGAGAAATGTAATATATATATATGTGTGTGTGTGTGTGTGTGTGTGAAATTTATATGGAGAAAAAAGATCCAGAGAGGAAAGAAGCCGTGGAGAGGACACTGTGATATGGATAGCCTTCCTCATCACTGCCTGGAGGATCTCCTAGCTTACATTGTCTGTGGGTGTTGCCTCCAGGTCTGAATCCACCCTCATCCTTGAGGGTCCTTTTCCTCCTTTTTTCTCCTGGCTCTTGCTGGAGTCCGTTTATTTTACTGAACGAAACAATTCTTCTGTCTGGTTCAATAGGGCCGGTCTTGAACTATCGCATTAATAAATGAAAGCACAACTCAGAGTGGCCACAGTGGCACCCATCTGCGAATGTCTTCTCAAAGTCTACATCCCAACATAAAGTCACAGTCCATAAGATGTGCAGAACCCAAACTATCTCATCTACTGAGTGATTTCAAATTCAAGTCCTTCCACCTGGCCTTTGCTTTCTCTGGCCAAATTGCTCATCTGAAAATTTCCCCTTTGAGCAAGCCCTATTTATACCCCTCATAGTCAAATATGATAATGAAAATCCTCCCTAACATGTCATTGGACTGGATTAATGATTCCCATAGATGCACCATGATCTATCAAGAGGAAATGGGGTCCCATGCAAACACTGCCTGTTCTGTGTGGGAAAACAATCTAGAGCTTTATAGACCCTCTTCCATGTCAGTGAGTAGAAGAGCAAGGGTCTTCCATAAACCAGTATGTCCCCATAACTCTTCCTGGGAAGAGGCAACATGAAATTTTGCGTAGAAACAGGCTTGGGATCTTTACAAGATACTCAATGGCAAACATAAAGAAAACACTCCTATGACTGGAGTCTCACGGCGTATTTTCTGCCTCATGCTTTTCCAGCGCAGTGATTAACAGGGAACACATGCACCATAGCAAAGGAATATTTCATGGTTGAAAGGTTAATTCTTGATTTGATTTGTTTCAGAAGTATTCGAGATTTGATGGAGGAGGGCTATGGGGTGGAGGATTAAAAGGGCTCCCGATCGAGGAAGAGAATGATTACCGAGATAGGCACTAATGTGCAGGGAGAATCACACGGTTGGCATGGCTGGAGTCATTTTGAGGTGGCAGTAAGGAAAGAAAAAGAGGCAGCGGTAAGAGAGCGAGGGAGACCAGATCAAACCCACATCCTGCAGCTGAATCTCTCGTGCTCCGTTTTAACTTATAGAAAAATAACCCAACAACCTTGAAATAGAGCAAAGCTCAATTTAAATTCATTACATTTAAATTGAATTTAAAGCCCATGTAAATGATTGACTTAGTTAAGAATACGTCATGTGGAAGAGAAAAAGTGCAGCAGCGACATGTCAGGCAGCTTTGGCTAATTTTACAATCCACCTCAAAATCTTTATGCTCTTATTTTGGTTTAAAAAAATATGCACACAACTTGCTAATACCAATATTAAAGCCTGTATTTATGCCTCTTCCCGAGAAATCATTGAGTGTTTTGCAAATCCATACATAAAAAAATTAATCTACAGAAATGTTGATAATTTGTGGGAGGGGAGAAAGGACAGGGAGCTCTGCAGGCACATAACGGAATAATATTTTAGGGTATAAAGTGTAAAAAAGTAGTACAGGGAAAATAAATGCAGTTATTCCTAAATTGGAATTTTGCCTCTCTCTCAGGACTAATACTCTGAAGTGGGTAAAGCACTTCAGGATCTTTAACTACCAAGACCTCAATTCCACTGTGAAAGTATAGTTTATTTTTATTTAGTTAAGAGAATAGTAAATGCATTGTTAAACCTTTTTTTTTTTTTTAATAGTTAATCTACTCACAGTAACCACCATAAGTGAGCACTAGGTACGGTCACTGGAACTTTACAAATGCACATGATTTTTTAAGAATATTAACATAATACATTCATTCAAAACATGCTCTGGGCTTATCTATCCCCTCCCTGTTGCCTCACACAATGATTTTATTGGGTTGGTTTTGGTCTACTGCACCAAAATTGCTTTTGTTTATTTTTTTACAGGAAAAATGGCTGTGTATAGGCATTTATAATCTTTGATGTATTTCCAGCCTGCTTGCTCAAGTTTAGAAATAACAAAATTATGACACTGCAGAGCTGAACTTCTAATCTGTTAATAATATAATATATGGTCAGAATAGGCTGGTTACGCGAAGACTGAATAGTCTTAAAATAAGACTATTCAGGTCAAGCAATTCACTTCCATACTCCTAGTTCACACTTCAAAGACAACTTTTATTTCCCATGTGAAGTGCAGGAGACTATCACAATGGTCTAGGGAGAAGTACTTCAGTAAGTAAGTCTGACCCCAATTTGATAAATAAGAGATTGCCCCAGTGAAGGGCCTTGAAGAGATACTTTAGTATAAAATTGGGAACTCTTAGAAAGGAGGAAATACAGATTTTTGGAAGGAGATGGGTTAAGATTCAGAGAGAAAAAATGTCTCTGTTTCTGCTGGGAGCCATGCTTTTGTTGTTGTTGTTTTTCAGCAGCCGCTCCAAAAGCATTATTACCTGTGTAGAGCTTTGTTTCTTTTCTTGTCATCTTTTTTTCCAAGAACAGGAGCTGGGTATATCTTGTAAATAGAATAGAATAAGAAAGAACTGTACACGCTTCTCCCTAAATGCCATAAAAGGAGACATGCTTTATAAATACAATTGTTTTGCTTCATTTCATCTTCTTATTGGTGCTGGTTCCAAGCAAGTAGGACTTCAAGAGATGGTCAATTTAGTGCAAAAGGAATGAATGACACAGAAGCTCATGAGCTCTGAATCTTATATAAGCTGTGTGGCTGGGAATTGGGGGTAATTCTGCTGAAAGCAAAGGACAGGTCCTTGCATGAAAACTGAAATCAGAAGAGGTCCCTGTAAGTCTCAATGTCACTTACTCCTTACACTTCATAAGAAGCCAACCCACCCTTGAGGTTGAAAATGCTCCCCAGCAGCATTAAATGACTAGAAGGAGCAAAATTATTTACTTGTAAATCATGTGTCCTCTTCAGGCCATACGATGCTCTTCTTTTCTATTTTTTTCTTTTTTTTTTCCTCTCTCTTTTGATGCAGCAGGTAGCGAATCTGCTGCAACAGAACACTGCAGAAGCAGAAAGTATCAGCATACCCAAAAAGATGACAAACTCATCGACCACGGAGATATATAAAAGTAAATATGCAGAGATGCACCTCCTCATGTCCCCAGGCCAATGACTCTGTATGCTGGGAGAAATGCAAGGAGAAAAGTCTTCAAAAACTGGCCAGGTGCTTTTCTCAAAAAACGGCTATTCACATATGCTTACAGGATACCCATATGCCATGCAAAGTTACACACAAAGAGGAGGGGAAGAAGGTGAAAAGGCAGATAACCCATTTAATAATGAAAAGCAATAATTATTTGCCTCCTTCCTATGTCTTCAAACTATCAGTGATGCCCTCAGAACAACACTGGGGGGGCAATGACCTCTTTTACAGAAGGGGAGGAAAATGGGGCAGGGCAGAAATGAAGTCGGCAGACAGCAAAGGTGGATTTGCATCCCTTGCACAGGGCTTCAGGTAAGCAAGCAGCTGAGATCTCTGCTCCCTATTTCCTATGTCTCTGCCCTGAAATGCTTCCTCCTATGTGGAGTCTCCTGGCTGAGGGTACTGCACAGCACCCCTTTAATAGATGGTAGTGCCCTACCACTTGAAAAATTGCTTTCAGAAGTAACTAAGTATCTCACAGAAAGGGGTCTTGAAAGCTAGTCGCACCAATTTAAAGATTTAGCGAGAAGATTTTGACAAAGCCCCTTTAAATGGAGCCCATATTTGTCTCAGTGAATGGAAAAATACAGTACGAATTAAGTCTGCAGAATGAGAACATTGGAGGAAGCGACCTGCATTGACTGGTAGCCGATATTGCACCCCTCATGATGTGTAACTAATAACGGCACGCCAGACATTCAGCTTGCACATTAAATATTAATAACATTTTTCTTCTGACTCATCGTTAAGCTAGAGCCTTGCTGCACAGCACAAACTGATTTACAGACCGTCAGGCTCCCAAGCTGCCCGTGCCGCTCAGCTAATCACCTGCTAGCCAGAGGTTTGCTGAGGGACCAGCCAGCCAGCTAAGGCAGAAACAGGGAGGTTTCAAGTGGAGAAAAACAGCAGCCCAGGCAGGTAGACAAGCAGCATCTCCATGCACAGGCAATGTGCAGTATGTGAAATGAATCCCTCTGTGTGCAAGTGGCACGTGCTGCCCCTCTTCCCGGTTGCTTCTCGGATAAATGTCATGGTTGCTAGAGCCCTGCCAGAAAACCCATCCACGGGGCAAGATTTTTAAAGACTTCCCCAGAAAAAAAAGACTATCAATAGCATTATTTAAACAGTCACCAACAGAACCTATTGTTCTCTTGAAAAAAAACGGTAGTCTCTGCCATGTTGGTACTAAAATAAAGTGTGACTCTTGCCTTAGACCTCTTCCCTTCTCAGATAAGGTGGTTTCCACTTCATAAGCTTAGAGAAGCAGCAGCTAAACAAACAACAGGAGTGTTTGCCTGGATCCATGGAGAGCATTTGGTAGGGAGATTCAGAGAAGCCATTTTTGAAATGCGGGACTCAGCAAACGAGAGATGCCGTATAACATTTCGAAAATGATTTCAGTGATTTTTAGCATTGCCTTATCAAAACAGCAGCTTGTCTTAGAAGCTTCGAGTGGAGTTTCTTTGAAAGAGCTGGTGAGATTCAGCAGTGTAACACCAAGTTGGAAAAGGCAAAATCTTGAGAAGCGAGTGAATGATGAGTTAGAAACATGAGGTTTTTAAAGTTGCCAAATGACTCCCAGAGAACTACAGAAGAAGACGTGAGGTTTTTAAAGAAGTTGCCAAATGACTCCCAGAGAACTATGCTTTCACTTAAACGACCAACTAAAGAGTAGCTCTCTAATCCTGTTTCTCTGTGAAGTTTTCCAAATGCAGGCAGATCAAGAAGTTTTTCCTCTCAGGGAATTTTTTGGAGATGACACTTATTTTTTGGGAGGGCCTTTTTAGGGGGGGAGCTGGTGGGGAGCTATGGACAACAAAGTCCTCAGACTTTCCTTATGTCAACTAGGAGCAGCCTTTGCTCCCCTGCTGCTATGCAGAGACCTCAGAGGTGCTGGCAAAGTGCCTTGATGGATACCGTGTCAGGCTAGGCCTTGACAGGCCTGAGTCCTGATGACCAGTTTTGGTGACCCCTGACAAGCAACTTCCAAACCATGCCCAGCTTTCTCAACCTAAAAAACAGAGGGAAGAAACTAAACAGGCCTCCTTCCTCATCCCTCTCAGGTCTCCTTGCACAAAATGAGGGAGATACAGGCGTTATCTACAATAATATTGCTGCCTTGTAGCAATAGGTCTTGCAGCTGTTGGCACAACTGCTGAATTCAAGGCTGCCAGCGATGCAGCCCTCTCCCTACCTGTTATCCCTATCAAAGCTTCACCTGTTTCTATAATAACACTGCAGAGGTTTGCATCATTACCCAGGAAGAGCTGTCAATACAACAGCATTTGAAACAAATCAAAACACCAATAAAAGACATTCTTTTTCCAGATGAGGTCTGTTTGCCAAGTAAAATAGTCCAAGATATACATAAGGAAATACCACTCAACCATTCAACACATATGAGAAAGAAAACCAGGACAGAAGCGAGAAAAAAAACAGTGTCAAGGGAAAACTGATCTCTGCATGGGATTGCTGTTCAGAGGAACCAATTTGTGTTGATGAGTTGGACGTTTAAGGGCTGATAGAGTGTTGAGCTGTCTGATATGACGCCGGTGTCTTTGGGATTTCTCCAGCAGCAAGTTTATTCACTAAGATCCGACTGGGAGATAACGAAGTGCGCAGATCGGCAGTGCTTCCCCGTGCCAGCGGTGGAGGCAGCAGGCTGTCAGCCGCAATGCCTCTCTTCCCTGGGACTGAGGGCCGGGAGGGGATGGAGCTGGTTCCTGCAGAGGCTTTCTCCAGAGCACGTGCTCTTTCAGTAGGCCCTGGGGCTTACAGAGGATCCAAGCCCTTGTGGACTTTTTTTTTTCTGAGAGATTTCAGGCCAGTTAAGGGATGGGAACTGACAGCCAGGGGCTCCCCAGGATACTAGCAGAGCAGGTCTGCCCTCCCCACCACAGCACAGGCCTAGGAGAACCTCTGCCTCCTGTCCCTGATGCACGAAAGCACGAGGCTTGGAGCTCAGTTACTTGCGAGATGGGCCCCATCACAAGAAGTTATCTCATACATTCCCCTGCCCCATGCCAAAAAAACAAAAAAAAATCACACCAGGGAGATGAAGGTGCTTTATCTTTTAACCGATGCCTCTTTTTGGCCCTTCTTCTCCTACCCCCTTCATCACTGGTTTCTTGGATTTTGTTTATTTCACAGAGTTTGCTCGCCTGTAATGGCTAAGCCGGGGGGGAAAACACATAATCTTGCTAAATCATTTCAATCTATCTCCCTGCCTCCTATTCTTATGGTGTACAAATAGCATTTCAAATCGCGCAAAGGCTGGGAAAGTGTAACCAATAATGCCAATCTCAGAGATGAATGCTTTAAGAAATAAAACAAAAAACCCAAAACAACACATCAGAATGAGAAAATTGAACTATCTAATTGCCGACACTGAACAGACTGTGAAGCAGTACCGGTGATGGTAATTTCTAAAAGATTTGGTTTTAAAATATTAGTAATACAGATAAGGGATTAACACTAATACTGTAGGTGACTTATCTAGACTGTGCCTTTTTAACAACACTGTTGCTACCACCATAATAAAGGAAATTAGCACTATTAATTAGATCAAATCCTTTATGCCATTAATCCTACTTGAAGATATTTTCAGAAGGTTGGAGGTTTAAGGCAATTTCCTGTATGTGTCCAAGACTCATTAATTAATATTGATATTTAATGTGCTCCAGACTTTCATTTCTTGGTAATACTCAGAGTTAACGTCCAACTAACTCATTTGAGACAATAGTTTAGTCACACCAGAAAATAATTGCCCATTCAGCACCAAAGACTATCATGCAACACATCAGAGACCTTTCAAATTCTCCTGTATTTCTGGGAATTGAGGTTCTCTGCATTTGAGTAATATATGCCTTATCAAAAATCCTCCATTTGAATAAGCCTCACCGTGTGCCAGTATTTTCTCCAATGGTTGATGCTACTTGCATCATTTTATGACAAGTCATTTTCTTTTTTTTTTTCTGTAAAGATATTTTCTATATTCCTAAGGGAAAAAATATATATATTTCGTAATCCTTTTAAACACCTTCATGCTATGAGAGGGCATGGGGGAAGTATTCTGGATTCTCAGCACCAAAATGCAAGTAAAAGTACATGGCTTGAAAACTTCTTGACTACTCAAGTCAATCATACATTGTGGGACAGGGGTAGAGGGGAGGCTAAGCTATTCTTTTTCTCTGGTTCTGGCTGGCCTTTTGAGCAATGCCTCTCCAGGAGGAGGAGCAGCAGCAGATACAGTCAGATAGTTGCTGCTAGCATCGGCCTTGCCAGGTTCAGAAATGCATGGAAAGCGCCTCAAGCACTAGAGCTCTTATGCTTACGTGTCTCCATAACATCCCTCTGACAGACCCCCACAGAAGGAATCAGTATTTGCAGTGGGCAATGCACCTGTGGAAGCTGGCTCTATACGTGGCTGAGCTTTGCACAGCACATCTCCATCGGGGCTATCAGCCACTCAAGATTTGTACCTAGAGAGAGGTTCAAGATCCAGCTGCCTCTCTTCCTGTGGCTCCTTATTTCTGGGCCCCTCAGGCTGGCTAGGTGAAGTAGGTGAAATACAAGAAGAGAAATTATTTTTGGTTAGGGTTACATCCTGGGTATATCCACCTCTGATGTCCTGCTGATATGCTGTGCAAACCTAGACAAGGAAAATAGTTCAAGGGATGCAGAAAGAAACCAGACCACAAAGAGTACCTTCAACAGCTCAGTCTTGCTGACTGCTCACCAGTCTTACAAAGTCAAGAATGGCCACTTACCTGAAAAAAAAAAGAGAAATATCAATGATTATTCATTTCTTTAAAAAGAAAAATATAATTTTCTTTTTAAAAGGATGAGTCAAGGAAATGTCCACACTCTATTTGGGAACTAGTAACTGAGTATGTGGCCTTTTTTCTGTCTGCAAAGGAGGTCCCAACTAAAGTTAGACATTGCATCCCACGGCATTTCCTTCCTGTTGTTGGTCCTTTTTCCAGCTCGGCTATGAATCCATGCAGAAATTCCCTTCCATCATGCAATGTAAAACAGGTAAGAACGAACTCTCACAAACACATCTCCTCCTTCCCCCTCCTCACCACCAAAAAAACAAACTAAAAAATCAGAGGAACTCTCAAATGAATTCCTTTCTGTGAAACACATGCTTGCAGTCCCATTAGCAGCAGCGCAGCAGGCCATCGATTGGGGAGGGGAAAATGGCTTTGTTTATGGTAATGGATTTTGAGACTCCTGGTGGTAATATATTTAGCAGGAATTTTTGCAGAGCTGGCTAGTACACTGATGGAAACTCTCAAAATGGGCTGATTTAAAAAGGGGTTGGGGGGCAAGTGACATCGCTTATTTTTTGAAAAATATTGTTATTAAATAATTTGAAACACATTGATAAAACGCATGTGAGAGAAAGCTGCTGTAATTTATAATACAAATTACACTGCTATTGGCAAGTGGTAATTTAATCCAGTGATTAACTTTAACAATGTGAATTCCTCTGTTCCTTTTTTTTTCTTTTTTTTTTTCTAAGCCATGCACTTTGGCACACAAAGCAGGATACGTGCTGGGCTCACCAGATGCTGTATTACTGCTGGCCTCAGACTTATTTTCTGCCTCATCTCCCTAAAGGCTACACAACTGGGAGTAACCTAAACAACTCCCTTATCATCTTTAAGTATGGATCAGCCCTAGGAAATATCCATAGAGATATTCATTCCGCATATACACTTGGCTTCCGCTTAAGTGGTCTCTCTTGCATACAGAACTCATCCTGCCTAGTCTCATCCCAAGAGAAAACCCCATAGGGGACAAAGCCAAAACAAATCCATAACAAGCCAAATCCATAATGCAAGTTAATTGGCCCAGATGATTTAAAATAGAAAACAGACCACAATCCTCACCTAGATGTATCCTTAAGGAACAAATTCTTGGCTTCATGGATCAAAATGCCCACTATTCTACACCCTTTTGCAAATAGGCTCGAGACAGGTGCACCCATCCACCCAGAGACACCAAACCCTGTGTAATATCACTGCAGAGCTGCCAGCTGTAATGAGATACTGGGAAATCAGATCGTCCTACATTTAAACTGATTTCTACCACTGATATCCTTTGCAGTATAGAAGTAGCGTTAAATGGAATAACGTGTTGTTGCATGGTCGCTTAATTCTAGAAGCAAATTCAATATTTGCTGGCATCCCCTATCCAGAGATACAAAGTGTACACATGTAGTGGAGCTGTTAGTCAGAATTATCTTTGCAGTGCCTCCAGGAAAAACCAGGACAGCTTAGCTTAGCTATCTGTCTGTGAAGAAAAGGGTTGTCATTCTCAACCTGTACAAAATTATTTATGAACTTCCTGTATTTTGCTTTGCATTACCATTATGGCCCTATTGCTGCCTTGGACACATATGGGATTTGCTACAAGAGAACAAAAAAGGACCTGTTGCTGTTTTTCTTTTTTTCTTTCATCTTTTCAAATAAGGAGCTTAAGTAGAACAAGGAAAAAATCCATAATGACTTTTTGATTCCATTTGCAGGTCGTTAGGAGTGGGATAAGGAACAATGACAATGTTGGTCTGATGAGTCAAGTGAAAAAAGATTTTTTAGAAGAGATGTTCCCCAAATATCGTATACTTTATACGAATCTATATTTTATCCTTTTACTTTAAGAATTATTTTACCATTTTATTTTGGAGCCTCCTCTTGTGGTAGAAGGAAGTAGAGGAAGGAAATATGAATATGAAAAATACTGCAGACATACTGGTTCTGTTTTAAATCTCACAAAGGGTTAATTCAAATAAGGGATGGCATAGCATATGCTAAAAAGCAGACTTGGGTGGCTGAAAATCTGAAATTTGGTCTCAACTCCTGGACTGATTTTGTGTCATTAGCTAAGCCACAAATACTTTGTGCCCTTTTCTGTGAAATGATACTCATGAGGACAATTCCGTTAGCGCTTGTTAAGTACAATAGATGTTGGGAGAGGTTAAAAGGTAGTTTTCTAGAACCAGACTGGCAAAACTGCACTGCTAACATGACTTGCTGACATGACCCAGGATCAAACCCACTTTCTGACTCAAATTTAGGATACAGACTTGCGTCTTCTGCCTCTCAGGGAAGCTCTGTGACCCCTGGGCTGCTGTAGGTGCTTTGAGAAGGATCCCCCTCTATCCCTCCCAATGAAGCTGTTTCACTTCAGATAAACAGATACTACTTGGCTAGAGAGAGAAGGAGCATTACTATTGTAATTAAGGTTTCCAGTTCTGGCTTCAAGGAATGAATGGCATTTGACACCTCCAATTACTTCCTCTATTCCTGCAATGAAACCATTCCCATAATTCACTTCAAGCTTGGCAAATCTCTGCAGGGCTGGGGGTGTGTGAATGACATTGCACTTTGCAGCAAACATGTACTTTCCAAAAAATACTTTCCCCAACACTTGTTCATGCAGCAGCTCTGGGAGAAATTGCACTTATTGCATCTCTGCAGAAATGCATCTCCACAAGCGGCTGCATTTGGCTGAGAGCAGCAATGGTGCAGACCTGGCCCCAGCACCGGCTCCTGCCAAGTCCAGGCTTTCCCTGAGGTTTCCTCGCAGCGAGCTGCCCTAGCCTCTGCCCTGCTTAGCTGGAGATGCATGATGAGAAGAGAGCCTGTGGTGGGATGGCTGCAAATGTAATGCAATCAGAAGATAATGACTTCAGAAGGAGAGGGGAGGCAGGGGATAATCAGCAAAGGCAGATGAACTCCCAAGGTAAAAAAAAAAAAAATCTGTCTTCATGCAGATGTCCCTAGCAATGAAGTATGAGGAAAGAGGAATATGGAAGAGAGATGAAGTAGAAGCATATCTGTTTTTATACAGCACTCTTCCAGAGCTTTCTGTGGGGTGTAAGCAACTTAAACTAAGAGTGTCTGGAAAATCCCCTGACATATCTAGACCTCTCAGCCATCTCTCTCTCTCCTTATATATCTACATACCAATATATAGTTATGCGTGTATCCATCTCTCTACATATAAATTTGTATGTATGATACACATGCCTGTATCTGTGCCACAATTTAGAGTCAGCTTTTGGTGGCAGTTGAGGAAGGGAATATAAAATATGCAGGCAACATCCTTGTCTCCCTTCAGGCTCAGGTTGAGCTCAGTGTCTATGAAAATATTATGCAAATACAACAATGTTTTCTTTGGGCAAGCCATTTAACTGGAGCTCTCAACACCTCTGAAGCCTGGAGACAAAGGGTGCCAGTAATGATAAATGCAATTTATTTACAAAGGGCATAAAAGGAACGGGGCAGGCAGCTGCTCCTAAAGGTGCTCCCCTCTGCTCCCGCTTGCCGCACAGTCACAGGCTGTGACGCCTGCCAGCTTCCCGGGATGGGGGTCCCCAGAGATCGTGTGCTCTCTGCTTGCTCAGTTCTGTATTTTATATCCACCTATTGGGCCTCCACAGGCCATAGGTTTTATCCACCAAAAGAAAGGCAGGGAAGCACCTACCTTGGCAAGCCTGCCCAGGAATCCCGCATCAGAGTGCATTTGGATGCAGCCAGCTAAAGCCCCCCTTCTGGCTAAGGAAAAGCAGAGCCCTTGCACACCAGGTGATTACATGCCCTTCCCTTCCGCCTCCCCTTTTCCAGAGGAAACACCGGTTGCTAGCACCGGTATCCCAAGCAAGTTCCTCATGCTCAGCCTCCTGCCGCTGCTGGGGCACACGCACCGGCCAAGCTGCCCTCGGCTTCCCATGCTAACCCTGCTCGCTCCGAAATGCTGCGCCCGCGCCAATTAGCAAAGCAAGCCGAGATGGCCGAGGACTTTACGACCCCGCAGCTCTCCATCCAGCCCCTCTCCCAGGGATCGCAGCTCCTGCGCACGGACAACCCGATGGCTCCTCAGCCGGCTGCAGCACTTCACGGCGCTCTCCCTGCGCGCGGATCGCGCCGCTGTCCGTTACCTCACGAGGCCGCCCGTGAACTGGGCTGGGCCGTGAGATATTTACTTAAAACAGCCGAGGGCTGGAAACATCTGGCAGGACCTGGAGGCTGACGCCACTTGCACCCCACAAACTCCATTTAGTCACTGGCTGAAGGTAAAATTATGTGGCGCCTTCCACCCGCAGAAACATCTAGCAGCTGAGATGACCTCTATAAA
Source organism: Tinamus guttatus (assembly GCF_000705375.1). The sequence continues at coordinate 139,600 of NW_010579945.1, forward strand.
GCCCTGCTTCCTAAGCATGATCAAACACAGGGAATGTGGGTTGCAGTAAGTTATCATTTATTATTATTACCCCCAAGACCTAGCACTCTCTTAAAAAAATCTAATCCTTTTTAATATGTTCTAAGTAAAATCATTACTTATCAGTATGACAAGTGTATTACTAATTATGTCATAATTTTACTCTATAGCACCAGCAAAAATGGCTTGAAGTCTAAATTAGGCCTAATAAAGAATTAATTTAATAAATCACTTTGTCTCAAAAAAATATTTACTTAAAAACAGAGTTTGCTGAAAAATATCACACTATTTTTTATTACTTCCACATAAAGTATTTGTGTAATTAGAAATTAACTTACAAAGCAACACAATTTACTTGAGAATGATGCATGGCATTTAGATGGTGCTCAGCAGCCAGAAAGATTCCCCAAACACTTTTTCAAAAAAAAAAAAAAAAAGTGCCCACTGTAGGAATGTCAGTCAACTCATCCCAGGCTTGCAGCCACCTCTGGGCTACAAGCAGGGAACTGCTTATTAGAGTGTATCAGCACTATGCAGCAATTTGGTAAGGAGTCTGAAGAGCTCAGCACTCAGCTAAATGGGGGGAAGTAAAATACAATCATTTCTTTCGAAATATGGCCAAGATACAGGGGCTTGTACTGTTTCTTTCACAAAAATAATTGCTACAGGCCTGTGCAAGGCTGCAAAACATCACTGCTTGCAACCCTGTCTGGAAGTGACCTCTCCTTGCAATCCGTGCTGTACTAAAGGGCCAGGCTTCAGCCTAGGGATTTCTTTGCCAAATTCCCTATAGCAGCTCTGGATCCCTTGGAAAGGACCTCTACTCAAGACTCCAAAAGACTCAATCTCTTCTGATTTATGGGGTCTGATTAAGTCCAAGCCTGAGGTAATGATGGTGGAAGCAAGAATGAGCCGTTTCCTACACCACAGCACATGCTTCCTGCTAACGTGGAAAGTACTAGGGTGGAAAAATACTGCTACTTTTGTGTTATTTGAACTCCTTTCTTCCCTTTTCCCTTGGGATGCTTCACATTCCATAACTTATTAAGCCTGCAAAATGCACTAATTTAACAACCTCATATAGTGCATTTCAGCACCATCTTATAGAAGGGGCAGACACAAAAATAAAAAATCAGTAAGCTTGGGCAGAACTGGAAACCAAGCCTCACCCTCACACACATTCCAACCAAGAGCTCATGCTTCAAACTTGAAAATAAGGAAACTTGCAGTGGATTAAATCTTCCTTGGGACAAGGCACAACTTTAAAAGGAAACAAAAATCCAGATCTCTGCAATCTTCCCTGGACAACTGGTGCTTCTCAGCAAAGGCTTTGGGATTTGCCTGGAAGTATCGGTGTTCCCGGTTCCTGTAATGGGAGAGCATTTTCTGGTGAATTCTGCTGGAGAAAGGTGCTGCTGCTGCTGCTGTGAATGATGCTCCTGCCTGCCAGGAGGCAGGATCATGGACCATGCCCAGACCACATCCAATAGGAAGCAGGAAGGAGAAGGGTGCAATGGCTTGACAAAGAAAATGAACCAGAATTACTTAATCATGAAATGAGGAGCATGAGCTAAGGGAAGAGAGGCTGAAGCAGCAGCTGCAAACAATTCCACAATACTATTTTTTTTGACTCATTTTCATTCCTTTTTTAACGGCTCAAAATGAAAGAAGCAAGCATATGTCATCAAGCACTTCCGTTCACAAACTGGAAAGTGAGTATGATTGCTAAAATTAGTCCAAATCAAAACTTATTTCCCCATAGTCTCCATCAGTATATTTGAGTGAACTGCTTGTATGCAAGAGCCCTCCTGCAAAGAGGGAGTTACAAAAGCTTGAGTAGTTTGGACTGGCCTCCTGAGTCACCTGGCTTATTTGTTCCTCCCTTACTTGAATAAGCTCAAACCCTCAATCAGATTTCTGAGAGCAGATACTGTCACTTGCAAATTCACAATTTGTTGTCAGT
>NW_010579945.1:141594-151732 GCF_000705375.1 Tinamus guttatus
TTCCGCAACCCTTCCTCGTCATGACGGTGCTTGCTGGAATAATCACAGGATGTCGATGCCAAGAGAGTGTCAATGCAATCAAGACAAATTGGTGGAAGAATTGAGAAAACTACTTGACAGCGCTCATCCAGCATGGATGAAGAATACTTAAACATTCCCTCTGCTTCCCCGCACGACGGGGGCTCCTCCGGCACCGGCCTGCCTGTGCTCGGCAACGCTGCCCGCCGCGCACGTCTCAGGTGTGTGAGCCCAAACACCTGCTGCTCGCTGCACCTGGAGGCTTTCGCCAACCTTGCCCCAGCCACTGCAGAGGGACAGGGCACACCTTCATCCAAAGTGCTGCACATTTCTCCCCATGTCAGCCCAAGCCTCTGAGGTGCACTGGCATTCATATCTCTCTTCGGCTTTCTACTTGGCCGTGCTATCAGCCGTGGGTCACCTGAGCAGATCGAACAGGGAAAACGTTTAAGGAAGGCTGTAAAGGGTAACAAGGGCATCCCAAGTGAGTAAGTTCGGGATTGATTATATGTTGTGTCATTTTGGGAAGCCTCAGCCAGCTCTCCGGTCTGTGATACAAAGTACCAAAATGAGAAATAAGAACCAAAAAAGCAAAGCCTCTTTTAAGCTAGTGTTAGATACACTTAAGAAAAGGAATGTATGATATGACTGACAAACCATGAAAGCTTTGAAACAGTGACCTAAGACATTTTCTTTAAATCTTGGGTAAGATGTCCTCAGGCACCTGGCAGCTCTTTGCTCTTCTAGTAAGTCTGTGTTCTGTCTATTTGTCTGTCACCCTGTATAATTCCTCCAGCTCAACACTGTGATATGAGTGCTGAAATCTTAGGACTTTTCAAGAGTCTCACCTAACATTTCTGCTAATATTTCTAAGTACAGGAGCTGTTAGTTAATTTCCAAGGATAATTTTTAAGCTATGTGGAATAAGCTGACTGTTGCACCTGGCATGGTGTGAAAGACCAACAGCTAAGGAGCTATCAACACACTCATGTTGTACGGCCAAAGCGCCTGCTCACAAGAGCTGTAACACCCAAAGAGCAAAGCATACATGCATGTAAATTGCCCTGCAAGGGACTGCAATGGTCTTCACTTCAGAGCAATGGCATCACCATGGTTAATGACTGGGATAAACAGCAGTGCAGAAACTATTTGCATGCTTGTTTCAGCATAATGCGGATGTTGCGATAAGTATCATTTATTTAACAGCGAGATGTGCTGTGAGCTACTACTATCACTGTGGAAGAATTTCAAGTATCATTGGTTGGAACATTTTCAGCTAAATATTTTCTGGTCAAAAAGTGATGTTTAGTGGAAGCCAAAACATTTCAAATCCAGGGCAAACTCTCGAATCACTTCCAAGGGGTGACAGAGAGACCCAAATCAAAATACTTGACATTTTCATTCCAAAAGCAGACATTCCAACTGAATTCTGCTTCATTAAAATGCTTGAAATGTTTTGGGTGCAATCCAGCATGGATCAGAAACAAATTTCAGAACTGCAGAAGTTGTCATGAAACAGAATTATCATTCGCCAGCCTGCTCAAGTTTTGAAAAGCCAAGGGCGGGGGGGAGGATTGTCGCTGCATTTTTAAGACCAGCAATGTAAATGGACTGACACGAGAGAAAAAGGATTTAAAATTCAAATGTCACAGAGTTCAGAGGTGCTTGGGCCTATGTTTTTAGTTTGGTCTGTATAAGAGATAACATGCAGGCTTGGAGCCACTTCTAAAATTATCCGTACAACTCAGTACGTGGCCTTCAGAAACAGGGTGCAGAGTGTGATCTCTGTTGACAACGGCTCTGAATCCAGCTACTTAGGAACCATCTCTGCGGATTTCCAGATATGCTGATGAGCTGGCAGTTGACAATGTGTGTGTCAGGGATAACATTTTGTTATATATATCAACGATGGCATTTAATTTCTGCGTGAAATTTCTGCATTTATTTTCTGGATGAAAACTGTCCAGACCCCTAAAGAAATGAAATGCTTGTTAAAAAGAAAGAGGCTGTTTGATCTTCCCTTTGTGGAATTTCAATCCCCTGACTTGCAAATCTTGTTCAACGATCATCTTTGAACTACAGCGCTAGCCTTCTGTTTGCACAGAGGCTTAGGCTAAGTTGACGGATTCCAGTGGCCCGAATAGGCTGCTTCTCACTGACGGGACTGTTAATGGTACAAGGAAGGAGAATTAGACCTATGGATTTTTACGTAGCTTCCTTTTAAGAGAGATGCTCTCTAGTCCTGAAGAAATTAGATGCTTTCCAGCAAGGACAAGAGGAGGAGCTCATGCACTGGTATGATTTTCCTTCCTTCCACTCCATCCTGCCCCCTCAAAAAATACTGGGCTGATAAGTATTGCCCATTTTCCAACTGGCTTCAAGTTTTGATGTAAGAGGTACTCTTCTATTACTGTATTCTAATACTAAGCCTACACAGAAGCACTACATTTGGAGTTTGTATGGACCATGATATGTAGGAGCAATGTTAATACATGCTAGCTCATATACTTGAAAGCACAATGAGAAAAAGATGCATGGACTTTTTATTTAGCTCCCTTCTTTTAGTCCATTTCAAGGCTTTAACTTGCCAAGCTCAACACAAGTTACAGCACAATTTGCTTGACTAAAGTTTTAGAAGAGACATACTAGTTTGATGCATATCACACAACCCACCATTGTATCTTTACATCTTCAACTAGAAGCTCTCTTCTCAGCTGCTAAGGTCATAGCCCAGTGCACAGACACTTCCTACTCTTGCTTTTCTGGTAATATTGGCCAATAGGCCAGACTAAACAAATTTCTTCTTGAAAGGGTTCTGTTCCCAATTGTTGAAACATGATCTTTTATTTTTGGTCTTTCTCATCATTCACGGAAAGGGGCAAGAAGAGGGGCAGCAGTGAGATAGAGGTGAAGAAATTTCAGATCACAGATCTAAACGGGTAGTTTGCTTGATATAGATAACAGTGGCTCTACAATACAGTCCTGTGATAGAGATACAATAGCACACAAGAAACACCAGGAATAATCAAAGTCTTTCCAAGAGAGACTAGATGTGGTAAGTTCACACTCTTTGAGGCCAGAACAGAATTTTAAACAAAACCCTCCCAGCCTCCTAATATGTCACAGGACTTTAATCCTCACGCAGTCATACTCATTCTGAGCACAGCCACTTGTACCGGGCTAATAAATCCTTTTCTTAGCAAGGCATCCAGTCTTGATTTGAAGGTGACAGTGAGTTACCGTGTCCTAAGGGAGCTTGTCCTAGTGTTTGATCACCTTCACTGTTGAAAGGTTGGGCCAAATTTCTCATTTGAATTTGTCTAACATCATTTTCTATGTCTTGGTCCTTGCTATACCTTTCTCTACTAGATTAAAGCATTCCATAGCACCTATGTTTTTATTTTCTTTATGAAGATATTTATGCTCTGTAATCAAGGCCGCTCTCAATCTCTCCAGGTAAATTAAATTGACTGATCTTGAAGTCTCACTGCAAGCAATTTTCTCTATCAAAAGCATGTTGAAGGCTCTTTTTCTGCACTCTGTCTAATTTTGCCACATGCTCCAAAAATGCAGATACCAGAAAAAGACACAATATTTTAGAACCAGACTCACCAATGTCATATGACAGGCAAAGCCATCTCACACTACAATTCATGGCTGCTATGTTTATAAATCTAAGCTCACTTAGTCTTCTTTTACTACTGCACCATACAGAAAGCTGAGAACCCCTTGCACAATACCTTATTTCACTTTTCCAGCTACAGCCCCACTACTTGAAAGTGTGCTGTACTGTTCCGCTTTCCTAAATATTCAAACCAATTTTGGGTCATAGCTTTGTATGAGGGGATGTAGCCTTGCTGAGCAATCCGCATATAAGAGTTTTACTGTCATCAATTTTTGTATCCTTCTGCTAATCTCTGTGATATCCATACTTTTTATTAGCACGCTTATTCCCAGATCATCAATGAAAAAGCCGAACAAAATGGAGCTTTGTACTGGTTTCTCAGAAGCCTGTCAAAAATGCTTTCATTTGATGATAATTCCCCATTGACAACTGCTTTTGGAGATCTGTCATTTAACTTTCTCTCAAATCATTTAATCTCTGCTTTATTGGTACTGTATAATGTTAACATTTAATCTGAGTGCCACAAGGTACTATGTCACGTTAGAAAAGTCCATATATGAAGTCGGCTTTATGAATCAGACTTGTAATTCCCCAAAAAGAGAGCAGATTTGTTTGAAAAAGCCCGTTTTCCTTAAATCTGTGTTGAGTAGTGCTAATGATGTTCTTACTTTCTAATCTTTATCTGCTGGATTTTATAGTATCTTTTTCATTTTGAACTCTGAAATAGCATCAAAATAACTGTCATATTGTTGCTCAAGACATCTTGGCTGTTCTGTACAGTATTAACATTCTTTTAACCCTTTCGATACTCTACCAATATCCAACATAAGATTCAAATCTGTTTGAGGCAGTTTCAGTGCAAGTTGCTAAAAGATACCATTGATTTAAATGTCCATCCGTAGCAAGTATTACCTGAGCAATTTCTACCTAGCATCCATCAGAGTAGTAGCAGTAGTACTACTAATAGTAGTAATTGTTAGTAGTAGCAGTCACTATTACTAGCATCTATCATAGTTACTAACAAAGGCACTGGAAAGTGCCTTGTCATCCCCTTGAGGAACAGTGATCATGTTCTGGTCTAAACCACCTGCACCAGCCTCTAAAAATGCCTACATATGGGGACTTCAACACTCTCCAGGAACTCCCCATCACTCCTCAGCAAGGTCCCATATGGAACATCTAGGAGGGAACTGGCTCTACGTGAACATTATGCAAATTCTTTTTTTCACACTTTCATGAAAGATTTGCAAATGAATGAATTATTGGGCTGGAAATGAAATCAACAGCTGTGATTGTTCAACACGGGCAAAAAGCAAGCCTCCCCTCAAAGCATTTTTCCATTACTGCAGGCTATACCATTACCATTCCCAGCTATCACTACAGCCAATCAGCAGGGCATTATTTTACATTCCGTCATTTTTTTAGGTCTTCACATTTGGTCTTCACACTTGAACTTTGCCCAAATCTTGAACGCTCCTGCCAGTAAATATGTCAAATCCTCTGACATGTTACCTAGTGAGATATCAGCAATTCCCTATGAATTCTGCTCTATTTTCAGCTGAAAACAGTTGCAGCTGAAACAGTTGCCCAGGCTCACATCAGCTTACTTTTCATTACTACAGCATCCTTTTCCTTGCCTTAACAATGCGATCTTGCCCTGCTTAAGTCACTGTAGAAACACAAAGGTCATATTCCCTGCTGGTTGTTTGGCTTATGTTGTACCACTCCATAAATGTTTCTCTTGGCTCCCTCTTCTCTATTTCAGGAAACACAAGCTGTTCATCTTCACTGTCAAGGCTTTTAGAGCTTATCCTTACCCAAGCATCTCCGCTGAATCTATAATGACAGGTTAGCTCCTAGGTCAGCTGGGCCGGCACTGGCAGCCACCATCAGACTGGAAATGTTTTCAAATAGCCTCTTTGAGCTTTTTCCTCTAAACTTTTGCAAAGCAGCTTCACTGTTCTTTTTATATGAATGTTGCGGTGTTCACAAAAGAGTAATGATGACAATTATGATCCAGGTACTCAGATACCTCTCTCATGTAGGCTGAGCAATACTGCCTTTTTTCCCCTCCCTTTTAGCCCTCTCATTTGTTCATCGCTTCCTGCCTTTGTCTCTTGCCTTACACTTAGCTAAAATACATAATCTAGGCTTTTTAAGAAATTATAATGATGACTATGTGAGAAATTCAGCAAATCTCCAACACCCAAATCCTTCCTAAGATCCCAGGTACATTGTACGCATTCAGACTCACATTGCTCTCCAGTACGACTAGATGGGCTGCCAGTGTGCAGCTATATTAATAAATTAGACAGTACCTGGGGGTGAACCTGGGAAAGGAAAAATAGCCACCTGTACTGGTAAGCAGCATGGACTCAGCACAGCTCTGCTAGCACTCCCTCAAAAAACTCTCAGACATGGTTTCGGAACTGGAGCATTTTTGGGACCAGTCTCTCAACATGCAACCTCTACCCAGCCACCCTGGTTTCAAGGGCAAGAGTGTTTGACAGCTTGGGTATGACAGTTCTGGGCCAGCTGGCCTCAGTACGTGGGAACACTCCTTGGCATACTAAATTTACTAGTATAGACCTGTTCTCACTGGTGATTCTCCTCCCGGGATTTTGCTAGTAAGTACTCGGCTGTGTTTCTATGCATGACCCTGCAGTTCTGACTTATCAATAACTGTGAAAGGAAAGGAGCATCTTTATGCAGACTGCCATTTCACGCTTGTTTTTCATTATCTTGTTCCTTAATGACAATAGCCATATTTTAAACATTATTATCATGTTTGTTATTCCATCAGGTTTTAATCAAGTCAGTTATACCAAAAATTATTATCAATAAATACGCCCCATGCCTTGTCCTCAGTGTCCATAGCTCTGTGGGAGTGGTGAACATCATTGGAAAAAAAAAAAACATATTACTTGCAATTTGTTTGATGCACTCTGAACCTGAATTTGTGCTGTAGCTGCCTTCTCATTCGTATGGTAGTACCTCAGCCATTCTCAGGAATCGCTGGATATGGACAGCGTAAAGTAGTTGCTTGCTGCTCCTGATTTTGGAAGCCGTTACATGACACTTCACTCCAATGAATGTTTTCACCAATTGCTTCCTGATTTTGGAAGCAGTTACATGACACTTCACTCCACTCCAATGAATGTTTTCTCAGACCTATTCTGAATTTTGCTAGTTTATATTGGAGGGATATAGCTAGAAATAAAGCATTTTCTTTCTGTGACCTATTACATTGTATCATACACAACTGAGCAGCAAAATGGTGCTTTACTACTCAAAGATTATCTTAATGTCGTTACTCCTAAAATTTAACTTTGAGAACACCAGAGGTGAAATGTTATAGGGGAAGAAGGAGTACAGCGTTCCACTGCAATTTACTGCTCTCTTCACAGTTGGAATGCTGCCAGGGTAAAGACAGGGATGCTGTGGGCAAAGAGGAAAAAAAAAAAAAGCATCCACACAGGCAATGACTAGTCCAAGAACTCCCTTGATATGGCAAGACCCCTCGGTAGAAGCCATTCTGCCACAAAGATGTTCCTTCTGAGAGAAGTCCGAACCTGAGATTTCAGTCAGGGTGACCCACAGCGTCTAACACCTCTAAAGTGCAATTTGCCTTCCTCCCTTACAAACTCTGAAATCAGTAAATGCAAAGAACATATTGACAACTTCACCTTGTCTCTTAACAATCACTACACTTAAAGCTGCTCTCATGGTCTCACAGAGAAAAAAATATTCTTCTTTAACAGCCTCAAGCACAAATGAAACACAATTTTGTTTTTACTTTTCAAAAGGCCCTTCAAGAGCTTAGGCCAGAGCTTCCTTCAAGAGCATTTTCAAAAAGGAAATCTCTCGTCCAGGATCAACAGGGGAAGATCAGCAGAATGGAAAATAAGAACAGCTCTTAGCCCGAGAAAAGTGTATGCAGTGAAAGAACCTGAAAAGATTTAATAGGGAAACATGGTCATTGATGGCAGATTTGACCTGTGGCACATGTACATCAGGCAACTTCCTTACATACTCTAGTTAGGACTTCCCACGGACACCAGCATCTACTGAACCGGCACTCTGATTAGTGCTTGGACAAGGAAGGCCATCCCATTAGAGAGCAAACACCAGGTGCTGTTTTGACTCAAGACAGTCCAGTTGGACTAATAGCAGTTGTTGTTCACCACACTGCTGAAAATCCCTTACTTGTCTTCAAGCAGCAGTGTGGATAGTTCTTCCAAAGAAAACAGAAATTACACCAAGGAATGTCTGGTAAACGTTGACAGATCGGGCACAAGGCATACTGCAGGTAAGAGCCATGCAAATGACCACCAAACAATCTGTCTATAAACATATTTCACTAGGAGAGCCTTGGACTGGTGCTCTCAGAATGATTTCCATCAGACTCCCTACCTGAAGGGGAGAAGTTGGATTTACTCAATCTCATCCGTACCCTTGTTGTCTCCAGAGAGTACTGACCCATGCAGTCCTTTGCTATTGCAGTTTGTGAGTGCTGTCCACAGCTCTGCTAATATATCTCAGGTCAGAACACAAAGACTCCAGCTTCAATCATCGCAACCTCACACATACAGTTCTATTAATTTGGTCCCTGATAAACACACCTTGCCAACGTAGAGATCTAAAACTCTTCTGCAGAGATCAATAATTATGACAAAATGTATGGTTGTTTTTGAAAAATGAAATAGGTGTAAGAAAAATAAAACAGATATACATGGTAGGTTGAGACACCTGTCCCAGGATCTGTTCATGGCAAAAAGAATTATCAATCCACTTTTGCAAAACCGCATCTCTGACATCAGAGTTGAGGAATGTAAAGACAAAGGGAGATCACAGGTAGTCGAAGAGAGGAAAAAAAAAATCTTGCAAGTTCTGTGCCTAAGAGCTCTCTCCTTCTTTTGTGAAGAACACAAAAAGCTGAGCTAGTTTTTTGGGGCTTGTTTTTTTTTCTTTTACCTTTAGTCATGCTTCATCAATAACAAGCTCATGTTGAGCTAGAAACTGGATCTGGACATGAGGCTAATTTTTGGAGCTATTGACTGTTCACTATCAGGAATAAATATGATTCCTTATCTTCCTAGATTTGGTTTAAGGAGTAAAACCTCTTTGTCTCGCCCTCTCTCCTTCCATATTAGCTGCCTCCAGACAGCTCCATTTTCCATTTGCACATTTAATTATCCCTTCCTATGTGAACTATTTTACATTTGTGCTTATTGAATCTCAGCTTATTGATTTCAGCTCAGTTCTTGAATTCATCATAGTTGGACTCTGGGCTAATCCTATTCTCCAATGCATTGGCAATTGCTTCCAGCTTTGTGTTGCATATGAATTTGATTAGCATACTCTGCATTCCAGTCTCCAGTGAAAATGCTAATGAAAAAAATGAGCAGTATCAGATCTAGAGCATATAGACATAGGACTCCATACACCACTGCCTAAGTTGGCTCTTAAGCTTTAATAATAATGGGCACTTTTGGGGTACAGATGGACAAGGAACAAGTACTTGGTTAACTGGTCTGCAGTTACTTTATCCAATTTACATTCTTCAGGAACTCATGAGCCTGGATCAAATGTAGGTTAGATGTAGAAATAGCATTTGAGTTGAGAAAGTGCATGTATGAGTTCGAGGTTGAATCAGACTTAAAGAGTTCAAATTCAAAGAAATTTTCAGTTTCAAAAGACAGAAATCTTGAAAGACACATTTTTGGCAAAATTACTGCTACCTCAGACTTAATTTTACTGATGTGGCTGTTCTCACACATTTCTAAAGGAAGCCAAATGGCAAAGTAGGCTAGTTCTCGACTGGATTTAGCTTTACAAAAATAAAAGGACTTGGCATTTAAGGGTTGGTTCATGCTCATCTCTAATTAAATGCTTCACAGTGGCCAAGAAGTTATATTTTAGTTTCTCTAAAACAAAATAGGAGCTCCTACCTTTGCTGGAGAATCAAGTTCTTTATATTCACCATAGTTTCCTATCCATAAGGCTTGTTCTGTCATTAGAGAGCAAAATGAAGCATGATGGACTCTGTATGTGCATGTATGAGCATGTTTGTGTTTCTGTGTGTGGGTGTGTGTGTGTGCGTGTGTATAGAACCACATTATTTATCTTCCCAGTTCCCTCCAGGAGGTTTCACATGGGTTGATTACTAATTGAGCCAAACATCCAACCGCACTGAAGTCTAGTATACTGGTCCTCAAATGCTGTGCTCTCATCACTTATTTGCAAGTCTAACGCTACTATTCCTTCTCCTCTCTTCTCCTTTTTTCTCTTCTCTAACATTGGAACCTCAGTCCTCCTCCAGGGACTCCAAGGACTAGTTCCTGACAGCAGTAAGAAAGCAAGGCACACAGACTGCAAAATGAATCTGTTTATGGTGAGGTTAATCTCTGTCAGGAAAAGGAAAAGGGAAAGGGAAAGGGAAAGGGAAAGGGAAAGGGAAAGGGAAAGGGAAAGGGAAAGGGAAAGGCAGAGGGA
>NW_010579945.1:151785-169031 GCF_000705375.1 Tinamus guttatus
AGAGAGCCGAGGCAAGGCAAGACAACATAAGGCGAGGCAAGGCAAGGCAAGAGAAGGCAAGGCAAGGCAAGGAAAGAGAAGGCAAGGCAAGGCAAGGCAAGGGAAGGGAACCCCATCCTTGGAAGGGGGTTTGTTTATACCTGACTCAGAAAGATGCTTCCAAAGAGTAAATTTTTGTCCTCTAGAAAGTACCAGATAGCAAAGACTTTTTAAACATTTTCCTAATTCTTTTCCAGTTCTGCTCCCAAACTTCTCTCTTCGTAACAACAGCTTGTCTCATATTTGTGCTGATCTACTACTTCATCACTCTTGCTACACCTCTCACCACAACTCTTTGAACCATGCAGAAGTGGTCTGGAAAGGACACTGATCATTCATTCCCCAAGCCACTGGCACCTGACTATAGTAACAGTCATTAGCAGCAGCATGTGTTGGTGTCTGTGATCTCCTGACATGGTAATTTCTTACTGAGGGAGGCTGGTGATCGCCTATAAGCAAGCACAACCAGGGCAAAGGTGCTATGAAGTACATTCTACTTAAGAAAAAGCTCTTTATCACCTAGGACATGACAAAGACATACTTCAGCTTTTGAAAAGCACATTTTCCAGGAAACTCAGTATAGATGATGAACCCACATATTCATAGCATACCCGTGAATTAATCGTCCTGTTTTCATCATCCTCCCAGCAAAGTCCGAAGTAGTTAGAATTGTAACTCGTTCTTGGCCTTCTCTTATTTACTCTCCCTCCCCATTGAAAATCCTGTGTGTGTATATATGTATATATATGTAACTTATTAATCTAATATTAAAATTTAAACATACCTATGTATGAGTGGTTATGGAATGCCTACTTCATAAAAAGTTGAAGTTATCAATTAATACCCATTTTGCAAAGGAATGAAAATCTCTCTTTGGGGCAACTCTGTTACAGAATCACAGAATCACAGAATGGTTGAGGTAGGAAGGGACCTCTAGAGATCATCTAGTCCAGCCCCCCTGCTCCAGCAGGGACACCCAGAGCACGTGGCACAGGGTGGCATCCAGGTGGGTCTGGAAGATCTCCAGAGAAGGAGCCTCCCCAGCCTCTCTGGGCAGCCTGTTCCAGGGCTCTGGCACCCTCACAGAAAAGAAGTTCTTTCTCCCATGGAGATTAAACTTCCTGTGTTTCACCTTGCACCTGTTACCCCTTGTCCTGTCACCGGCCACCACAGAGAAGAGCCTGGCCCCATCCTCCCTACATTCACCTCTCAGGTACTTGAACATGTTGATCAAATCTCCTCGCAGTCTTCTTCAGACTGAACAGGCCCAGCTTGCTCAGTCTTTCCTCGTATGATAGATGCTGCAGTCCTTTAATCATCTTCATGGCTCTATGTTGGACCCTCTCCAGAAGCTTCCTGCCCCTCTTGTACTGGGGAGCCCAGAACTGCACCCAATACTCCAGGTGCAGCCTCACCAGAGCTGAGGAGAACAGCAGGATCCCCTCCCTCAACCTGCTGGCAACTCTCCTCCTGATGCAGGCCAGGATCCCATTGGCCTTCTTGGCTGTGGAGGCACATTGCTGCCTCACGGTTAAGCTATTGTCAACTAGGACTCCCAAATCCCTCTCCGCGGAGCTGTTTTCCAGCAGATCAGCCCCTAATCTGTACCGGGGCCTTGGGTTATTCCTCCCCAGGTGCAGGACCCCTGTCCTTGTTGAACCTCATGAGGTTTCTCTCATGAATCTCATGAGGTTCCTCTCTGTTGACAGTGGTAAGAGCCCTTTCAGTTAGCAGAGAGGCATTTTGATTAAAGTTGGATGGGTAACACCATGTTAGAGCAGAAGAACGTTTTCTCAACCACCGCCACACTCTGAAGGCTTGGGTGAGGTCCCTGTTTCCTCTCCCTTGCAGCTGGCCTGCTGCCCTGCAGGCAAAAATGCATCAAGTGCTTGCCTAATTCTAATGTTTCAATATAACAGGATACAGTGAGTGCCCCAAGGACGTTATCCAGTCACAAATCATGGAAGATCTCTTAGCATCATTTTGAGTGCATAAACATGTGTTAACCCATACAAGTTCCATCCACCAATGAAACAAACGGCCTGCAATATCTTTGCCCTTTCTTTCAGAGAAAAACATCCTCCCCACCCCAGCCAGCACTATCAACTAGGTTCCTTTTCCTTTCTGCAATACCTTCAAGCCTAATAGTCAATTCTCTTAGCTGCTACAGAGAGGTTTTTGTTGCTTTTTTTTATTTAAGGGACTTAAATGACCCTGTTTATAAGAATGTTCTGAACAGAGTAGCAAGGTAAAGAAAAGCTATTGTCTGAATTGCACAGAGTGGAAATGGAAGCACAGAAAAAGCACAAAGAAAACTTAAATTATGTCTAATGATGGGGGTAATCACAAAGCAGGGTTTTCAAAGGCATATGAATATCTAGTCTTCATTAGCTTACCAGAAAGGTGAGCAACCTAATGCTTTTTAAGAGGCTTACTGCATACTTACCTGCATCATGACATGCTTGATCATCTTGGAAAATGTGGCCCTTGGCCTTTCTCTCACTTCAAGAAAAAGTAGTAATCAACCAGAAGCTAAAATCGGAAGAATTTAGATTTCTATAAGTCTTTGTTGAAAAAGAGTTATATGCTTAGATACCACCTTGGCCTCATTCAACATACTTCTCTGAGTAGCTTGCTTGGAAATAGCAGAGCTATTAACTGATCTCCCGGATGTCACCAGCTCAGTCATGATTTCATCCTTCTCATTCCCTACAGAGTCTCATTCATTGGATATTATTGGCACCGGTTAGATTATGCTTTAACAAGTGCTGAAAGCTTCACATTTTCTTAATTAGAATTGAAATGGAATTCAAAACTCTGAGCTTCATTTAAATAAGAGCAATGTGAATCCAGCAGAGTTAAAACAAAACCACAACTGAAATAATGACCTCTGTAAATATCAAGAATGGAACAAGAAGATGACTGAAAGGCATTCTAGCAAAACACAAGAAGCTTTAACTGCACTGTCACACATAGAAACAGTAGGTTTTACAATAAACAAATATCAATTTAAATTTGTAAAAAAAGGCACAAATAAATCAAACTCCTTAACACAGGTGGGATTGTAGATAACCACAATTCTAGATTTGTAACCCTTCAGTTTTCCTTCCACATAGAAATGAGCTAGAGAAATAATGGAACAGACTAAGAAGAGAGACCACTGCCATGAAATTAAAACAACACTTACTGGTATCCTATCAACCAAGCCTGGAAAAACAGGGCAATCCCTTGCCATCACTTGACTTATGTGCTTGGCTTCCCTTACCTGTTTGCATCATCCTGAATTCTTGATGGATTAGCCTTCTAGTAGCACAAACAAATCGGTGAGCTGGCAAGTGGGCAAGGGGCAAGGTACATTATAAAGTAGTACCTTCCAATTTTTTTTAAAAAATTAAAAATTTAGATTTAAAAAGAAATAAAAAAACAATCTCCCTGATTAATCACTTCTCTGGTGGCTGTGTGAATGTCACACTGTATGTGCTGATAGATTTATTCCCCTCCCTGGTCTTCTCATCACCCTCTTCCCCCTCTGCTCGGATGTACATCACAGTCTCCATTCACAGCATCCCATTGTAGGAATTATTTTGTAACTTTAGTGTTTTCTCCAGCCCCATGTCTCCCAGCACGCCTGTCTCTTCCTGACACAGTCTATCCGTACACCAGTGCTATCTGCAGACCCCACAAGGTAACAGCACATAATCACTTTTATGTGTTTGTCTGCCTTAATCTCTGGAAGTGTTCCCTGCAATCACTCCCTAGGAGGTTCTTTTGTGAGAGCATTCCCCAAATGGATGAGCTGTATTTGATGGCTTTAGTATGAAAACGATCAGCAGCGGGTCTATCCAAACTCAGCTGTATGTGTATGTGGCCAAATTGGGCTGGCTGCACCTTTTCATTGGCGGGGGGGGGGGGGGGAGCAGTATTGTTTTTTCAATAATTTCTTTGTTGTTTTAACATAAAAAGAATAAACTAAACAGAACAGGTCAATTTCAAGATTACTCCTCTGTAGAAGGAAAGTTTTTAAGCAGATCTGTTCTGGTGCCGAGTGATGGGAGTAGTTTTCTGGTTATTGATCTCCTCTCAGCATAATTTCTTTGTGATTATTTTCCCTCTTTATTCTTGCCTCATCACTTCTTCTTAAGGACCCTCCAAAGGCCTGGCGATCTATTCGCCTTTTCTGTCACACACACTCCAGCCTGCCTTCTGTAATCGCACAAACAACACTTAGTGAGCAGCAGAGCTTTGGAGACGGACTTGGGGAAGGAACAAAGACATTTTTTACGTGTACTATTCATTCTCCATTTCTCCAGCCATAACGGAAACTGCCTTCCCAAATCCATGCTGATAAAGCTTTTAAATGCCACTAAGATTGTGTGCTGTAAGAGCATGTGACAGGCACTACACATGGTACCGATCTGTTCTGATCTTTCCCAACAATTGCGCTATAACAGCAATGACACTGCACTTCCATAAATGCTCGCAGCGATTCTGTTCTCAAGATACAGTCATCAGAGAGAGTCAGAAGAGCACCAGCAGGGGAGAGCACCAAAAAAAGCATGGCAAAGCCAAGCAAGATGACCTCATAAAGATCTAAAATGAGCTTCCTGCCATTAAAAAAGTCCTTTGGGAATGAGTTCTGCTAGGCTTCTGCTAGATCTGGTCCCTATTAAAATCAAAAGAGACAGATGGGTCAAAACCTATTTGGCAATCCCTACATTTGGAGAGCTCAGCTGATGTTCTTTCATGTAGGAAACAACTCACAGGATCAATTTATCTGAGTGATGCACCGCCCTCCCAGTGAAATGTTTTTTTTAACATCCACTCTACAACTTCCACGCCACAGTTTGTAGCTGTTGTCATTTGTTTTACCATTTGCTGATACTTAGAACAGTTTAGTTCTGGTATCATTGTCAGCATACTTCAAATATTGTTGGATACTAGATCCTCTTTTAGCCACCTCTTCAGTACACTAAACAAGCTCAAGCCTTTAGCCTTTCTTCACAGGACAAATGCCATAGGCCCTTGTCCATCTTCGTAGTAGCCTTCACTGGATCCTCCAAAGGGAAGTCAAAGAGATAAGGTCATTCCTACCCTTTGCCTTGAGCGAGCTGTGCAAGAGGACAGGGTCAAGCAATGCGAGGAAGAGGGGAACATCTTTTTTATGAATCCTAGTGGGTTTTTGTTAAAGATGGATCACCTCAGTCAGTACGAAAGTGGTTCAAAATGTGCTTTCCAGCAAGAAGCCTTCTGTAGAGGACTCCAGCCCCTTATATTATTAGTAAGTAGTATCTGTAAAGGCAGTCTCAACTGTTGCCATTTTGTGGATCCTAATTTTCCCTTTATGAATCCATCCCTCTGGCAGAAGGCAAGGTGGTCTGCACTGATGATATGGTTGCACTGTGAAAATAAGCAGCTTTATGGATTCAGTTCAATTTTATGGGTTTACTGATGAAAGGCAGATAAGCATACCAGGTAAGTTCATTTTCTTACAGCCTCCCTGCAACACAGGTTAAGCCATTGTCGAATGGGAACCTTTCTACCTCTCTTGCTCTAAGGGAAGATATGAGATGCAGACTGTTTTGAGATTCACATCAGAAAGTGATGTTCAAGTGGAACGTACATATATGTGTACTACCATGTACATTAATGTCTGCTGATTTCCACAAGTGGATGTCCTGCCCTGAGAGAACCATGAAGTTAGACCATGTTTTGAAAAGCTCTGTCTTAAGACGGATGAGCCTCTCTTTACAAATTTGAGTGGTATGGAAGAGCACTCTGGAGACAGTCTCTCCTACTCTGCCTGAAAAGCCCAGGCCCAATAATCCTATGAGAAGTCAGTGAGCTAAAAACTTAAAGAAAAGATTATTTTAGAACCAAATGAAGTGACTCCTCACCACACACACACTTACAAGCATCTCTACAGTGCCTGGCAATGTTCAGCCTCGTGGAACATGGCCTTCAATGATGGATAGAGAGACACCCTGAAAAGGGCTGGCAACAGTCTGTCCTACTGCCATCCTTGCCTGGAACAGACTTGCACCACATTGGGAGTTTGGCTCCGCCAGCTTCAACAAGACATACAAACTTGTAGGTCAGTATTCAAGAATACTCCAGTCTGTTGCTGGATAAGGTGTGCTCCTTAATTTTGCATTTGTCCTGAAGAATGAATACTCTGCCTAGGATTCTCTGAAATGGGAAATGAGTATGTCACGGACTTGAGAGGTTTTTCTAAGATCACCAGCATCTTTTGCTTGTTTTCAGGAAGTTTCACAATAATAAGCACAAAGCCTGTAGTATAGGCCCTGACCTGCAGCGTGCTTTTCTGGCATCTGCTTTCTGCTGTAGATGCTTAGAGTAGAAATTAAAGATTAGTTTGCTCTGTGGAAGTTGATGAGGGCCAGCCTTGAAACTGCTAGGGAGCCATACAAAAGTGCATAGGCCTGGTATAAGTAAGTGACAGTGACTCTACAAGAATGCTAGGGGGTTGGTAGTTTGTAGGAAACAATGTAGAACTGCTTTGCATGCTAATTCTCTGCACTCCTGAGCATTCCCAAAACAAAAAAAACAAAAAAGAACAACTAAGTGGGACATTGGACTAGAAACCTCTGAGGGATCCTTCCATAGAATCATTTATATGATTCTATGATTGTCTGAGCTTTTCACTAAATCTATTGTCTTTGGTATAAAATACTCACTGACCCTGAATGAGAACGCACATCTGCTTTTTTAAAATTACTCTCACTTTTATCTCCAGTCCAATCTACAGGACACTGAATCCTTTCGAAGATCCCATCTCTAAGTGACTAGACCATTTTGTGAGTAACGTCACAGCCCCACACTGGAAAGGATTGTGCCAGCAGGGCTTTGCCAGGCTGGTTACTTCCCTCTCAGATACAGTTAATAGGATGAAGAACAAAGAGAATGAAATAGTCAAGACCCAAAATATAAGTCCAAGTCTTAATTTATTCTTTGCCAAAGTCCTTAGCCAAAAAATTTGCTAAGCGCCTATTTTTAGTTCCAAAACCAGATAGCATTGATTATTAGCATTTCTATGCACAATAGACAACACAGATGATAGCATGTAAAGAAATCATCTTTGATATAGAATAAAATTACTGAAAAATAGGGAATTATGGAAAACTATAATCATTTTGCAATTAAGATTAGGACTAAAAAGGATTTGTGGTAGCATTCAAGACTGGCAGAAACAACCACCTACAGAGATGGAGCTATTAACATGCAAATGATCATTACGCTGACCAAGGCACATGTAGCGTGGCATTTATGCACATTTCAAAGAAGTTTTTTGAAACAAGGTATACTTCAATAAAGACATGGGAGTGGGAGTATGATCTGTTTATTCAGGATACAATCTGTTTGACATGGAGGAAAAGCAGGAAACACAATTACTGAGTTGAGGCTGTAATAGAGCCAAGGGGGTGGGATTCCAGCAAAACTCTCTCGCAACTTGATTACGAAGAAGGAAGAACTTCAGGGTCAAAACGTTACTCGGAGAAATGCATTCCTTTAAGGACTCAGAGAACTATAAACCGCAAAGGAAAGATGGTATCAGCAACTCAGGATAGGATGAGGCAAGAGAAGAGAAACAAAGAAGCCTGAGCAATTTGAGTGTAAGCAAATAGGAATTTATAGCTGTAACTACAAGACTGCATCTCCTCACCAGAAAGCATCACCAGAGGTTATGCTAATACGATTTCCTGTTATCAGCACTGCATATAAGATGATTACTCTCCTGCTTTCTAGATTTTGGTTCTTTCATTCTGCATAGGTCTTGACAACCTCATTATGATCCATTCTCACAAAAAGGGAGAAAGGACTTCGAGATCCAACGGGAAATAGAATGGAGCAAAAAGCTCCTTCACGATATTCCATGAACGGCAACAAGCAAAATACTCTCTTGCCAGTGTGTTGCCAAGACCTTAACAGAGATTGAAAAAGCAGCAGTGGAGACAAGTATAGCAGCCACAAAACTGACAGGGGATGAAGAACAGTATGCTACTGTGAGAAGAAAATTCTACCTTTAAATAAAATATAGAAGAATATTCTTCTGTCTGCTACAGAGGTGCTTTTGAGCTTATTTATAGTTGAATCTCACTGCAGCTCACTTTTACATTCACAGAATATCAGGTCTGTAAGATTTAAAGCAGTAAGGAACTAGGCCACATTTTCTAGGAGTCTGGTTTACTGACAGGAATTGTTGAAGGTCCTGGAAGTAACTTCTGTGGCTCATGTAGTAACAGCATATTTTAAAATTACATTATATGCCTATGCCAGAGAACCCTTAAAATTATTGTAATGTATATCCTTGACCTACGTGATAGAAATGGGGAGAGGGTGACAGTCAGAAATTGCAAGAGCTGGGGAAGGGTTAGAGCAATTTCCCATGCAGCAGGCTGCACTCATCTCAAAGTCCTATGTAATCCAGACGAAGGGGATCTTGAAATGAGGAGCTGACTTTGCAAATGTAAAATTATAATTCTACATTATGAAGTGCACATTAATGTTTTTTCAGCTCTGCAAAGGGTGTTTCTTCCAATTTGCTAAGGCAAAAAGCAGCCCTGCAAAAGAAGCCACCAAAAGAAGCTGATGGGAGAAAAAAAAAAAAAAAAAAAAGAAGAGTCAGGTGCTCCAAAGGCACTGAATACTACACTGTTTACTTTCACTACACCCTCTAGCTGTTTCATTTGTTTATTCTAATGTGAACACTGTCAGACCCAGGCTGAAAAACCTGAACACTGTTCTCCCAAGGGGAATGTGCAAGAGATGAGCATGGCTGGTATGCTAGGGCTTTTTTTGCCCCACAGTGAATGTATGTGCAGCTGCTGGAAGAGGAATTTAAAGAGACATTTTGGCCTAGTCAGTGCTAAGTTAGAATCCAAGTATCTTAGGTCCTGAAAATCTCCTAGATCCTCGGATTACATCTTTCTCTTGCTTTTCTACAACTGTCATAAGTACTGTACAATCCCTACCAATGATCAAGGCATAGCATCTGTCAAGAGGGATCAGTAAGTGGTCCATCTGGCCACCATCCAAGCTTGTATTAGCTTGGATGAAGCACAGACACAGATGTCCTACCTCCTATTACTTTGTGTAATTGGGAACTGACTGTATAAGAAACACCCCATGGACAGATTTAGAATAACCTGCCCATATGGAATGATTCTACACACCCAGGAGTAATTTAAAGGAGGACAGTGCTGGCTAACACAGCAACTATTTAATATTTCTTTTTATCCTCAACAATTAATGTCCTCCTTTAAATTGTATTTCCTAAATATGAACTTATCTTTCCATCATGAGCAAGAAGTGCTGTTATCCTCACTTTACAGACACAGGACTGAGTGGTACACAGTGCTATGTTTCGCTGCCATGGCCCCATGACTGTGCAAAGAAGGATCTGGTTTGAGAGCCCACAGCTCCTTTCAGTCTGTAAAATTAACTTTCCTTTCCATCAAAACTAGAGACTGCAAGATGGGGACAGGAGGTGGTAGAGTCGTGATTTTTGCCCTAGTAGGGACTTGAAAGCTCTCCTAGACCATCAACTTAGACTTGACTACAGCAACTCAGGTTGCACTGAACTAGTAAATTCAAATGTACCCAGGAATGTTTCTGGGCACAAGAATGCTATTAAATGATAAGCGGTTTCGCTGACATTGACTTTGTCTGTTAAAGCTAGCACTCATCCTTGAACAATTTCCAGACATGGATGGCATAGGGATCACTCACAAGTGGGCAAAGTTGCATTAAACGACACTGTTTTGCGAGGGGTTATGGTAGCTTTACTAGGTGAGCATCATTCTATGCCAGCTGGCTTTAAGGCCTGGAAATGCTGCAGGGTACATTTAATTTATTGGTACAGACATAAACTAAGATGCTTACTGGAGGTCACCCAGAAAGTTCATGGCAGTGCTGTGACTACAACTCAACGTGCCTGAGTCCTGGTCTGGGTCATAGCCACTAAGCTTTATTTCCTATTTCAGCACTCTCTCATGTTCAGTGAATGCTTTTCTACCCGCACGGTCATGCAATAGGGGATCACAGATAAAAAAGTTGGCCTAAGTTTGCTCTGCTCCTCTATTTCAGTCCACCTCAAGGGAGGCAGTGAGGAGGATGGTGTTGTCTCCTTTTCAGTGGTAGCCATTGATAGAACTAGGGGAAACAGCCAGAGACTAACGAATCAAAAGTTCCCCAGGAACTTAAGGAAAAATTTCTTAACAGTGAGGGTGACAGAGCACTGGAACAGGCTGCCCAGAGAGGTTGTGGAGTCTCCTTCTCTGGAGATCTTCAAAACCCGCTTGGACGCAGTCCTGTGCCACGTGCTCTAGGTGACCCTGCGTGTGCAGGGGGGTTGGACTAGATGACCTCTAGAGGTCCCTTCCAGCCTTAAGCATTCTATGATTCTATGATTATTGGCAAAAACTTTTCAGACAACAGATTCCAAACACTGTGACAATCCAAAAACTATTCTGTACTGTGTGCATAGTCTTCACAATCTACATACACGACACATTTTCTCCTTGCACCATAGTTTTCTCCAATGTACCATTGTATCATAGAATCATAGAACTTTAGTATAGCTAAAAGTTAATTCCTGCAACCTCAATTGCATATCAGGAGCCTATGTCACTCACTAAAGCTCTTAGCAGCTTCTTTACCATACTCTAGGTGTCAGATGCTAAATTCAGAAGAGAGAGAGCTAACTGAGCCTTGTAAGGCCAGGCTGGAAATATATCACACGTTATTCACTGGCACATGACTGCACATATATCCAAAAATGTGATGCCACATAAATGCAATAAAATGAGGACCTCGGAGGACAAATAGCAAAAGACTGCCTTTTTTTTTGCCTGGAGAAAGATACTGCAATTATATGGCAGCAGAAAACCAATCAGCCATTCCCCCTCTTTAGCTCCCTCCACTACAGCACTGTAAAAACAAACAGAGAGTGATTGCTGCTGCAAGGCAAGGACAGTTTGGGACATGTAATCCGTTAAGGTGGCTCCTGCTTCTCAATCAGCTTTTATAATAACATACAGCCTTGAATCCTAAATCTCACTTCTCTTGAACATTGAGAATCTTATTAAATGTTTTTAGTTCAGCTCACTGGACACTCATTTTGCACAAGTCTGTCTGCTCAGCTGGGGCCTTCTCCACTAGATCAGTCAGTCAGAATCCTAATATATCTTTAAGCTCTGCAATAATTTCTAATAAGGTCTGGATGCAGTCCCTAAATTTTGCATCCACTAATCATTGGACTGAGAAACTGTACTCAAATGCAGGAAGCCTTATGTATTCACAGCCAAACTTCAGTTTTCTTTCGGCTGTTGGTGATTTCAATAACAACATCTGTGACATGGAGGGGAGACAAAAGTCTGAGAAGCAGCATTGCAGTGATCTCCTTCATTAGCAGACAGACCACTTGCCAAACACAACCAGTTAAGGACCAGGGGAAGGATCACTGCTTGCAGGATTGATAGTGTCTTCCCTCAAAGCATACCAAACCCGTAAGGTCATGGTGCTGTCAAGAGGATTTCTTAGACTGCTACAAGTTCAAGCTCAGCTGAAATGTTCAAAAACATCTAGCTTGGGGACGGGTTATGGAAGCTGAAGATCTGGCTCCTTAAAGATAAAGGGTGTTTCATATTGCTTTCCTAATTGTTCTGGGGGAAGAAAGCCATTTGCAGCTTGCTCTGTTCAGCCTTGGGACTAAGGGGAGGCATGAAGGAGTCTTGTTAACAAACAACAGTCCTTGGAGGTTTCCAAATGGAGGAATTCAGCCAACAAAACTGAGTTTACAGAGTTGGTCATTTTTCATCTTGCACAAAGGTGGGAGACATGAGCTGCAAAACATTAAAAATACTAAACACACCCAAGTATTATTGTCTTGCACTTTACAGTACAAACTATGTTTTTTCCTTTTATATTTTTATGTTATTTATATTTTCTTTTTAAAGAAAGAAAAAAAAACTTCCTCAGCATAAGATTCCCATCACAGAGAGGAGAAAGCAGCACAAGGGGTGCTAAGGGATTTGATAAAGTCACAGAAAGTCACTGGCTAAGCAGTCTCTCTCATCCCACTATACACTCGGAATGCTTTTCTGCAAGTGGTTGTAGAGCAAGAGGGAAAAAGGAACGACTGTTCAAAGAGAGATTTAGACCTCCTTCTTGCTCCCTTGCATGGGGAACTGTGAAGAAACCTAAATATAATTTTGACAGAGCAAGACTGCTCAAAAGATCCTCAGGACTTTCCATTTAAGGTGTAACTTTCCTACTATTTCAGTTGCTTTGCGAACTGAAACTCTATTGCAAACCCTGTCCATCCATCCTTCCTACAAGCAAAAGGCAATGTGCCTCATGACTTCCATCTGGCAATAAAATTCTACCAAGGCATGGAAATTTCTTCCCTGTTATGACCTAATTTCCAAAATCCTTGAGGCAATTTTCAGTCTGATAGTAGCAGATGTTGCACATTAGAAGACTGTGTTTTGAAGCTAGGATATTTACCTAGATCATAGTTATTTACCTTGTTCTCTAGTTTCTGGTGCAATAACCATCATCATGCTATTCAAGCACTCTTGGTAACACTGTACTGGGATAAACACGACTGATCACACTCATTACAGATTATAAACCACCATCACGTCTTTTTGCAGACTGAAAAAAAACCCAATGGTCCCTTCTCTAACACTCAGATTCAGTAGTTTTGCAGTACAGGGTTAGAATACAGTAAATAAACCTACCAGAACCTAGCAGAGCCTGAGTAAAGGCAGAGTGGGGTCTTTCCCTTAAATACAGCTCTTCCAAAGATCTTCTACAGACATGGACAGAATGAGAAAGTCTCACTTTTTCTTGACACTATTATCTACACCCTTCTGTCTTTCTCTAAAAGGCCTGGTTTGCTGCTTGATTGAGCCAGCTTGATCGGTAACCAGTAAGAAACTTAAAAGAGAATGGCTTATGAATTGCTAGAGACGTGACAAGGCTGGGCCCTCCTATACTGGGCACCTTTTCTCTTTTGCTGATTTACAAGGTAGGAGGGTGATTGGGACACAATCATCCTCATGGGAAAGGGCAAGCTCTGCAGAGCAGACACCAACCCTGCTCCTCCAAAGGGCTCCTCCAAAGGGCCCTCAGTTGCACAGATGTCTTTTAAGCTGATGCCACCAATGGCATGGGCAGTCCATGGTCTCAGACGGCAGCCAGGAAACAACTCTTCTTTCTGTGCCAGGGAGAAGAGCCCTTTCCTGGCTGTCCTCTGTGCTAAAACAGAGAGAAGAGGCCTGCCGTGCCAACTTTGTTTTCCCGCTTTAGCACCTTACCAGCCACTGCATGTGGGAGGCTCAGTGCTGGGAGGGAAGAAGTCGAGAAGGCTCCTCAGCCCTTCATCTGCCCCCTCACACGCATCGTCCCTGCTGCTGCTCACCCTTCCCAGCCCGTGGGCCGCAGTGTCTCTCGGACTCATCATCCTCCCTTGGCGGATGTGCCCTTGAGGGTGTTCGTTAGGCCTGGCTGCATGTCAGCAGGCAGCCAGAGAACCAGGTGGCCACCCTTTCTGCAGCACCCATGTTATTTCCAAGGGCTAGGAAGAGGCTTTTAAACCCCCTGTTTGCCAGGCACACAGAAATGGGGCTCTGTAAACCCATGTCTCCACAGATGGATTGAATAAAGACATTTTGCTTGACACATTCTCCACAGGAGTTCACTACCAGAGGGAGAGGAGAAGTGAGAATCCCTTGGTACCTGCCAACAAGCTTAGAAAAGCAGTTTGTACCTCCGTAGCCCTTTCCATCCCAGGATTACAAAGCACTTTACGTGTATCACTCCAATGTATTCCACAGTCACCATGTGAAGTACTACTAAAACAATGCTGTAGATGGGGAAAATAGGGCCGATTCTGTTCACAGCAGCCAGAGGCACAAGAAAAATGGACCCAGAAAGGACTAGCTCTAACATTCATGCTTCTAGACTTCATTTCTCCAGTCCACCCTAAAACTCTTGGTGCAATGCCATCTTTTTTCTTTTACCCAAGCTTCCAGTCTATTTTATAACCATAAGTAGACTTTTCTTTATGAGCTACTTGGATTTTTAAACAGATAGAAAGGAAAGTAAAAAGATAGATAGATAGAAAGGAAGTAGGATAGAAAGGAAGTAAAAAGTAAGAGGAAAGAAAGGCAGAAAAGGGTATAAATATTTTAGGAACTAGCAGAAAGGAATCAGTATGGGAAAGCAACTTAAAAACAAAAAAAACTTAAAAAGAGCGAGCCTACACCCATTCAGCCCTATGTTTTCCTTTTTATAGATAAGTATCAGAATTTTTCCTCTGTCCCAATGAGCTTGTTATTTTCAGTTCCTCCTCTGTCTGCTTTTATGTGTTACGGGATGGTATCTTTACTAGGTAAGGAAAATATACTTTTCTGACCTGAGGCGAAGGAGGCTACATGTGTATTAGCTCAGTTATTGCTCTCTGCATTTTCTTGTTTTGACCAGTATGCTTTTTTTTTTTTTTTTTTTCTCCTGTCAGAGGTAAGTGCTCTCTTCCATTCCATAGCAGAAACAGAGAAGAGGAATGTGGGTAAGGTACTGACTTTTAAGTGGGGCCTCTCTATGTGATGAATTAAAACCCTCAATAAAAAAATAATTACATGGTAACATTTTTATAATATGCTGTTTTCAATAGAAACTTTATTTATAGAGCAGCCATTTACCAGAGCAGTGTGGGAGTCACAGCAGTATTTCAACTGCATGCCAGGAGGAAACCTGGTCTTGTGGTTGAGATAAGGGACAAGAAAAGAAGAGCTGGGTTGGCAGACCAGATGACCTCGAATAAGTCATTTTACCTCCCTCTGCCTCACTTTACCACCCTTTCAAGTGGAGGTGTTTAATGATTTCCTGACCTGGCAGGTGTAATCAGTACATAAAGGACTCTGACATGGAGACACAGGCACACAACTGCAAGTAGCATTTAGAAAGGGCAAAAGCAACAACTGTCAGATGCTCCAAAATTCAGCTTTCAGCCTGTCTTCCACCACAGGCACTGGATATGTTGGGGAATCCTGAAGAGCCAAGCACCTAGATACAACCACAGCTGAAGGTCAGCTTGCTCATCTTCAGTGAGGACCCATGAGACCATGGCTCGAAGGATAACTGGGAACAGCTAACCAGGAGCAGGAGCAGAAGCCAGAAAGATCGCAAGGCTAAAATTGGGACATCAGAAGCAGAACACAGTCATTTAAAAGCAAACAAACTACAACAACCACAAAAACAAACAAACAAAATCAACAACAACAACAATCCCAGAAAACTAAAGGCAGTCCAGAGGCAAGTAGCCTGGGATAAAAAAAAGAAAAAAAAAAAAAAAAAAAAAAGACTGATAATCCTCCCCTAATTTGAATGAGCGGCTGCATGGCCCCACCGTATCAAGCAATCTGGGAGCAACCAGGCCACACTGGCCAATACTAGTACAGGGGCCTGCAGGATCTTTCACTTGCCGCTACACATTCACCTGGGCAAAATTAACAGAGAAGGAGCACAGATACTAACAGTGCAGCGCTCAGGTGCATCTGCTGCACACAGCAAACACAACACACGCAGTCAAGGGGCTCTGGGGACAGAGCTCAGCTGGAGCACCACAAGGTTGAGAAGAGCTGGAAGAGAGGCTGCACCATGGCACAGAGCAGATGCGCGCACGTCGGGGAATCCCTTCTGTTCCTGTGGAGAATTGCACTAGCAACATTACTTATGTTCTTTGGAGCAATTGGCAACTTACTCTTGGGAGATGTTGGGAATACAGTGAAACATAGGCTGGTCCATGGAGGCTGCTCGCATGTCCCAGAGGTCCCAGCATGTACCATCAGTGAGGTGAAGATCAGGAAGGAGAACGTGTGAAACGCGATCACATAGCGGACTGACGTGGCTGGAGCCTGACTAGACGGCACATCACAGACACGGGAGATGAGTATGTTAATGTTATAGGCAAGTGAGCGGCATGAGCTGTAGGGCAGAACCCCAAGGAGAAGTTCTTTACAGCCATAGTGGATAGATTACTTGGAAAGAAGCATGCTCTGAATTCAAAGAAAACTGAGATAATATCAGTAACTCAAAGCCTATGCATGCAGAATTCAGTATAATCTCTGAAACCCTCTTTCATTTTTTTCCTGCAGAAGGAAATTTGTAGGCACTTCTGGTTGCCAAAGAGGCTAAAAAACTTATAGCACACGGAGAAGATGAGGTACAACAGAACGGTGTCTATGATTGGAAAGACTGCAATCAACGTATAATTAACCTGTGAAACTTGTTGCCAGAGGATATTATGGAGGAAAACAGATTAGCAAGATTCAGAAAAGGATTAGACCTTACAAAAATAGCATCTGCAGCTAGGCTTTCTAGAATAAAAACCATATGGGTTATTAGTCTTCCCACTTCAGGGTATAAAATGATCGCAAGTTGGGGTCAGAAAGCAATGTCTCCCTATTATGCAGTGTTGTAAAACCCAGCACGCTAGGGGGTTGTTACAACTCCCTCTAAAGCATCCAACACTGGCAGTGGTTAGGACAGAATACTGGACAGGATGGGCCATTAGTTTGATATGTCCCAGCAATCTCCTACACCGTTCTGCCCTCATTTCCTGGGAGAATTCCACTCTCCAAACAGACATGCACTCCAAGCAATTGAAATTCAAGTGTAAACATGTAATTGCTTGAGCAATTTGTGGGCACAGAGAGGCACAGAACAGCAGTTAGATGCCAAATAGACGCTGCGTCTTGCAGAGTAAGAGAATTTTCTATTATAGCTTCGTGATCACCACCTACAAACTTCATGGTAGTCGCTAAGCTGCTTAGCGTCATTGGAAATGCAAGGAAACCTCCTGCACAGGGTCTCAGCATGGGAGCTGCAGAGAAATCTCCTCAAAGCAAGATGGAGCCAGGGCCACCTGCAGCTGGGCAGGTCATCCAACCCATGGAAGGGGGAACTAGGTTGATGGAAATTCAGACAAGGGGCAGACCAGCACTTCCATTTCTATGTTGCAGCAGAGATTTCCCCTTTCCGCATCTCCATGAGTTCCACCCCTGGCTCCCTTCAGTATGAGAGGGGAGATGAGAAGTTTTTCTCTGACCTCCTGCAGCAGTTAGGAATGAGATCAAGAAAAGAAGGGTAAGAAATGGAAAGGGTGGTGAAGCAAGAACAGA
>NW_010579945.1:177497-212070 GCF_000705375.1 Tinamus guttatus
GCAGTTTCAGTCACTACTCAGGAGCGACCCAATCCAGTAATATTAAAAGGAGAGTTGAAGTCACAAGCCATATACCAAGAAAAAACTGGAGACGGGAGTGGTGGAAATGGGGAAAGAAGAATTATTAGTATAGGGGATGGCACAGATAAAAATTAAGGTGCATTTAGCAGAGCTGTGCGTACGCATGAAACTTGCACTGCGTTTGTCTTCAGTTTGCAATAGCTGTCTCTCAACTTTTATGAGCACTAGAATTCACTAAGCCTAGAGACATAAAACTGGTGAATTAAAAAGCAGTTCTATGTGTCTGCTTTTGAGGCAGGATATAAAACATAGGCCTGGCTGGAGCTTCTTCCTCACTTTAGTATCAGTGCCTTTCCAATATACCAGAAAACTATTTACCTTCCTAAAGGGAATTGAGCTCGCTCTCTGTTCTGTTGCTGTGTAGGAAGATGAGGAGGTGTGTGCAGCATGGAGCGACTAAAAAAGAGTGTACTAGAAAAGAGTATGGGGACTAGAAAAGAGTGTACCTAAGCCAAATGCAAGAACATTTAGCCTGCAACATGGGAGGCCTGAACCAAAATAGACACCTGGTACTTCTTCTGGTTTAGCAGCAATTAAAGAGCTAAGAGTGAGACAGAAAGTTCTGCTCAGTTCTCAAGAATTGAGCTGTCTGAATCCAGGATTTTATTCAAGGACCACCTCCATCATTAATCCTGTATTTAGATATTTTCCTCTAAATTCCTTAGATTCTAACACTCTTACAACAGGACACTTCTGGAGACAGGGGTTGTATCAATAAAGTGGATCATTATCACAATTAATTTCACTGAACAACAATCGAAGCAGAATGTAGCATCAAAATCCCATCTGCTCACCACAAAGCGCTAAGCCCCTCCTAAAGCAAACCCCAAAATAAATACCTGCTCATGGGCTGAGGCAGCCGTGAGCATCAAGGGCATACAGGGTGGCAGGGAGGTGGTGGAAAAGAGAGAGAAGACCCTATTTGTGAAATGCCACAAGCTTCTCTCTTCCTCCACACTTGTATTCCCAAGCATAATCCTGAGACAAGAAGGGCTATTTTCTATTTTGTTGCTTCGTGATTAAGTGGAACAAGTGCCTTTACTCTCATTGGTTAATTAGAAATACCTGCTACTTAGATGTATCTTTTTTCCAGTCCCTTGCTCCACAGCAAATACAAAAATCTATTTTGGCTTCCCTGGGCTGACCCTTTAATTGAACTAACATGGGTTTTGTTGCTGTTCTTTGTTTTTAAATAAGCAGTTTTGTACTTGCAGATTTTAATTTCCCACATGGCAAAACACTTCTGAATATTGCCAAATCCTGGGCACTGAGGCTAGAGAAAGTACATCTCTGCTTTCCTACACCAGTGGAAAAAAAAATGTTATCCTCGAGCATCCCTTCGGACTAGCCCTTTGCCATGACATTCCCTTGGTTTCATGTGAGAGATCATCTTGATGTGGCTATGCTAATCCTGTCATTAATTCCATTATTAAAGTTATAGAGACAAGAGATTAGGAACCTGTTACCTGCAAAATGCCCCAAAGATTTCTCTTTCGCTTGCTGTCATTAAAAAAAAAAAAATCTTATTATATGATTGCAGGCTTGCAGAATTCTCTCAACACTCAGTGGAAGAAGAGTCATTTATTGATAGAGTATTAGATGACGGCTTTTCAGCTTTCTGTTATCTTCACCATCACAGTTCAGTGGGAGAAGTTTCTATGACCTAAGTTGGCAATATTTTTAATGACAGTTTTATATGTTTATTGCTCTTGTTTTCTTTGCCAGGTTTGTT
Source organism: Tinamus guttatus (assembly GCF_000705375.1). The sequence goes on from NW_010579945.1 coordinate 179,311, forward strand.
AGGCAGGGAGTAGGTAACAACTTGCAATTTTGTCCACTGGCATGTATATACACATATTAATGGGCCAGATGGAGCTGCAGTGATTTCAGCAGCTGAGGGTCTGGACTATTATGTTTATACAAGTACAGGGGAGAGGGAGAACAGACAACTAATTTAATATAATTTTTAGAGCCACAGTCTTCACAGAATTTGACAGAGGATTGAAAGTAAAGAAACATAAGAAAATCTGGCTCCTCTTCTTGGCTCTGCTGCTCATGTGGTGTGTAATTGCAAGTAGTTCTATTTACCCCATCAGCAAAATGAGTGTAATGTTTCTCCATGCCTCTCTACAGAGCACTGAGATGGAGATGCATCAATCAGCTAGACATATGCATAGTCAAGTTGAAAGCAACAGCAACAAAGAAATGCCAGTTAGAATTCAACAGTAATGACTTAGTTCTCTAGTTGTACTTGCATGTTATTACAACCTTGAACAACTAGGAGAAATAAATTCTCAAATTACCCGATACTTTTTCTCAAACTTCAGATGTATAGGCTACCCTCTGCCGTAGCTTTCTTTCTTATGTTTGACAGTTGCACTTATTTTATTACCCTTGTGGGCTTGCTTTCCTGTAATTATTGACAGATTTTAACATTAAATTATCTTTTCATTAAGATCTGTGCTGTCATATATTTGCCTACACTATGCGTTATATTTTAAACAACAGATTTAGGTTTCTTTATTCTTCCCTTGAGATTATATACAGTTCTGAATAGCAATTTATTAGCAGAGACTTTCACAAGAATATCAGATGCACAGAACTGTATTAAGTATGTGTGGTTTGTGACATTTTGCCAACCTTGTGCAGAAGCATAACCTAATTTGTAGGTTACATATAATTTGTTCTTAAATTGTATGAATGCACTTGTTTTTCTCTATGCATTTGATACATTCAAGGCAAAGAAAAATAGGATCACCTATTTCTTTAGATATTACAAATTATATTCTGTATCAAATGCATCTCCTGGGTTGCAGATTTCAATTCTGCCATTCAATGTGCATTACCCAGGTCATCTACATTTACAGCTTTCCGAAATCCTTTGCCTTTTCTTTGTTGTTCCTTTCACTAAATCAATAAAAATTTCAACCAAAACTTGTCCTTGCTTCTGTTCCCTGCCCTGATCTTCACCATCGGGGGGGAGAGAGAGAGAGACAGAGAGAGAGAGATTCTTCTGCACTACAGATTGCATCTAATAAGCCCATGACAAATTTGAAGTAGTCTGTAATATTTTGTGCACATTGCATGAAAGACTGATTATCTTAATGACATTTTCTGAATGCTTATGTTGATTTAACTCAGGGATTGCTGTTTCCAGGAATGAAAAGGTAATACGGTAAATGAGGTGACTTAACCTCAAATACTAAAGGATTATTCAAGGACTGTTATGCTTGGTCTTGGCTGACCCCAACTCAGGCTGGTCATAACGAATGAATTTCTTTAATAATAAAATCCTGTGCACAGAGAGATCCATCACAGCAAAACTGAAACTCAGTTCATCAAGTAGATAAAGAAAAGACTTCTTTTAGATGAAAGAAACAGAAATAGAATCTGTCATAAGATAGGCCTTCCTAAATCCTCTTTGTAAGACCATGATTTCAGGTTAGACAAGTACACATAAAACAGTTCATCAATTACAACTCCTTTTTTCTTTAGAATGTTTTGCCCACATATATAAATGAATGACAGTATTAACTGTAGAGGCTATGACATAATGAAGGCTAAGAGGAAGTCCCACATCTCCTTGGGCTCTGAATAATTGTCATAGTCCAGGGCCTGGCTTAATAGTGGTAAAAGCAGCTGCTCTGGCAGTAAAAGGTTGCTATGTGAAACTGGAGACCAAGTAAGCACAGAGACATCAAAAAAGGAATAGAAGTGCAATGAGTCTAAGAAGACAGCCAGTCTTAGTCAGACAGTTTTCCAAGTTTTCCAGAAAGTCTCCTGAACAGTAGTGCCTTTTCCATAAAGAAAAGACCTATGTAATTAGTTGTATTAAATGCTGATACCAAATTTACTGTGGGACACATACATGGAGAACGAGTCAAACGTGTCAAACGAGTGCTATATGTCTCAAAATCAAAGGCCAAAAGTGATACGGATGGCAATGAGAGCAAGACTTCACCTGTGTCTGTAACAGCCCACGTTGCAATCTATCTGCAAAATTCCATATGCATTAGCACATAGAGGCTTTTCATTATAATGGCCTTTACAATATCTCTTCATCTATGATGCATTGTTCAGATATTTTTCTTGTAAGCAACCTTCATTAAGCTCTCTTTGTCTGAAATAACCAGAATACTGAACAGCTGCAAGATCCTACACATTTGTCAAAGCTCATAGAAAAATATGAATGTCTTGTGTGGTGTTACTTGAGAATTGATATGTTATTATGTCGTCTTTAAGGGCTTTATTATAATGCATGTGTACAAGAAAGGAGAGTTAAAACTATGTTTTTTTCTTAATTTGGGGATTTCATCTATGCTAAGCTGCAATATATTAAAGATGGGCAAACAGCTGCCATTTCCTTCAGTGATCATTTAGATGGATATACCTGTGTGTCCATGGAGGATGCCTGGAGGGTGCCATGAGCTCTATAACTATCCTAACTACCTATAACAAATCCTAAGGAAGCTATAGGGTTGGAGGAAAAGTATTCTCCTGCTTTTTTTTTTTTTTGCTCTCGTTATCTCTTTTTTGCCATTTTCTTTGACTCTGTGGTGTGCACAGTACATTCATTCCACATCCCTATCAGATGCCAGATGTGCTATATTACTACTTATAACTGTTTCCTGTCCAAGTCAAAACAACACATCAGCTATAAATGGGGTCTCAGCAAAAACGCTCATGCCAACAAGTTATTCTGACCTCCTGGGCTGCCCTTGACACTGCTGAACTTACAGCCCTTGGTACTACATCACTTAGGACTAAGCCTTTGGGAAACCGAGGCAAATTTCCTAATGTGACTGACATGCTGTATGAAGTGGAAAAGTCTTCTTCTGATTTGATGGAGTTTGTCACCCTTGTCCTTACCATCCTCACTCTATTGGTTAGTGCAACCTTCAAGCAGTAGATTCAGTTCACACCTCTCCTCTGAACCTAATATTTATTTTGATTCTTTATGTTAATAAATAAATAAAATCTAGAGATTTAGCTATAGTATAAACCAGTCTAATTCACTGCTGGGGTGTAGAGTTGATTACTAGATATTTCTCATTTATTAGCTTCATTCCTTTCCCTAGTCTCCTACAGTAATGTTGTTATTTCCCACAGGAGCCACATGAGATTTTTCCCTGGCTTGCTTTGTACCTGTCTTTGTGTGTGTGTGCTTATTTATTTAATAGGCATTTCCCTCCTTTATCTGCTACTTACTTAAAGCTTTCACTATACCCATTTTGATCTGAATACACTGGCTACGTATGGTCTGTTTGCAACCAGGTCTGTTCTTAATGGTGTATTTACAACAGGTTTTCGTACAATACCAAAGAGATCCATAACCAAAGTGATTTAGAAGATGATTTCAATGTTCCTTTCCCCAAACCTGCTCTCCTTTTCTCAACAAGTAGCAAATGACACTGACGGGAAAGGATTTGCTTGCAACTCTGCTGCAAAAGCACTTTTCTTCAAAGCAATCTCCCTGAGGAGCAAAAATTAAACTAGGTTCGCAGAAAAGGTACTTATTTTAAGAATAGGCCTTTCTGACTCCTGTCAGAAACACAGTGCTAGTTCACGGACTGTTTTTTCCATGAAGCACAGCCCCCTCCCTTCTCTCTTCTGCTCAGGGAACCGTGACTACCTGTGCACAGCAGCTCGGCTCCCCTCTGCACTCTGCTTGACCAAAAGCCACCACTGCTGATAATAATAATAATAATAATGCTGTGAATTTGGCATTGCGACGTGACTGTGATTACAGGATGACGCTAGCAAAAACCCAAGTAGTGACTTCACTGATGGGGGGACTATCCATGCCTCCTATAACTGCTGAGGGCAGCACCTCAACGAGTTCTGCTCAAGGCTCTGCTGTCTTCCCTTCTAGCAAAACTTAAGTCACCTTCTGCCCCCTGCACTGCAGCACCTTTAGCAAAAGAGGTAACTCTGAAATTAATGAAGTCTCCACTTGGTTTCATGTGGCATAATAGCCATGTGAGAAAAAGTTTATAGGTTTTTGTGGCACTGACACATCCTCACACGGTTCTGCAAACTCATATAACAATGTGGAAAGGCCTCCTATGACCCAGGCAGCTTAACCATCGTCGCAAAACACCTATTTAGATACCACCCTGCCTTTAGTGGTTGAAAATTCAATTTGGACAGGACTTAAAGCAATGCTGACTGCAAAGCTTTTATAGCAGAATCTTTGCCCCAACCTCACTAGAAAGGTCAAGCACTTTTCCTTTAGTTCCTTGCCTTTCAGAGGCACACAGGGGCAAACCACAGACATCTCCATTTTAACTTTCTATTTGCCTCATTTAGTACATCACACCTTTTGTCAACTCAGGAAGTTCTTTAGTTTTCAACAATGATGAAAGATAAAAAAAAAAAAAGCCTAATCTCAGCACGAACACAGCCAAGATATTCTCAAGGGAGTCTTCTATCTCTTTTAATCTTGGAGTAGAAATGAAAATATCATAGATATCAGCCTTGTGGCATTTTAAGAGAAGCTTATAGTCTAAATAGTGGTTTGCCCTGTTATTCGCAAAAGATGTTCATGCAGTCAAAAAAAAAACGTTTTTTGTTTACGCAGGTTCCTGCAGGAGCTCCAAGCTCACTTTTCCGCTGCAGAAAACCTGCCGGGACGGAGTTGCCACCCCATACTCAGAGTCCCCACCAGCACCCATGATTCGGAACTGGCTTTCCCTGGTTGTCCTCTGGAAGAAGCACTGAGCCTCCATCAGCCAAGCACCCAACCTGCTGCAGTGCCTGGTTAGCCTCATCTTGGCTTTTTGCAGGTTGCAGGGACTTTATCATTAACTTTAGATATAGCACAGGTTTGGCTCTAAGGGGAAAAGCAAGCTTGGTTCTCAGAGTCACCTCTGACAATTTTGCCCAACACAAGGTTTGAATAAGTCACATGCAGGAAAATCTAAATCGGTTCTTATCAGTCTCTTGAGACATTTACGTCTTTACCTACCTCATCTACCAACAGATTCATTATACTCTTTATATATCATTAAGTCCTTTAGAAAATGGGAAAAGAAACACAAGTCACAAACCTTTTCAGCCAGCTTCTAGGAAAAGATTTCCATCACTGCAATCTTTGTATAAATTCTGTTTTCTCCAAGAGAACTGCTTTGGAACACTATTTCTCAACCTGGCCAGGGGTCCTCATTAATTATAAAGCTGCTCTTCAGCTTCTCAAAGCTCTCTCTGTGCATCCCCAGGAAGGGATTATCAGCAATTCACGGAGATAAAACACACCCCACATATCCAGGTATTCACTTAATTCTTCACCAAACATTTGCATATCAAACCTCGTATGTTACATGCTAGATAATAGAGCCAAGCCAGAAGGGAAGAGCATACATAGTATTTGCAGGCATGCTGTCTTTAATTTCCGTCACCCCAAACTCTCATGAGGCTGCTGTATGGTACATTAGAGATAGCTTTACATAAAGGGCTTTTCTTTCAGAGGGGGGCTTTTTTGAGCCTGTCTTGCAATTCGCATTGCAGACCAGATCAAAAGACGTTTTCCTCCATTTTAATAGAGAAATCTGAGACATCTTTGTCTCAGGGAAGAAAGAGAGAGAAAGAAAGACTGAGAGGTTACTTGACAATTAGGCAATCTTGATTTTCCTTCTCGTCTTTTTAAATCTTTCAGCTGGTTATTGGGTGGAAATGATTTTTTATTCTATTTGACACTGGTTTCACAGCTAATTTGGTTTCCATCTATCTGCCTAATCCACAGTATCTATCAGTTCTCACTTGGCCCCATCACCATTTTATTTGCTTTCTTCCCATAGGCATAAACAACCATGATCATCTTATCTTCTTACACCAGCAAAGAGACAGCAAGTTATTTAGAAGAGCACAGCAAGGGTTATGAGGAAGCCCGGTAAAGAGACAGAGACCACTTTTGGCTCTGATGGAATAGGATTTGGTAACTTTTTTTTTTTTTTTTTTTTTTTGGTCATGCACCAGAGAACTCCAGTACAGACATTGTGTTACTGGCACCGCTGTGTCATCTGTGACCTCTACCTGGTCAGTTGTCCAAGGCAGCTGTGCACAGAAGTGACACAACCCCACAGAGAAGTTAATAGCTCTCACTGGATTTGAAACATCAGATCAAAGACTTTGAAATGGGCCATGTGTCCAAGGGACAGCTGCAGAAGGAAGTAGCAGATAATGGTAATGTGTCCCCAGGTGCCCATATTCCTGAGCAGGTTTGCTGCCAAGTTCTTAATCAACAGCTTCTTCTTCGGTTGTGACGGCTCACTGCCAGATAGGGCACTGCTGTCTCCATGCTATGTACACAACAAAACCATGCATCGCAGTGAGGGCAGTTCAGGGACCCAGACACATATGTCCAAACTGTCACATTGCTTGCTGTCACAGGAAAAGTATTCTAACACAACTACTGTATTTAATGGATTATTTATAGAAGCCATCTCTACACTATCTTAATCAACACCTTCTAAGAAGCATCAACCTACAGGACACAAAATTTCAAGTGCTAAGACAAAATTCAGCCTGTGTGTCTATGGTCTGGGAACCCCTGCGGCTCACGGTGTGCACCAGAGCCAGAATCACACAGCTGTTATTTCACACCTGCCATTGGTTCCTTCATAAGCAACTGCAAATGAACCACTTCCACTACCTTGGTGCGAGAAGCAACCTGAGGTTCTCAGCTTGAAAAAGGATGAGCAAAGCACAGCCTGTGATTTATAATTAAGGAAGGAAGCCTCGGGACTCACCAGGGAATTTTGCTGGACAACTTCATACATTAGAAAAGGGACTTTGAGAAACACATTTATGGTGCCACGTTGAAAGCCAGAGACAGATCTAGGATGGAGGCTCCCAGAACGGGATGAACTACTATCCTGCCATAGAATGTTCTCCTTCTTATAATAGTTACTACAAGCCTGCCAAGACACTTACCCAGACCAGAAGAAGCAAGAAGGTAAATAACATAATTCCTATCTCTTGTCATACCAGCTTCTGTACATGCCTGAGGACCTCAGGAAGGGGAGTGCTGTGGGCTTTGTATCTCCAGATATTGGTAACTTGCTTTCTGAGATCTCCCTCTCCCTTTTTTCAGGCTCCAAGCTCCTTAAATGTTCTCTTTCTGTGTTTTTTTTTTTAGGGCTGCTGCCTTCGTTAGAAAGATTTTTGTCTTTGATTAATTATTGAGCCCATACTGCTGAGGGTTTTCTATTCTCCAGTTCTCATTACTGATGCCTTGCAGCCTGTGTGCTCCACTGGTCCCATTGCAGGACTTGATGGATGCACCCGTGAAGTTTTTCTGCCTGCAAAGCCAGTCTCGCCTTTTGCTGATTTTGTTTGGTGGGCAGGGAATTTTGCTCTTGGCTATGGTGAGCAGTAAAGCCTAGGCACTGGGCAAACTATTTTTATTATGGTGGAAGCAGCATGAAATTCTTGCTTCCTTTCTTTGTGTAGTTCCCTTTAAATTTGTTTCAAAAATTCTCCCCAACAGCCATTTTATTCTCGAAGTTGCTGCATCCTCTTATGGAAGATTCACCATTACATTGCACTCTCATGGGAGGCCCATATTCTTTCTGTTTGTTTGCTTTAATCTAGAATGGAAAGTCATGCACAGTGAAAATATGTTTTCTTTTGTTTATATTTCTTGGGCTTGGCTGCATATTCATCACTAAAGGCTGGCCAAAACATTTTTCCTTTGGAAAAAGAGGTTTTGATGAAATAAAAATGTTCTGTGTGATAACTTAAGATTAGATCTCTAATGCATTACAGAATATGCAATCCAATGGGGTGCAGAGCCCGTAAGAGAGAATGAGCATGTGGTAGGTCTTGTATTACAGCTGCCATGAGCCCCTGAAGAGGCTTACAGATGTGGAAATTGAACCTGAAAGAAATGAAATGTTCCACATTTCTGAGTGTGTTTCTTCCTCAGAGCACTTGCCATTAAGAGACTCTTTTTTTCTGATTTACTTGTTATGACTGGGAGGAAGGATGAGTGCTCAAACATCAGCATTTCCCATAAGAGGTACCTTCAGCATTTTTTATCAGCTTATTATTAAATTAAATCCATACCACAGCATTATTTTTTTCATAGACCTAAAGGTAGAGGTGGCAGTGGCTTGTGCTCCCTATTATCTTATCAAGTTGAGTACCACTACTCTATCCGGTCACAATGGTGGTTCATGGTACATCACCACACCTACTCCTCGGCAGACAAGACAGACTGCATATGATGAACCTGGCTCATCCATGAGACAAACCAGCCAACTTATCTCAACAGCTCTCTTGCATACGCCTGAACCCAGCAAGGTTCAGGAACAATAGCTAAGTTTGGAGACCAGGGTTGTGAGTTTGCCTCAGCTTACTATCATGCATGCGATTAAGTACAGTTTTTTATTCTAGTCCAGCTTCGATATGCGTCTGAGGCACTGACATCTCATGTTCAGGCACTATGAGGAATGAAGCAGTAGTTTAGGCTTGCAGGAGGGGAAGTATCTTTGCTGTTTAACTCAGCTGCTGAAAAGTAACCAACTTGAAAACCTATACCAGGGAGCAGCAAGATCCAGCTGCTCCCAGACTTTGGGAGGCCAGGAGCTGAGGGCAACAACATGTCCAAGGGCAAGGAGACCATCCCTAAAAAAAGATGAGCAAGGCCAGCCAGGGGATGGTGGCCAGGGGCAGTCCAGAGTCCAGATCACCAGGCCAGTCCATGGTGATGAGGCAAGTCCAGCTGGGAATGAGCCCAGGGTCAATCAATCACAGCCACACAACCGCTGGGCATGGTGATGAGGATGGGGACAAGCTGAGGTCAGGCTACCTGCCTGTGGGCTACCATTGGGATTGGCGTCAAGGACCCAGCTACGGTGGAGCATGATCAAACGGCAGCAGCTCAGCTCAAAAGCAGGGTCCGCAGGCAGCTGGGCGGCCCTGGCTGAGGCCTCCCTGCAGCATGGCTTATGACAGGGAATGGGCTTCCCCTGCTGCACCATTTCCTTGGCCCAAAGTCCTTGCAGATCGAGATAAAGGATTAAAACAAATAGCTTTGACATAGACACGGTGAAGCTTTGCAGCTCTGTGGGCCTGATCGCAGAAGATACAACAGACTACAGCTCAACTGAAGCCTCTGCCACTGTGAGGCCTCCCTGCAGCATGGCTTATGACAGGGAATGGGCTTCCCCTGCTGCACCATTTCCTTGGCCCAAAGTCCTTGCAGATCGAGATAAAGGATTAAAACAAATAGCTTTGACATAGACACGGTGAAGCTTTGCAGCTCTGTGGGCCTGATCGCAGAAGATACAACAGACTACAGCTCAACTGAAGCCTCTGCCACTGTGGACAATGTCATGTTACCCCCAAGACCAGGAACACATTCTCAGGCTGGCCGCATTCGGTGATTTCTTAAGCCACAGGAACTCATCTGCCCAAGCTGATGAGACACAGGTAGTCACACAGAAAGCAGCAGGCACAGGCATACCCCATGACTGGCATGAAACCCTGAAACCAGTTCATCAAAAACATCTGTCTTGACACTACAGTAAAATCAGAGAGGCGATCAAGTTAAGTTTTGTTTCCAAGGCAGAAAAGAGATATTTTTAAAACATTGCAAATAACAAAATAAAAACAGGCCTTAGATCCACTAGACACAACACACCTCCAGTCTCCCTCTCCACCCTTACAAAGAGAGAGCAGGTGGGGAGTTAGCAAACTACACTGACAGTAAATCCACGGTTATTTAATCCTGCTTGCTGCTGGCACCAAAGCTACCTACCTCAACACTCCAGCACACAGCGTGCTTGTCTAAAGCTGCAAACATCAAGAACAGGGGCTTACGCTACATGCTTTGCAAGCAGCCTGACCTGTGCGGACCATTGTAGCCACCTAAATGCATGGTGGCATGGTTCATGAAGCCAGTCCCATGTTGTGTAAAACTCTTTTCCATCAGAGACACCTTTCATTTCTTCACTTGAGCCTTGGGAGGTTCAGAATAAGGCATGCAGGTGCGGCTTCCCATAGACACACGTCTGACACCACCTGTCAGGTCAGCTCACAGCTCTGCACAGGAGCAGCTCCTCTCCACCTGGGAGCGGCTTGAAGCCCCGAGGACTCTCCACTAGAGTACAAGAAGCTTGTAAATCCCCCGCCACCACCGTTTCTGTGCCAGGGCTGTATGACTCTGCCCTGCAACCATATGCTGACAGGGCTCAGAATCCTTCTTTATTTTAAAGGCACACAGAGGCTTTCATCTGCAAGTCAATATTGGCGAGCCAGTCTGCTGGGATCCAAAATAAGTAGAATAGTTTTTCAGATGCAGTAGCATTCTGATGGCATATTAAAAACCTGTGTGAATCATAAATCCCATTTCTTTAGGAACTGAGTCCCATCAGGGCACAGGGCTGAGGGGGAAAATGGGCTATTCTACATATAGCCGTAAGAGGATGATGATCTATGCAGGTAAGACACAGACATTCTCTTCAAAGTTTTTCATGATTGTTGTCACTTTTTTAAAAATAGAAATTTAAAATAATGGCTCAGACTCCCCTGTCATACCCCAGAGAAAATATTCTGTTCACCATTAAAAACAGTGCAAAACAAATTTTTGCAAGCTCTGTATAGTACTGCCTGTTTCCAACCAATAAAGAACAATGGAAAAGAATTCTCACACACAGGATAATCACATTACTAAACCAAACGTCTCTTTTAATGTTGCAGGCTATACAACAAACAAAGGTATTTGGCTGAAGTGCATGCCTATGTGTGCAAATGTATCAGCAAGTATGACAGAGATTGAGTTGGTACATTCCTCAAAAGCGGGACAGTTGATCCTGTCCTTGAGAAAGTGAGCTACTAAGGCTTGAGGGAATCAGACTTCTGGCACACAGGAGTGAGAACATTAATCCCAGTGCACAGGCAGTGATGGACAGCAGGTGAGCAGATGGAGAGGCAGGTCCTGAGAGCAAAGAAGACGGCTTGGAACAAGCTCTGTGCAAACCCAGCTCGTCAGGTAGGGGCAGCAGTACCTAGGGAATCAGCTCACAACAGCTTACCCAGCTCACTTTCAAGCCAGCAAGTTACCCACTGTTCCTCCATGCCAACAAGCTCACCTTCTTAGATCCTGGAGATTTTTTTGTGTTTGTTTGAGTTTCTGGTTTTATGTGTAAACCAGAGCATCTCATCTCATCAGCAAATGTTGGGAAATTTGGAATACTTTCAACTGGAACCAATTGGGAACAGGAGATCCCCACTCCAAAGCCTCCTGGATACCACAATTCTCAAGCAAAAATCCTTATCCTTATTTCCCTGTGCACTCTCTTCTCTTCCTCTCTCCTTCCTCACAGTTGGTTTGGAGAGAGATCTCTGTCCTAGCTCTTGGACCCGCATCAGAAGCTGAGCTGGGACCTGGCCTTTACCATCTGTCCAGGTGGCTCTTTGCAGCAAGAGATTGTCCCTCATGTCCTGTACCCATCCATCAGTCTCAAGTCTATGCCAGCTTGGCTCTGGGAATGAATCACTGCACTCTCCTGATTTCAAAGGTAAGCCTGTGCCAATTACCCAATGATCCTCTAGACATACGATATCCCTGGGTGCCCAGTGTTTTAACAGCCGCCAAAACACTTGTCTGCCACTACACTTGTCTTTTTGAGCTCCTGAGAACTCCACCCAGCCAGACTTCTACTGCAGTTAAAGAGTTGCATACAAGGACAAAACTTTCTCTGTGCCCGAAATTGCATTTTTAACTCTCTTTCCTTGAACCCTATGTAGTGAAACTTCAGGGGAGTCAGAGTGGAAAAAAGGTCTCATTTTTCTTCCCTATATAAATACAGAAAGTCACACAATTTTCTTCCTTGACAGAAGCATTCCATTATTGAAATGTGAAAATTCTCCTCTTTGGAAAAAAAAAAAAAAGAAAGAAAGAAAAACAAGCAAGGCACTCCTCTACCTCATTGTATCTTTGGGAGCAAAAATAAAAATACAGATTTTTTGTGGTTGCTGTTGTTGCCAAGTCCCTGGATGAGGACAACTTGCTGCACATTTTTCCAGGAGTAGAGTAAAAGATAAAAATCTCAGCTATTTAAGTCTGTGTGCATTCATCTTCCACACAAAGCTGATAATACTTTAGCACGCATGCCGCGTACAACTGTATCTGCAATTAATGAATACTTTCATCACCAGTACATGCAGCAGCAAAAAGGGATCTTCTCCTCCACTTTAGAAACGTGATGTGGGGGGAGTTGCACAGGAGGACAGGAGGGGAGAAGGGACACTGTGCATCATTCACTGAGTCTGAGACTGCCAAGGGACCTGAGTGGCAGAGCAATGATGCAAACTTGAGCAGACCTGGTGTCTCCACTCAATTCCAGGCACGGCCCAGCCTGAGCAGAAAAGACCAGAAGGCTGCAGAATTTTCCTGTACACCTCAGGCAGGGAGCAGTTCTGTTCCAGGCTGCGGGGCTGGATGCTTCTCAGACCTCTTCCACGAAGCACAGTGCCTCGGTAAACAGAAGTCCTACTCCAAAATGGCAGCACTGAGGTGCAGAGCAGATCCAGTTGCTCCCCTGGTTCCTCACGCTGTACCTGCCTCTCCTTGGCAGTCCCCCGCCTGCCACGCATGCTGTGTTTGCTCATTCACACACTCACACTCGCTCCTCCCTCTCCTCCCTCCTTGCAGCAGTGTCAGGGAGACAAGTGAAGGTTACTGTTTGGCGTGTTTGTTTTTGCATTATTTATGTCGCAGAGGACAGCGCCAGACATCTAGAGGACGGTCTTAGGTCACATGTGAATCCATCCAAATGGGACTCGGTAGCGCAAGCAGCCATGTAGAAAACACGCTCGGACAGCCCCATGGAGGGAGGCAGCATTTGGAAAGGGATGTTGCACATCTCTCCAGCCAAGGTAGCTGGCAACACCACAGGTCGGCTCACACCTCCACCCTGCCTTCATTTCCTTCCCTTCCCTTTTTTCCAGACACTTCATATTGGGGGTGGAGAACGATGTATTTCAGGACAGCTCATCAAGAGGACTGCAGAAACTGGCATCACCTCCCCACCCGAATTCCTGCCCCTTTCTTTCCAACACATCCTGCACAGGGTGGCTGCTTCAGGAATGATCAAGCGCATCTCAAGGTGGCTGCCATCTCCTCTGCCAGATAGCCTCCCTGCCCCGTTCCCTATAAGGTCTCCCATTGGAAAGGCTGGTGCTGGAGCATCCCTCAGCACCCTCTCCACAGGGCTCCTGTCCCAGATCCCACAACAGTGCCTGCTGACACGCACTAAGAATCCATTGCTTATACACCCTCCAACTTTGGTCCCCTCTGGCCCTGGCACAATATAATAATAAAGAGCTATGCAGTACCCCAACATCACTGGGATCTTATACTACTTATTTTCCCCATAGTTTTCATCTAAGTCTCTCTCAATATCTTACAGAAAATGAAATGGGGACAGTACTGCTTATACAGCTGGAGATAGTGATCACCACTGTGCAGAGACTGACTTATCAAGCAGATTCTTAATGCCATAAAATCAATGGGTTTAGAAATTCTATTATCTTGCCTCTGATAGAACACGCCAAACTAAAGAAACTTCTCACCCTTTTTCTTTTCTTTTCTTTTTTTTTTTTAAGGATACTTAAATATAACATTATTGCTGTCCCCTGTGGTCTGCTAGTGGATGTTACACCAGAACAAAGAAACAACCTGCAGATCAGCTGCATGGCAAAGCGGCAGGCTTGTCTCTCTTTGAGCTCTGCCAGTTATTCTGTTGTGATTGTAAGAGACTGTTAGAAAACCAGATTTGCAAGCAATAAACCTTCCACAGTACCTACTACATAGGGTACTGCCCAGTGGAGACAAACAGCTGTGACACCAGAGTTAAGTAGTAAAAGAAATGCAAACTCAATGTTGCTTTTGCAAGCACGTGAACGTGGCAAAAACAAATACACTGCTAGCGTGAACCAGGAAGGTCTGCATCGGTGCCTGAGGGGACAGGAGGGTAGCTCCAGGTCAGTGGAGCAGGTGTGTTATGTGCGTATGTCCAAGCAAATAAGGAGAAAATAGAAATGAAGGTCTATGTATAGAAGAAAGCTCATAAAGGTCAGGATAATGACAACTGGTAAATGATGGGAAACGTTGATTCTCGAGGAAACTCAGATGAGAAGACATAAAGAGGGTACCATTGGGGAGGCAGAGTAAATGGCTGTAGCAGATGGAGGCATCATGAAGACACAAATACACAAAGTAAAATGATACTTCGTTGGGGGCCAATAAATGAGACACAAAGGGGTGGATTTTCATTTAGATTCAGTGTCCACCTATTGATTGAGCAAATTTTTAAAATTTGTATTAGGTACCTCAAAAGTGTTGTAAAGATGCCCTAATGTAAACTGAAGTCTTTCCCTTCCAGATTGCTCTACCTTCTTCCCCTCGACACTCAGAAAAACAAAACCAATAATAGCAGAAGGGAAAATGGTGGTTTGGCCTTTGCATAACAAATACACAACCCTGTTTTTTTTTTTTCTTATTTGGCAACAGATACAAGAACCTGAGGAAGTCACTTCCACTCACTGTGATCCAGGTTTTATGCAAGTGTTATCATCCACATTATCATTTTGATTAGCCTATCACAATAGCACACACTAAAAATTGTTATCAGGCAATAAGCAGCAGTGATTTATATTGAAACACTAGCTACTTTTGGCTAACGAAGGAGGTATGCGGATTTGAAGACCGTGCCATTTCACTGAACTGCTAAGCAATCAACCAAGGAAGAAGACAGAAACAGACTGATAAAGATATATTTTCTATAGCTTCCCAATCAATACATATAGAGGCATTTTCTGCAGATTGCTTCTGGAGTACCACTTCCCTGTTATTTAGCTTTGATGTGTCTTGCTGCATCTATACTAAAGATGCTTTGTGATCATGGGACCTGATTTCCACTTACTATCCAGCTATGCAAATGTTTATCAGAGAAAGCTTTCATTGCTAGATTAGTCTATGCAGGAGCACTTGATATCTTTCAAAGGACAGGCAGTTTGAGTGAGGGCAGACTATGATAGAAAGCTATATGCAATCAGGATAAAACTTCAACGGCTTCTCAAGGGTTAGGTTTGTCTGACCAAACCAAACAAATGAAAATACGGCTCCAGACACTGCCCGGCTTTGCAGAAACTCAGGCCCATCTCCTCTGTGATTAAATCCATCCCCTGCCTCTTCCCAGTGATGCCTTCTGAGATGAGATCTGAGAGAGAAGCTGTTCTCCTTGCATGAAAAACACACAAGCTAAAAAGGGTCTTTGAAGAAGAGAATTGAAAGCAATGGACAACATCTAAAGGAGAAGCATTCAAACAGCAAGATCACTCGTTCTGGATGTAACGTCTTGCCTTCCTCTCTGTTATCATCAAAAGCTTCTGTGTTTGCAGGAGAAAAATCTCTCCCCCGCCACCAGCCCGGCCGCCCCGTGGTGAGGTCAGAGCCCTGTTTTTGGGACCCAGCTGGCGGTTGCCATGGAAGTGCTTGTGCTTTCACAAAGTCGGCATGGCAAGGACTTCGCAAGCAAGGTCGCGGAGGAGCAGATGGGCTTCGGAGGAGGGAGGGAGGCAGACCCCTTGTTTAAACACAAATAGCGGTGATAATTAATTAACCAAAGTAGCAGGGGAAATTATGAGAAACATGTGAAAGGTAAATGGATTTCTGTTTAGCTGTCTTTCCCAAGAGGGTAAATGTCTCAATTGTAAAGGGAAGATCTTTATGATGAGTGAACGAAGCAAGGACATTTTCTGGGATTTCTTCAGGTGGACACTCTTGGAAAAAAAAATACACAGAGTTTACACTTTGCCACCATTCTCCCTTCCTTTCTCATCACCACTAGCTGACCTCAACCAAAAGACTAACATTTGCTACCAGAACCTTCATTCCCTGTATCTTCATAGCAAATGAAGGCCTGAAGAGGTACAGAAAATTATATATTTGGGAAGCTTATAGTTCTGCAGCAGCTTAAAAACAAACACACACAGTTTATAAAGGAAACTATTGCCTGTTTACTTTTTTCCTCACTGACAAAACCCAAAACTCATCAGAGTTGACCAAGTCAACTTATGGCTTTCTTATGGCATTTCACATTTGCATGATAAAGAGCCTGCAGCTAAGCTATGCCCTTACTTCCACCCAAGGTCTTTTCCCAGAGTAGTATTGGCTCTTCGATATATATTCATACCATTCCAAGCCAGCAGAGTTCATTCCAAAACACAGAAGAGCAAATTATCTATGTAAGATCATGCAGATACTCTCCACATGCAAGCGGATCCCTGGAATACTTCTGAAGTAGATGGACAGTATTAAGTAGAATAATTATTCTCTGGAATCATTCTCTGGACTGCTTTTGCCCCATGCATATGGGCCAATATACAGTCATTTGTTTAAGACTTAAGGGGAAGGGAACATCTTGTGTATATTCTCTCGCTTCTTCTATTAATATGCAGTTCTACCTGTCAGGCTTCCAAGTAGCAAAGGAAATACTGAAATACTTTAAAAAAATAAAAACAAACTAAATAAACCTTTCTACACACATACTCTAAGCTGACATCACTACTTGGCAAGAAGCACAGGAAACCAGAAAGCAAGCCAGTTATCTCTCTCGCACTAAAGAAGCCTGGGAAAGTAAGCAGTGAAGAGGTGCTATTCATACACCTTTAAATGGACTCAAAAGAATTGCTGCAAGAAAAAGGGGGGTACTCAGCAGGTTTTCTTTGGGGTTCACACATAGGACTGCCTTCATTCTCTCCTTACAGCTGTGAACCTGCCGTGAGCATTATTACATCAAAAATTAGCATCGATAATCACAGGAAAATTATTGAAGTTGGAAGGGACCCTGGAGCTCATATAATCCAACATCCTCTGCTCTAAGCAGGATGAACTAGAGGAGATTCCTCAGAACTGTGTCCATTCAGATTCTGAATATCTCCAAGGATGGAGACTCTACAATCTCTGTGGGCAACCTGTTCCACTATTTGAACATCCTTGAAGGAAAATAGCTTTTTCCTATATTTAAATGGAATTTCCTGTACTTCACTTTGCACCACTCGTCTCTTGTCCTCACACCAACTACAGCTGAGTGTGACTCTGTCCTATTTACTCCCTCCCATCAGATTAATTAATAAGATTGGCTTTCTCTCCTTGAAGTTAAACAACTCCAGCTCTCTTTGTCTCTCTTTGTATGTCAAGGGCTCTAACACATGAACCATCTGTGTAGCCTGGTACTACAGACTGCTACAGAACACCCATGTCTCTCTTGTATTGGGGAATGCAGAATTGCACACAGTACTTCAGATGTAGTCTCTCCAGGGCTAAACAGAGGTGAAAGATCACCTCTCCTGACCTGCTGGCAATACTTTTCCTAATCAGCCTTCTTTGCTGCAAGGGTGTATTGCTGGAGCCTCAGGTCCTTCTCTGCAAAGATGCTTTCCAGCTAGTCAGCCCCCAGCCTGTACTGGGGCATGATGTTACTCCCTCCCAGGTGCAGCACTTTGTACTTCCCTTTGTTGAACTTTTTGAGATTCCTGTCAGCATATTTCTCCATCCTGCTGAGGTCCCTCTGAAGGGCAGCACAATCACCTGGTGTATCAACCACTCTTCCCAGTGTTACTATCTTCTGCAAACTTGCTGAGGGAAGCATTGTCGCATCATCCAGATCATTAATGAAGATATTAAACAGTAGTGGCCCTTGTATCAACACCTGGGCACAGCACTAATGATTGGCCTCCCGGTAGACTTCATGCCACTGTTCACTGCTTCATGCACCTTTGAGTGCAGCAGTTTACCAGTTCTTAATTCACATCACTACCCACCTACCTAGTCTACACTTCATCCATAAAGATGTTCCGGGAGACAGCATTAAAAGTCTTGTGAAAATCAACATTAGAAATATCTACTGTACTCCTCATGTCCACTGAACTAGTCACTTCATTGTGGAAGGCTACCAGGCTGGTTAAGCATGAGTTCCCTCTGTAAATCCCTGTTGACTACCCCCCATCACCTTCTTGTTCTTCATGTGTTTGGAAATGTTTTTCTGAATTGTATGCTCCATTACCTTCTCAGGGATCAAGGTGAGGCTAACCAGCCTTTAATTCCCTGGATCCACCTTCTTACTCTTCCTGAAGATGGGGGTGACCCTTGATTTCTTTCAGTCCTCGGGAATGTCTCCTGATCACTATGACCTTTCAAAGATGATCAAAAGTGGCCTTGCAGTGACACTGGCCAGCTCCCTCAACACTCATGTATGTACTCTGTCAAGTCCCACGGTCTTGCATATGCCCAGTTTCTTTAAATGTTTTCCTACCGTGGTCCTCCTTTACACCATGTGCAATTCTTCATTGTGTCAGCTTCCTACTAGCCCTAGGGGCCTGGGTTTTCTGAAGGCAAGCCTTACAAGTAAAGATGAAAGTCAAGAAGCCTACTAACTGGCTTTTTCCAATTCTTCTTGCAGGAGGTACCCATCCCACTCAGCAGCAGACCCGCATTTCCCCCAACAAGCACACACATCTGACATGTTTACCAGTGGCACTGACAGAAGTGCCTGGTTCATCTGCAAGAATGGTGGCAGAAAGGATGAGGATTAACCAAAACATGCGCCTCGAGGCTCCAAAAAAATCTAACACCTGACTTGATGAGGCATTAATTTGCAGTTCTGTGCTCAAGGTAACATCCTGTCTCCAGTCCCATATGGCTTTCAAACATTAGTCAATTCCACATTAATACCAGAAAGCACCTTCTCTTCTGCTTTGGGCTCCCACATGTTTCCTCCAGGTCAAATAAAGTGTGGATCCTTTTCAAGTAACCTTCCTGTCTGCATGGTTACATTAGCTGATACTAGTATTACAAAAGGAGGCCCACTTTCTACATTATTTTGGTGAGACACACAGGCTACAACTGTCTTTTTTATAATCAACATTGCTAATACATGGGTTGGACGTAAGTTACTACTGCCTCCTATCAGATAATTAGTCTGTGAATCTTTCTACCAGCTACAAGGTATGGAACAAGGACAATGTTTCCAAACCGTATTATCATCAGACATTTATATTACACTTTATCACAAAGGATTTGGAAGATTTACATATCCCTGTAGAATATGGGCTTTTTTTTTTCCCACCTGCTGCTAAAATACAGGCATCTTTGGAGGGGAATGCCAGTGTTCTTTTAACAGCCATGTTATGGAATAAGCTTATCACATGTTATGGAATAAACTTACTGCAGGAAATTGTTCAGGTGACTTCTGTGTCTGCTTCAGAAGAGTTCAAACACACTAATGATTTAAGGTGAAACTGGCCAACAATATTACAATTAAAAACAGTCTTCAGTCTTTCCATTTTTAAGTTAATTGTTCTATAGTAGAGTAACATGACTTTGTGTAGGGTACTGTAATTTGAGTGTCAAGTTGCAGAAAAAATATAGAGCAAAAGAACAGTTTTGCAATTCATTCATTCATTTGAGCTTTTACTCAGTCCTTGCTACCTTTACCTTCAATCTAAGCACTGCCAAGCAAAGCCTCTAATTTAAATCTGACAGGACAGGTCTGGTCAAAGCCACCAAAAAGAACTGAGAGTTTGAGCCTCTCTGTCTTTTTACTAGCTTTGGTCATGAAAAGACATGGAATAAGGTTGTGTGTCTCTGCTGTTATATGCTAGATTTCACTAGGCAATACTGAAAATAATCAAAATCTAAAAGAGAACAGAGTTTTCCAAAATCTGGCATTTCTCCTAAAACACAGATCTAAAGTGCATAGGCATTCAGATTGGAAGTTCCTGTGTGAACTATCGCACATGGGTACAGAGTGGTGCAGCATTTTCTACATTAAGGCAGGGCTATTTCCAAACAGATCTTCATGCACAAGAACCCATCATGAGACTGATTGAGAAACTCAGTAGGATCACTATTTTCAAGTACAAATTCACCAAAATCTAAGAAACCTGGTCATCCTCACTAGAAATCTCTACTAAAGTTATTTATTCAGTAGCCTGATCAGTAGAATGCTGGAACAGAAATACTGCCGAAGAATTTTCTTTTCCCACTAGCCTGCTCTCATCCAAATCTAAATTTCAACAAACTTTCTTCAAGGGGAAAATCAGGATTGCAATGAACTCCATGCTGTTGCTCTGCGCCTGACTTTCTGGGCTTGATTCAGTTGCCCACATATAATCATCTGAGTGCATTTGAGTTGTCCTAGTGCATCTGAGATGTCTATACAAGGCTGGCAAGTACAACACAGGATCTAAAAGAAATCTGCTCTTTTGTGACGGAAGAGTACAGGCTGGATCCCAGAGCATCTCAAAGGGCACCAGATGATGCTGGGTGCATCTAAATTTTATTTTGTTTTTGAAGTGAATCTCTTGGTCACCTCCCCAAACTCTGAATTTATTTTTCACTGTCAAGCAATCTAGAAGTGCACACATTGAATTTGTTTCTGTTGAGAATAAGATGCGCAGAATGTGCACATCTACTATACTCCTCCTGATACTGGGTATTCAATGCATGGCCAGTCCAAAGTAAGCCCCTCTGAAATGTTTATAGTCATGTCCTCAACACTGACATTTCACTCCCTAAGACTACTCCCACAGGTCTGCACTGTACCTATGCAGACATACGCAAATCGTTAGTCTCTATTTCCTGGAGTGTCCTATTTATAAACTTGCATAAATATTCTTGTCTAACTCTGGGGTATCATGGAGATAAGCACATTCAATAGTACAAGTTGTTCTCATACTTCTGGCATTGGCAATATATATATAAGAGAAGGGAAACTGAAAGAACTGTCATGTAAAGAAGCACAGTCAAATCAGAGATCAAGATTTCCATTTGTGCGTCAACAGGTCCTTAGCAAGGGCAAACATATTATCAATGGCATTCTCAGTGCTGACACCAGTATCCTGACTGTGCTGCTCCCTGTGCCCAGTCACATTTCCAATAATCTTTCATGGAAAACGGTACTCTTGACGTTACAAAAAAAGAGAGAGGAGCGGAGGTAGGTTTTATCTTTAGCCTTGCCCACTTTCCTCTTGAGATAAGCATACACACAGTAATACTTTCCCCTTTGAAGAAAAACAGCTTTTCCCTCAAGCCTTTGAATACTCTAAACTGAAGCTAGCTAAGCAGAGCTAATACCACATATTTGTGGGCAAGTTCTACTTCCATGTTGTCACTACTATGAGGGTTTGTAAAGGAAGAAAGGGAAATACAAATTAAATATTACCATCAGAATCTTCTTCAGCTAAAGAAAAGCCCCACTTTCTTTGTCATCTCACTTTCACTGTATACTGCCATCCTTTCCTCTCTCTCCTTTTCTCATGGCAAGTTCAATGAACCACTGGCTTAGGAGATCACCTTTACATTTTCTGCTCTCCACTTTCTGGAGCTATGAAATTATGCTCAAGTTTAGTCATAGGGCAGGCTAGATGATTTACTTGTCCTTGAAAAAAACTTCTACAAAATGTCCAACATATAGGGGTTAAATCAGGGACCTCTTGGGATAAAAAGGGGCACTGCTGAGGAAACATCATTTCCTAGCACAGGATACTGTATATTCAAACCCTCTTTAGAAATAGACAGTGGCAGAACTTTTGTTCTGCCATACACATCTCTGCTGCTGGTGGATAGATGCAATAACAACCACAGGAAAATAAAAAAGCTTTTGAGAGAGACAGCAGGAGCTCTTCAAACAACCTTTATGAAAAGGACACTCCAAAGATCTGATCTCCTCCTTGTGCTTGCCCTTCAGAAATTACCTGGTGTGAGGGACTCAAAGCCATTGGGACGATGTCTAAGTAAGAGGTGTCATAGATGTACTCCAAATACACTTATATCCTTTTCTTTCAACAAAGAACAACTCTCGGAAACACAGTAGAGGGGGTTCTCATCTCTTGTGGGATAGCTCACTCAGCCTATAGACTGTTCTTCCCATTTACAATAAAGGATGGGCTGATACTATGCAAAAACAAAGGAAGCTGTTTTTGCCATTGCGTCCAAAAAGACACTCGAGGGCAGCCAGCACAGGGCTTCTAATCCTTGACTTACTCCCAAAATTGCCAAAAGGAATTCAAACAATTTAATGCATGTGTGCATAAACCTCCTCCAACCTCCTAAAAATTCACTAATATCAGGTAGTGATGAACTTTACCATCACTGCTACACTCAGGGGGTAGCTGAAAAATTCTTCTATCACTATTCCTTACAACCACACAGACACGGTGCCTCTAGGGTCAAAAATAAACCCTCCTGAAATGGGTGGCAAGGCAAATAAACTGGCACTGAAGCCTGAGACGATGAAATAGCATAGCTATAAAGTCCCGACATGCTCAAATCAGGAAGATACAAAACCTGGTCAAAATAATAGCTATGTGTGCAGTTTTTCTCTCTGCTGTTAAAAAAATATGGTGAATAAAAACAAAAGAGAAGGGGAAAATGCATTTCGATAATTAGCCTTCAAGTCCTGTCTGTTTCGGTGGCTTTTATCGCAGATATAGGTCTGTCTCCATGCAAGCACAAATACCAGGCTATTAACCCTATAAAGCATTTTTCATTGCTGAGTACGCAGGCTGAGATCCAATACTGAACTGTTAAACCACCTTCCTGTAAACCACAGAAGGTGTCAGTCACTTGCCTAAGAGCAAGCAGCTGATGCTATCTTAGGGATCTCCTAAAGCATCTGGCTTGGCCCTCCTGAAGAACATGGATTGTATAAACCACGCTTCACGACATGTCTCAGATATCCTGAAGAGTGAAAACTAGTACTAGATGCCTATGTCTACACACCCACCCCTGTAGCCATTTGGAACACAAGATATCAAACACAGCTCTTTATCACTGTTATCACACGCTGAGTGTTCATTAACCAAAGAGAGCATAAGAGTCACCCTTAAATCTACGTTAGCATAGCATGAGGCAATGGGCCAAGGGAGGGGGACAGAAGAATTGGCCGGGTAGAAGAATAGGTGGGTGTGAAGTATGCACTCTACTACATTTTCACACTACAGCTTGCAACTCAGATAACCCACACAAGTTTCTAAAGTACAGCTTTCTAGCTAATTATGTACTTTCAGTCTTAAGGAACAGGAGTCCACAGCTTACGGAAGAGTAAAAGAGAAGACTATGAAGAATTTTTTAAAAAAATGAAGACTACTTGGAGAGAAAAGGTGCAAGGATCAACTACAAGATATATCCTGTACTGCTGCAAAAACAATTTTCTGTTCTCAGGTTATTCTGCTTTTTAAATGTGAATATGCAGTCAAAAGACAGCATGTGTGAAAATATAATTTCACTTTGTTGCTGTTTTTTATTTTCTTTTGGCATGACAATGTCTGTATGAATGTCTCCACAGACAGAACTGCCTGTGTGGGCATTGGCTGCAGGTACTGATGTAGCTAAGTAGTTTTCTATTAAAGTCAGCATTTGAACATGAGGAAAGTATCTTCTCTTCCACACGTATCAGCATGCTTGCTCACGTGTTTACACACCTGAATGTTTGTGCAACCACATATGCCCTGCTTCCACTGTTTGGGCACGTACAGGCACTCATATTGGGAATACAAAGTCCTCTTGTCCACTGGGGTGTTTCATGATGCAAATCCAGGCACAGCAGCAGTTGGATGCTTGTCCCCCTGCTTTTCCTCCCCCTCATCTCTTTCCCCCCTGTCACTCAGATGATAATGATCTGTTTTGTGGGCATTTGCTGGAAAGCTTTAACGTAACCATTATTTTTTAGGTTGCTGGAATTGAGGTGGGTGTCAAGGGCTCCAATGAATACAAATAAGCTCAAATCCAAGCAAACTCTATCTTGTCTAACATTTATGGTGCTGTAATCTGGGAGGCACCTTGCTTGCTTTCATTTAGTACGGAAGGAGAGCAAGCACCACAGTGCCAATATTACTGAAGCCTGAACTGATCTCACCAGTTCACATCCTGAAGTCTCCTGATCGTTCTCCACCTCAATAGCTATAATCTGTCCCAGGAAGTATTATTCACAATAAGACAACTCCACCCACCCCTTACTGGAACAGCAGAGGCAAAATCTGTTTTTGCCTTACTGACTTCACAAACACATGCTTAAAATTGACACAAGTCCAAGCTGCAAAGTTGGGAATCTGTTTGGAAATTTCTCCAAGTTTTAGATACAGAGGCTAGGTTCAACCCAAAGTTTAGGCTTGCTTGTTTAAATCCAGAAGTTTACATCCTCTTTTAAAATGGATGAGCTTGAGGATTTAATAGGGAGTGAAAAGATAATCAAAAGTTGGACATTTTCCTGCATTTTATACCCTCCAGTATTGATGTCCTATTCAAACCTTGCATGCTCTATCTCGTCACAGGACACTCCCGAATGATAGACCACAGCTGTCTTGCAGTTTCTGCATCCCAAGTAAGGAGTAAAGAGTCCAAGTAAAAAGGATGTTGATGCAAGGGGAGACCCTACTAGGAACAGAACAACTCTGTAGTGAGGAAGGTATTGTTTCTCTGGTCCAGAAGCATACAAATAAAGGGATTCTTGCCAAAAGTCAAGATGCACTAGACCTTGTAAAGGATACTAACAGAAACAGCAGAAAGACTCTTCAGTCATATAAATAACACAAGAGCAAGGAAAGAAGCAGCAGGAATGCTATGCAGTGAGCATACATTAGAGATTGAAGATAATCTGGGTGCACGCCAAAAAGTAAATGAAGACTTGGCTTAATTTTTTAATAGGGACGGTGATATTGAGTGTAGGGCAAAGGCAGAATAGCTAATGGGAACAAGAAAATGGAATTAGTAATTCCTGGAGTGGAGCAAAACTCCAAGATCATAATGCACTCAAGTAGGTGGAACAACAGCTTTCACCCCAGAATGCTAAAGAACTGGTAAATGATACTGCAGGGTAAGTTGCAAAGATCTCCCTATGCCCATCAAAATAGATGGGAACTTACAGAACACCCAGTTGAAAGCATACAACTATGAAAGGTGGAAAAAAAAACATGATCCAGGCAGCTACAGATTTAGTATACAGCCCTGGCAGCAGGCAAGGGTTTGGAATACACTCTGAAGTAATAAAAGACATCAAGGTAAGCGGAAAATAGGATAAAATGCAGTATGAGTTTTCCAAAAGCTCCAAACAAACTGAGTGCCTTTCCCAATAACTGATTTTTTTTGACAAAATAAATACAATAAAGGCTAATCTATCACATTTGAAGTAAAACATTGGATACGGTGCCTCATAGGCAATTATTAGTTAAGATGTAGATGATAGTATTAGTAAAGAATTACAAGGCAAATAAGAAATTGATGAAAGAGAGATGATGACTGGTCAGGCTGAAAGGGGAATTCATTAATAGGGCTCCTCAAGGACTGAAACCAATTTTATTTAATATTTTCATGATTGATCTTAGCATAAAAGTAAGAGCATGCTATTGAAGTGAACCGATGACACATAGGTGAAAAACACTGTCAATGCAGAGGGAGACTGAGACATATAAACACAGAATGGCTTGACCTTGAAGACTGGACAAACAGAAATTAGAAAAAGAGAAAGTGCAAGGTCAAGCACTAGAGCAAGAGTTTCTGATGCAAGTGGGGAGCTCGTTAGCAGGATACAAGAGAGACTTGGGAGCACTAACACAGCACGAGTGAGATATGTATTGACAAAGAAACAGAGATGCTGTTGTGGAAAGCACCAGTGAGATCTCAACTGAAAGAGGGTATAATTCTGGTTTTCCCCCTCTCAAGAGAGCTTTCTCTGTTCTTGTTCTGATTTGAACAGATCTACTTGGATGAACAAGACACATCTAACAAGTTCTTGTTAGATGGTAACTAAAAGCACTTATTTTATATTTCCTTTTCTAAAACTCTCGTAAAACCAGGATAAGGTATTGCTGGATAAGGAGAAATGCTGCATTATACAGGGATTAATCATTTTTTGTTCTTTCTCTCTTTTCCATTTGGGTGAGATTTTCAAATGGCACAAAGCAATATAGCATCACAACCTCCCCTGACTCCTTACCGTTACTCCTGACCGTGAATCTGATCCTACTGCCTTTTCACCCAGCCTTTCATTTAGCCTACCACCCCAACACATGTTGCTAAGGATGGAGAGATAAACTCTACAAAAGCAGCACAGGAAGAGAAAGCCTTGATAACCAAATTTTTTTTTTTTTTTCATGAATAGGAGAATATGTAGTTCTCATAAAAATGGTAATTAGAGCCCAGCATGAGGAGGCTGATTTTTTTCATAATAATAATAATAATAAAAATCTCCAAGAGCATTCATTCAGGAGGAAGTAATATTTGCCAGTATTATTACTATTATTATTGTATTACCACTAATAATGATGATAAGGCTCCTGCTAAGGGACAGGACCTTCAATGTAACTAAGTAAACATGCCTAAAAAGGGCTCCCCTAAAGGCACGTCTTCAATTAATAAGGAAGGCTGACATCTGCTTATAGCCCACTGCAAGGTACCAACTGATTGCCTCTCTCTAATGACGGTTTAATTTGCTTCTCCCTTCCCAGTTACACCGTGCGGAATCGTTGGCCTCTGACTCGCAATGACAAAGCAGCCGGCGCTTGTGTGGGCAGATCTTCGTCGGCCCAGCCCCATCTCCTCCCATAGCCTGTCTTCCTAACCCCATCTCTGCGGTCAATTTATTTGTCCCCTCCCTCCCACACACGTACAACAGCTGCACAAGGCCCTGCTGTTAATTTAGCCAGGAAATGGTTTGATGGTGATGGGGAAATAAATTGATCGGACCTTCTGAGCAGCAGCCATGGGAAGAAACATGCGGCCCTCGCCATTTCGCAGTGACCTCTCCCTGTGCTTAAGGAAAACTCATAAGCTCTCAGCACGAATTAGCATGGCCTCATTATAAAAACAGAATTGGGGTCAGGAGAAACTAAGATGGGTAAGGGAAAAAAAAAATCCCATCAAAGCAACTTCTGAGACAGAAACATCCTAACTGTGGAGGGCACAAAAATGTGAAGCTTCAGATGGAAGGGAGTAGCTAGAAGCAGGAAGAGAACCAAGCACTGCTTTTTCAAAAAGCCAAAAAACAAGGCAAATCCCCCAAATTGCAACCATTATATGTCAAGCTGGACAGTGCTGTGGAAAGAGTATGTGTGTATATATATATACATATTCACATCTCCCATGAATAGCCCTTTCCAACCCATTTGCTGAGGTCTGCGGGCAGCCACAAGAGCAGCTTGGGGGGCCAGCACAGAGTGGCCAGCGAGGCACAACCTGCCTTGCTCTGCTTCCCATGAAAGCACGAGAGCAGCATCACCATCTCCTCTGTCCCACCTGCAAATTTCAAAGACTAGTCCTGGCGTTATTGTCAGGAAGAGCTAAGAACAGGAGCCCTGAAAGCTTCTGACACAAGAGTAAAGCCCAGGATCATCCCAACTCATTCTGTTTTTTGACAAAGACCCTCAACAGGCAGGCTTTGGTGGTGTATTTCCCACCTCTGTCACAGGCTTGAGAGCTCATCTCCAAAGCCTCTCAGCCATCCAGCCTCCTTCCCGCTCCATGTCCAGACGGCTGGTGGCTGGTTGCCACGCAGAGAGCATGACTCTATTCACCGGGGCTTTGCTGCATTTCCTCCCTCTTGACAGGTGGCAGGAAGAATAGCAAGAAGCCGGCAAGGAAGGAGCTGTTACAAACTAATCGACTCAGCAGCTCAGAGAATCTGTCGATTCACTTTTTTTTTTCCCCTTCCTTCCTTTTAAATTATTTTATTAATTCTGCTTTGATAAAAAAAAAGAACTAGATGAAGGAAAAAATAAATTGGACCTAGAATTTATTTACTCCGATATTGTCCCTGATAATTCTCACCGTTAAATCACCCTGCTGCTAAGCTGCAGGGCCTTCTGACATCAATATTAATGCTCCTTGCTGCCGGCAGCGGCTAGTAGAGTTGCCATTTCATAATTCAGAAGCAAAAATTAAAAGGCAAATGTGGGAGAGAAAGAGAACAGCAACTGCATTTGCCCAGTCGGCTGACTGAGGACCCCTTGGCAAAATCTGAAAAAAGAATTTGCCCATCAGAACATAGGTTTCAACACATGGCTTGAGAAACATCTCCTGCTCTCTAGCTTGGATTTTCATGTATCGAGATATCACCAAGAACTGTGCCTGTAAGAAATATAGCAACTACAACAGCTCTGCTGACAAAAACCCCCAAACAGGCAACACTGGAAATAGTATTTTGGAGACTAGTGGTGCCTGGAGGTCTGCCAAGGTAGACACATAGCAGGAAAACACTTTGCAGAGGAAGCTCCACCAAAGAGCATGACACACCAAGTCATGTTTGCACACGAGAGTCCAACTCTGGAGTTAAGAGCCCTTATTTGTACAGCCTAACATGCACACACACGAGTGCATGATATACAAATCAGACCTCTCTCTACTTTCGTTTAGGATCTGGGCTATTAGGACACTGCAGGCAGCAGATCACCCCCAGTCACACAAGAAAATCATTTCATTTTTCCAGCTCTCTACATAACACCAAGAGACATGTTTCACGCCAAAAGACTTACTCTCCTTTTATCATTTTATTTTTCTTCCCTTCCTGTCATTGCAGTCTGGCCCAGGAGAAGAGATATTTAGCCCTCACTGATGCTCTGCTGTTTAATCAGATAGCTGCTGGAATCAAAGTTTGCTGGTTGAAGAAGAGGCAGACAAGCAGGTACCCTCAGAGGAGTGGAAATGCCAGCCAATCTCCTGGGAGTTGGCCCTAATCCACCTGGAGCTTCTTCAGATACTCTTAATTACTGTTTTGTAAAGG
The DNA here is from genome assembly GCF_000705375.1 of Tinamus guttatus. The sequence continues at coordinate 208,295 of NW_010579945.1, forward strand.
GGATACTTTTAAAATAATAAATAAATAAATAAATAAAAGCATTAGAATGGGATGACTGTCTGTTAGGTTACTAATAACCTATTTGTCTGAATTCCACCTAGAACTTAGCACAAAGACCTCTTTTTCCTAGGAAAGCTTCCAGAAGAGAAGCACAGACAAACTTCCAGACTTCATGCTGCTCATGACTTCTTGCTACTCAAAAGGGAAGGGAAGCAGAACTAAATGCATTTGAAATTCAGGATGGATGAGAGTGAGTAGATGCAGACACTGAGAAAGAAATAGCAAAACTGCCCCTTTTCCTCTCCAGACATATTTCCACTGAGCACACAGTGCTCACGACTCATGGGCACACACTTCTCTTCCCCCTGCAGTCCTCCACACTGCTTCAGTGCAGCCCTGCCTGCATTCAAAGTATTCCTGTTAGCTGGATCCCTACTGAGCCTCTTCTCTGCAGTTGCTTTTGCTGCAATGGTTGTGTGAAATGGGAAAGATGCTCCACTAAGACCCAAACAAGCATGAAAAATCCCTTTCAGGAGTGGGTGAGAACTGTATCAAGGGTAAGGTAAACAAGCAAATGTAACTCACATGATCTTTTGCAACCACTTTTGGGGTGAAATTTCAGTTTTGCTGAAACAGAAGAATGTAGCGATAAACTTCACTGGAGCTAGAAATTCACCTCTCTTGTTTCTACAGCAGGAAAAATCTAACACTAGACTCTCGTTTGGCCAGACCAATAAATAAGATGTGGCACTGATCATGCAATCTGTGTCACTTCTCCTGCTAAAACAGTTCTGTGCAAACATCTCCATATACTTATCTATATTAAAGTAATCCTACTGCTCTAATAATTAAGTAAATCATATTATTCTCCACACAAAACTGACAGTCCTCTTGAATGCTGCCTTCTAACTAGATTGCCCCTGTAATTTTATAAATGCAATGAAATTGCTTATACAAAGATAAGTGGAAAGAATGCTGCAAAAATTATTCATAGTAGCTTTGTGAGATTGAGACATTTTATGATGCTGATGTTACAAATGAAAACTGAGGCACAAAGAGACTCCACAATTTGCCAAGGAACCTTTGAAACCTCTACTGGTCTTATCCTAGACACAACCTTCACACCGTTTGCCTTTGCGTAGGTACGCAAAGGTGTCCCTGACATGATTTTTCTAACAAAACAGAGGCAAAAGCCCTTCCTTCTACAGTTATTAGAGAGATCTCAGCATTTTCTCCAAGATTACAGTTGTAAGATCACAAGTTGTGATCACTTACAGTTGGAAGTCTCCTGGCCCAGTCCTAATTCACTTTATTGCATTTTTACTTCTTTTTTTTTTTCTCTTTTGACCCCATTTCCCTTCCCAACTTTCAGGCAGATGTGATTTCAAAGGGCTCTTTCTGCTGCTTTCTAGCTGGGAACAGCAGTGGAGAACATCGCCACAGATAACACAAAACTAAGTGAAATGTCATCAAAATGGTACCCATTAGAGAGCCAGGAGAAGAGGCTTTAATCAACAAGGCCTGACTGAATTCAGCCTTTTACCTCTAACCAATGGGATATCGAGGGCATGAATTTCAATGCAGCAAAACTCCATTCCTAGATTTACATGGCACTACTCTTTGCAAAATTTCTATCACGGGAGGACCTGGGCTCTATTGTGGCCCACGCAAAGACTCCTCCATGAACAGTCGGGCTTTGAGAGAGGCAGAGCGTTCATCTCTTTATAAGCCAGTGCCTCAAAGGGACATCTTTGTGCTCAGTCCCTACTCAGATGTACCGCAATGCTTCCCTTTGTGCATCAGAACAGACGCCTCCAAAGATAGCGGGCATTGTCCATGCAGGCGTGCAGCAGTATTTGGACATGCTGAATGGCTTCCTAAGAGGAGAAAAAGTGCTGAAGAAACACTAAAATATGACAGATGGGAGCCCTAGAAATTCAACTACCCCCCAAACTGCAAAATGAAAAGCCAGCACGAAGGGCAGGCGTAGCAACAGAACTTAGGCATAACAAAATACACGCCATTTAATGCGGAGTGCATTGAAGCTTCGATCTATAAGTCAAAATCCTAGCCATTAAATGGCTTCATTTAAAAAGTTTTCAAGCAATTAAAATAAATTAGAAACTTCACAGGAGAACGAAATCACTGAAAAGGATAAGAGGCACTTTATGCCAGACACAGCTTCTAACAGTGTCATGCCCATGAGGCCAGAGTTTTATTTGAGAAGAGCTCAGGGCCAGATTTTCAAGGGCTCTGCGCCAATAATTAGGGACAGATTTTTCCAAATTGCTCAGCTGCCATTATCCAAATAAGGGCCAAACACACCAAAGTGCTCAGGGTCCAGTCATTCCTAGTGCGACAGTTACAGTCACAACTTAGCAATTTTTTTTTCAAAAATGTAACCATTTATTTCATTGCCTGACTAAGTGGGACATGGCCTGTAAAAGCCACCGTCCAACTTTTTCTGATATTTGCATGTCAGAAGTGGTTACCTCCTGCCAGGGAAAGCGCCCCGCAATTGGCCAAGCCTGAAACATCATGCTCATAAAGCACAAATTTAATAAACCCTGCAGATTTTTTACTGTTTTCCCTAATTCTTGCTCAAGAGGCATCTCTCACTGACCTCCACACAGCAGACTTCAGAGTGGACTGTAAAAGCAAAGCTGTGAAATTATAATGCTGCCTCCAGCCATTTCGTGGAGCTGTATACATCATTTGTGTCGTAACAGCATAGGAGCCTTTCTCAGAAATGGAAAAATCCCTTAGCATGCTGCTAATGGAGAGGAGAAAGCTCATCAGGATTTTCTTCATCTTTTAAGCTGCTGTTAGCTCTCCTTGGAAGTGAAACAAACTGATGGAGCCCTATAGCCAGATCATGGCCTCCAGCCTAAGAACTGCAATGAGTTTCTTTCCTCTTGCATCATCCAGTGTGAAAGCTCTCAATGGAAGCGCAATGGGGGCAGTGAGGTGTTCAGTTAAGTCCAACCAAGAGAGATGAACCACTGCAATACAGCACAGGCATAGGAGCAGGAGATATTGCACAGAAAACCACACTCGGGGGCAACATTAAGGAGAAAGATTGGACTGAGGCCAATGCTTGGTTGTTGAGACCCATACAAAAGCCAAAAAGGTCCATTTGGACAGTATGCAGTGTTCAGGGCTGTATTTTCTTTAGCCAAAGACAGCAGCTTCAGGAAATGTTTTCATTTGCAATCAAACCTTCAATCAAGCCTTCAGCACCCTTTCTTTCAGTTTGACCTGAGGTCCTCTTAAGACAGGGCAAGACCGAAACTTTAGGTTACTTAAATGCTTTTTGGCATTTCTCATGCATCTATCTTCTACCGCTCATTAAAACAAACAAACAAACAAACAGGTAGGATGGTGCATGTAAAGCACTCTATAGTACTATAGTACTCTGGACATTTAGTGATTCCAATGGGAAATTACAAGCCCGCTGCACCACTGGCACATCTCACATCTCACAGTTGGGCAAAGGCAGCTTGGGTAAATCAGGGCATTGGGGTCAAGAACAAATATACCCTGACACTTCTAGTCTGCCTGTGTTTCAGTGGCAGCTAGAGGCTAATAATATGTTTGATGGCTTGTATGAGATGGATTTGGTAGCGCCCACTTAATGCCTTACAAAAAAAAAAAAAAAAAAAAAAACAGGGTACCTAAAGAACTGATGGAAAAACAAACAAACAAAACCCCCCAAAAAACAAATAAAACAGTCTGGAACTGTATGTGGGCACCAAGTACTATCTCGTTGCAGAACT
>NW_010579946.1:1235-114247 GCF_000705375.1 Tinamus guttatus
CTGTTCCTTGTCCTGAGGTCTGCAAACTTCAGCATCTTTCTTAAAAGCATCCAAGTCTTTTCTTTTAGCCCAAGGGATTCCTGTGATACAAAGGGGGGGAATGGGGCTCCTCTTCATCTTGTTTTTCTCTGTGCTCTGTGTATCTACTTTCCACGTTGAGTGTCATGCTCATTATCTTATTACAGCTCCTCTTCCAGGGCTCCATCACTAAAAAACAAACAAACAAAAAAAATTGAGGTTCATTTTTAAGAAGTAAATTAAAGCAGGCAAAAGTCTTAACCTTCACATTACATGCATTAACTCTTTTTATTCCACGGGCAAGTATAAATTACTAACAAAAGGTATAGTTTACATTTGTCAGGAAGCTTCATATGTAATTTCATATTCTCATACTTAGCTAGAAAGACTAGTAACTGTAATGAAATAAGAATACAGATGTGGCCTTGAAGTTTAGTTCATGAATGTAAATGCTGCTAACAAATTCATCAGGCTAAAGGAAATCTAACATCCAGAGAAAACCACTGATGTACTTACCAGCTACAGTAATGTTTCAGGATGCTTTTCTCTATGCTTGGGTTCTGCAGTGGTCAGGACTACATCTATGGGTGAAGACTCAACAGGAGGGCCTTGCTTCAAAATCAAAGCTTATACTTGAGCCAGAGATGCCCGTATTCAGTTTTTATAGAGGTTTTTAGAGTCGCTTATTGGAGATATCAGACACCCTCCCACTTTTATATATAAGATACACACATATATATATATAAAATTCTTCCAACAGTGTAAAGAGTGTGCACTAAGTGTCTGTTGATCTACAGAGTTTTGCCTTAAAAGAGAGATTGAGCTATTTGTTTAGGCTATGGAGAAATTACTGGTGATCTCAGGCTTAGACAAAAAACTCTACTATTTAGTCTAAGGGAGTTAGAAAATCCCTTAATGAGAAGTAGCAGGTGGTGGTTGTTTCTGGGATCAGCCTTCAGAGGGAGACATAATTGCATGCAGCAAAACTACCTATTGTCTACTTGGAATATGTAGCTTTGGGTGAGGATTGCAACATCTTGAGGGTTTTGCTGCGAAAATGTATCCTTGTAACAGCTACTCATGATCTGAATAATTTTCTTAAAAATACTTTGCAACCATAATGGCCAGTTTCTATCATGTGGTGCATAATCTGTTGAATTGCTAAAATTGCTTCAATACTGCTGCTTCATTGTATCTCTTTTGTATGCTTGTTTTGCTAGAAGTTCAGGCAAATAAAACCATTAAGTTATTGCGGCCTGGCTACCAGTAGAGCTATAGTTCTACATTCCCTGTGACAAGGTTATTTGTAGAATAACAGGACTCATTTTCTTTGAAGACCTGTCATGTCCATTGATCATATGGCCATTGTATATGGGCTGTCCAATTTGTGCTTTCTGGAAACAGTCTAAACAGCATTTGTGATATCTTAAATCTACTCCAAAAACCTACTTAGTGCCATTGTGATGGATGGTGCACTTTGCTACTACTCTATAATTCACTGTGCTCTGAGAAGGTGACACTGTTTACCCATCATGGTGACAGGCATGACAGCCTACTGTTCTAAAGAGAGCTGTCTTGTCAGGTTTGAAATAGATATTACAGTGGTTATGTAAATAATGTGCATAGACCAGGTCAGTCTAAGGAAAAAATGACTTAGGCGAAACATTTTTAATAAAACTTAACTGTGCAACTATCTTTTATGGGGTTTAAACCTTTTGTTTGATGAAATCAAGAAAAGTACTCTGGCCAACGGGGTAAATAAAAAAGGAGCTTGCGTTGCTTCCGATTTCTGCGTTAAGGCGCAGTGCAGTGTTGAACAGCAAGTGAACGAAGCTCCAAGAGGCTGCAGCCTGGCCTCCCGAGTGTGGTTTTCTTCGCCTTCGCTGTGCAGCGTTTGCAGAGCGGTGAAGGTTTGAGCCTGGGAGCTGTCAGCATGGTGCGTGGAGAGGTGAACCTGCATCCTGTCAGCATGACGTTTGTCTGTTGTGTGTCTGTAGATGCATGTTGTAGCCCATCTGTTAAGGTGCAAGCACTGATCTCCGGAGCGGAGTGAAGAGTAAGTAGGGATTTCTTGGAGGGACCCGCAGCGAAGCCTGGGTGATGCTGAGGTGATCTGGGTGGGTGGTTTAAAGTCAGCCCACTGAGTGCTGTGAGTTTTAGAAAAACAAGTGTTTGGCTTTGGTTTTGCAACATTCATCTCCTCTAGTCTCTATTTCTTTAGCAACTGCAAAGGGAGAATCTTAGCAGATGTAATGGTTAGTGTGTTGAGACAACATTTGAAGACGGCTAATTAAAATGAAGATTATATTTACTCTGTATTCCCTTTGCTTTTCTGAAGTTGTTTGTGTGACCTGATTTTTTCCTGACCTTGCTTTCAGGGCTTTAAATTTACTCTCTTTGCTTTACAGAAGAGTACAAGGAATTTCTATCTACTCATGCTACCCTCCAATTGTCCTTCTCTTGGGTAATAAGTGTCTGCCTACAGAATGCTCCAACTACCTGCTAGTTCCCTTGCTCTTCCTACATTCTTTCCTTTTTCTGTCCTGGAGAGTCTCAAACAGACCAGGAAAATGTTATTGTCCCTTCCTGGACCATGACCTCCTATGCAGGCTGGACTACGTTGGCTCGGGAACTGGGGGTGGATGCAAAGAGCAACTATTGGCATGGACAGCCCCTGGAGTGGGAACATACGCGTAGGCAGGGAATTGGGGGGGTTTGTGGTAGAAACGAGCCCCCTGTCTCTGAGGCACTTCTAACATCCATGTGTTTCTCCTTTCTGTTTGACCTCTCTGTTCCTATCCCTGTGCAGCCCAGGGGGTTTTGCTGTTCCCCTCCATGCTGCTCCTCAGTGTGCCTCCCTTCCAAGGCCTCCTTGTAGCCTCCTTGTAGCCTCCAGGGAGGCAGCGAGATCCTTGATGAGCTTGAAGGGGCTGCAGGCAGGGGCCGGCCCGCTGGGCGCAGCGGCTGCGGCTGTTGCCCCTGTCTGAATCCGCGCGGCGCAGGGGCATCTCGAGCGCGTCCGCCCGCTCTGCCCGCTGCCATCAGCGGCGTTTCTGCTGCTTGATGAGAACTCGGCACAGGAGTAACGCGACTCGGAGCAATGCAAGAAGGATGAGGCAGTCTGTTCCTCTCTGTTTGTCATCTTCTCACTGCTTTTTTTAATGTCAGCAAGAGGGGAATAGAGTAAGGGGTGCTCAGATTGCCGTCGCGTCTCCTTTTGCAAGGAGGATGGCATCCTGCCCTCCGTCCCCTTCCTTCCCGCGTCCTCCGCCCTGCGCGGGTGGCTGGGACTCTTCCATTCCTCCCCACCGAGTCCCTGCTTCTCCCTCGGTGGGAAAAAGCCACGAGCAGCTTCCCCTGGTGGCCCTGGCACCAGGAACTCGTTGACCCGGCAGCGTCCCCTTGTTTGATGGCATTCAGCTCCGCTGTGCTGGGAATGTGATTAGTGTGCCCTTATTAACTTAGCTTCCCTCTAGCTAATCAGCGTTAATTTCCTTAACAATATTTCTGAATTAAGATTGGAGTCAGCAGGTTGGCTTTAGAAAAGTTTAAAAAATTATTCTGCCCTGGGTTATTGTGGTCCCCAGGCAAAATGAGCAGATGAGCCTTCCGAAGCGTGCTTGCTAACGGGGCAGAGAGGGCATCTCGCTCCGATTAAATAGTCACACCATTTCACCCTGAGTCTTTCGGTCATTTTTGTTAGCACATTGGTGCAAAATATCAAGCTAGAGGGAATCTTGATACAAGTGTGCATTTAATTCTTTTAGGCATGCCAATTTAGTTCATTATCATGTCTATTAAGATTTCTTTAAATTTCTTCTCTGAAGAGACATGTACTAGCTAAATGAATCTCTAGCTACGGGAATCAGTTTGCAGGCTATTGATTGAATAACACATGCACATGAAGAATCATATAATTTATGTAAAATTTACATGTTTTAGAAGCATTTTATTTACCTTTTATTTATAGAGGAGTTTCTCAGAAACCTCTTCTACAAATAATCATAATTTAAACCGCTGCTATGCATACCAAGTAGGCCAAGCAGATTTTCAAGACAATCAAGAATATGGATTTTAGAGTAGAGTTGACCTTTAAATAGAAAGCAACAGTCAACATTAACTAGAGCATAGATGCCAATCCGCTATAATTAAATACAGAAAGCTGTGAAATGCAATGTAAAGGTTATATAATGTAAAACTCAAATCCAGAATAACAAAAACGATCACTGAAGAGACTTGCTGCAGAAAATTTTGTTGGTTTTCTGGCATATATCATATAATCATTAATAAATAAGTTGCACGTTGCCCTAAATTAACAGTTGTAGTTTATCATGGGCAATAGCTCAGTTGTTGTTGCTGCAAGATTTTCCATCACTGACGAGCAGGGTTTAAAAGCTGCACTTGGCTACTACTGCAAACCCTTTTGTTGAGAATATTGTACTAATACTGGGACTGAGGCTTTAGTAATATTTTTAGTAATCACTTTTCAGTAACAAGTTAATGTAATTAATAATGTAATTAATAATTGCAGAAGGCCAAAGGTGAGAAGTGTGGATACCTGCAGATACAACAAAGCACTATAATTTGACCAGGTAAACAGCAATTACCTGTTCAACTGGGCAGGCTGTATCAACCCAGGTACTCTTCTTTGATGCCCACTTTCTGTTAATGGTGTTTGGTGCAGGTGAGATGGGAATCTTTCTGTAAAGCTGCGAGGCATCTTGTTTTTTTGCATTGCCTTTTTAATGTCCTTCTTGGTGAACATGAACCTACCTACAACATACCTGTAATTCAGGGCCATATGATGAAATCTTGCAAAAGCAGCTTTCCTAATGGAGGAGGAATGCCAAGCAGGCTGTGGGTACTGCTGTGAGCAGTTTGGTGTGCTTCTCAGGGCCCTTCTTCATGATCTTTTTCTTTTCTTGAACTTTCTCCAGAATTTTAAAAGCTTGAACAGCTTTGAAGGGATCTTGCTTATGGTAAAAGCTGATGAAATGCTGAAACCGAGAGAAAATAAATAAAGCAATGTTTTCAGTAATTAAGAGATGACTAAGGTGAGAAAGGGATGTGAGAAACAACTTTGAATTTATAATGAGAGCTAACAATAGTAGCATAAACATTATTTACTGTAAAATACAGTAGCAATTCAATTCCTAATTTGTTTTTGTGAAAGAGAACCAAGTACTAGAAGCTTTCAGGAGAGCAGTCAGGTCGAAGTGGCTGCGGCTGGAGGCAGCAGGCTCTTACCTTTCCTATCCATCCTTTCCATGGGAGCACGACCTTGGCAGTCCCTGGAATCAGCCAGCCAATCATCCATTTGAGTGCAGGTTAAAATCCCCAGAAAAAGTATCTGAATTATTGCACTTTGGTTTTGAATTTTCGAAATAGAGTAAAAAGCTAAGTAACAAAGGTATCCCGTGTGAATTAGAGCTGGCAGCTGGAAAAAATCAGTGACTATTTTAATTTTTGATGCATCCTGATGAATCTTAACAGCAGAAGCCTTGGCAATATGTTTTAGCATAATAGTTATCTGTATCTACCAGTGTAACTTTTACAGTAAATAGTGCGCAACATTTTGTCGAATCTTAAAATATATTTCCCATAGTGTAATAATATCAACTCCTTAAACACTTTTCTACAAGTGTTTACAACACTCCCATTATTAAGACCTTTTTAATATTACAGGATGAAAGTAGCATTGAGAATTCCAAAAAAGTCTCCAGATTTCTTCTTTTTGTATTAGGAAGTGGTGATACCAAGTCCAAATATGATTTTCTAATACTGTCACTTGAGCTCTTATTAAAAATAAAGTTTAGATGACATGTTGTAACAATAAACTAATTAAGGATAAAGCTACTGTAATAGGAGCAATTTGATCAGGATGGATTTGAGCTGTCTCTCTGGCATCGTTGCTAAAGAATTTTTGTGTAGAGGAGCAAAGGATATATTTGGTTAGAAGTTGCTTTTGGGAATGTTAAAAGCCTTGACACAGAGTCTTAATAGTAGGAAAGACCAAAAAGCCAAGAACAAGTCTAAAAGACAAAAAAGAAAACTTTGAAGCAAGTATCTTTTGAAAGCTTTTCAGAGGAGAATGAAGAAATGTGCAGAATGTAGCTCTGATAGCTCTGGTTCAAAAATATATGTAAGAGCTGAAGTCTTTAAAATGTGTATTAAAATAAAAAAGGTGACCCAGTTACTGCCCATAGGCAAGCCTAAGTTTGGTAGCCAGGTGTAGTTGGTAGAAGTCTATTTTGTGGGTCCATGAACAGTCAGAATTTTCAAGCCCCAACACTGACTCAAAATGGCACGAGAACAAGCTTTTTGTTCAGAATTTCACTTTTGATCCAGTTGGAAATACAGTACTCCTCTAAATGAGGAGAAAAAAATATATATGCATGCGCAAATATATTGGTCTGCCCTTTTCCTAGAATAAGGAATTATTTTTGTTGTCTGGTGTGCTGTCTTTTGCAGTGAGTACAAATAAATCTAATGACTAGCATCTCACATAATGGATATTAGTTACTGTGTTTATCCCATTCATTAAGTGGGCCTTAATGCGAATTAATCATGAGAGATACCAGTGCTGTTCTCATAATTATTTCTTATGTTCTGTGCTCTGCAGTTCAAAGAGAGGGTGATTAATCAGTCACTGGCTTGTGGCTGGCCTGGGAGCTGCTGCACACGCGGAAGATGATGCTTGAAGGAATTTATCTTCCTTTCCTTGAATTATATTGCAGCGTAGAGAGTGAAGCTTGTGTCCCGTGAGCTTTGCTGCTTCACACTGGTGCCCTCGAGGGTCAGACCAAGGGGAATAAGGGGCAATAAGGGCAGAAAAGGTAGGGCAAATGTCCCAGCTGGCATGTCCTCATGGAGACACCTCTCCTCCCACTGTGGTCACTGCTTTCTAGGCACAGTCTTGACTTGGGAGCCAAATAATGTTAGAGAGCAAAATAATAAGAAAACCTAGAAATTGTGTGACAGGCAAATGACCAAAATTTTAACTACAATTTTTATTTCTGAAGATTTTCTCATTTAGATAGGAAATTCCGGCATCACAGGGCAGAAGAAAATGTTGCAGTCATGTAGCGCTACAAGCTGAACACCCAGAAGGAAGCTCTTTCAGCCTTGGCTAGGAATTTAGGCTCAGGATCTGATGGATAAAACGGATGATTGTTTCAATTCAGGTGTTTTGCTGATGATCTTATTGCCTCTGTCTTACTGCGTATAGAGCTTGTCTGCCTTAAGCTTCCATTTTTCAATTTTCTCTGCTGAAAATTACACTAGTAGCTTCACTTTTTGCTGTGTTTCTGGAGTGCATTTCAGAAATGCAGAGAGAATATTGAGGGAATCTTTTCTGTATATGATAAAATTAGTGAATGTTTTTAAGGGCATCCATAGGAGATATAAAGGAGATATAAAAGGAAGGTCGAGGATGATGAATTCTTTTCTACTAGAAGTTAAAGCTTGGATAAGGATTGTTCAGATTTGCTTTAGGGAAAAAAAAAAAAAAACCCTGATTTCATGATTTCAGCTCTTTGCAGGATTTCACATACCCCAGATCTATCTCCAGGCTTTCCCAGACGGTCTGTAAATGTGAGTGTCACAGGACACACAAAACACACTATTTGCTGCCAGGAAACAGCATGCTTGGATTTTGAAGTCCTACACCTAATGGCTCACAGTGTAAATAGACAGTGGAAAGCTCACCAAGAGGCAGTGTCATTCTGAAGTTACTGTAAATACTGGAGTGTAGTGTTTACATCCTGTCATGCTGTTTTAAAGACAGGAATTTGTAGTTTATAGCAAAAACAGTTCAATTAAAAATGATCCTCTCATGTTAAAAACAAAACAAAAAAACTCTGTATTCTCAAAAATGACTTTGTCATCTGCTTCAAATTCTTTCCAGATTTTCTTTGTATCTTATGCCTGATTTGTATTTCTTTTACCAAACTTTGAATTGCGTCCTTGCTTCCTTTTTGTTAACACTGAACTTCACAAAGTAAAACACAGAAAACAAAGACTACTGCACGTGAACTTGGCTTCCGTGAATTTTCATAGAATTATTTCACTCATATTGACTTTTGTTATTGTAAAAGAAACCAATACTTCAAACTGCACTTTATTTTCTTGGTTAAGCCAAGCCTTCCTTGAATGAGAGAGTACCGAGACATCGGCCTTTAGCACATGCACTTCTCCCACTGTCTATTTTTTAAACTTCAATCAAGTGAAGAGAAGGGAAAAAATTAGTAAGTCTGAATATATACAATATATACAAACATATATATATATGTGTATGTCTGCATATATGTATGTGACCATATATACTTATATATATGAGTAAATATATATAGCAAGGCCTAGCGCAGCTTGGGCAATAGCTTGGGCAATAGTTTTGATTTGCAGCCATCTTTGAGTTTCCTTTTTTTTTTTTTTTTTTTTGCTGTGCTGAGTGCTCTCTTCAGCCGCAATTTCGGAGCTGTGCAAATAAATTACAGTGAAGTGTTTAATTAAAGTTAGCCTCTTGCTCTGATGGTCCTCAACTGCCTTCCTAGTTACAATTGGCAAATACATTTTGGGGATTTTACTTTAGGCAGAATGAATATTTGGAGCTTATCTGACTTTGATCATAGATTGGATGTTTGTTATCTTTTTTGGGTGAAAATAGGAATGGAATGTCAAGGGGGAAATAAAGGGCATAGAATTGCATAAATGAAGGCAATGGAGGGAAGTAGGCCTGAACACTCACTGCTCAGAGATGTTGGTGCTTCCAGAATTACCTCCTTGCTCTTTAGAGAAAGTGTCTTTCTCAATTCTGAGGAGTACATAGACTTAAATAAATCATATAGAGAGTGTATGGTTTAATTTTTTTAAAAAAATACTTGGAGCTTCTGAGATTCTTTTGGTAGTCATGGCAGAATTTCCAGGAATTTTTTGAATGTGCTTCTGAGTATTAGTTATTTCACTGCTGCAGTTTCTAAGATCTCGTTTCTCTGATAGTTTGTGTATGGGCAATTGTTAAATAGTAGTCAGCTGAGCAGTATTTGATGAAATGCATGCATAATTTTTGGATTCATTGAATATGGGCTGCTTGTGCTGAATTTTTCTTCGTGCATTTGTTTCCTCTAGACTTTGAAAGAAACTGGCTGTACCTCACACTTGCTGAGCTGAGGCATTAATTCTCAGTAGCACTAAGAAGGGATGACACTGATTTTCATCACAGCCATTTTTATACCTCTGTATTTTTGTTTTTGGCATAAGTTTATGCCCTTCAGATAAGTTATATAGAGATGGCTCAACACTCACCTTAATGTATCCTCCTAAGGATTAGAAGTAAAACTCTTTGCGTGCACATGATGTGTTTCTAGCCTGGGATTTCCAGCCTCGACAGCTGGAGCAGATGCAGGTGAAGAGCGACCTTCCCCCCTGCACCGACTTCCTCTCTGTTGTGGTGGTTGTTGCAAACACCTGTGCCTGGTTGTGCAGGTTTTGAGTTGAGAAAGGGAAGTTTTAAAATTGTATCCAGGATCTTCAGGACTCAGAGGGCCACCTATTTCAGATTATTATTCACGTTTTTCCTTTCAGAAAATTTGCTTTCTCTAAAATAAGTAAATTCACCGTGACTGGATGAAGTATGTTGTTTATCCTCTTTATTTTTAGAGCTATGTAGACAAGACTGAATAAAGGCCTTCGACTGCCCTGTTGGTGGCATTTTCAGAGTGCTTGACTTTGCTAGATTGATGTGGTTTTATCGTAGTTTTTAAGACAGAACTAAGACACAGCTTTTACAACTCCTTGAGCATCGTCTTGGGACCTAGAAGCTAAATAGTAAGTCTAACATAAAATAATTACTTTTTCTAAAAATGTTAGTTTTCTTACCCGCCTTCATTTCATGCATCAGGGAATACTACCAAACTCCATATTGCAAATCACAATTTGTTCTTCAATAATCGTATCTTTGTGCCTGATAAAAAGAAGGGTTCACTTTTGTTTTTAAACAGAATTATCCTGCGAAACAAAAGCACTTTGTCATGTATGGATGGCTAAGGGTGGAATATACTGCTTTTTAAAATATGGCTTGTGCAAAATAAGGATTATGTCATATTGACCATCTCTAAAATGAAAAACAGCAACAGAAAATTCAAACTTCTTTTTGTAGTGGCTTTTAAAGAATATTATGGCTAAAACAGGGCTTCATACAACATAATCTGAGAGGATTATTGAGAGGGTACTGCTCTTGATTACGAAAGGGTTCTTTTAACATGATTTTGCAAGTTTTTAAAAATTATTTTTATGCAAGAACAAAAGGATCCAGTTAATTGTGCCTCAGCATATTCAATAAAGTTAAACCATGACTGACTATTCTGAGCTAGTAGTGCTATATGGTATTTGATGAGATAATACCATTGAGTAGTGCTAAACTTTCCTTATTACAAATTCCATTAAAGTCTTCAAGTGTGGAAGACGGGAAGGGTCATATTTAAGGTCATACTTAAAACTATCATTATAAATATAATGTTTACCTATTAGTTTCTGGGCAGTGCTGCTAAAATTTTATGACCTTATTTTAAACTTACATTTAATAATTGATTTAGTTCAGGAGAGGAGGGTTACTGTGCAGTTTTCCTCAAGGTTTTTTATTTATTCTTGTTCTTTGTAATGTTAGCTAAAGTTTAAATCTAAAATTAGGTGAGCGAACCTCCAGCTAATCCATGTCCGCTGGGGCTCTCTGATGTGATGTTACCAGGATGTGATAATTATTTTAGTAGATATGTGCTATCTTTACTTCCCTACTTCTCAAAAAGGTAAATTTAAGAAGAACTGTGATAAGACAGCTCCTTGGAAGTTTTAGTGAAATATAGATATATAATTACCCCTAAAGTTAGGGCTGACAAGAGCCTTAGGTCAACCTTCTTTTCAGGCAAGGATAAAAGAAAGATTTGTGATAGATTGCACTTTGGCAGTTCCTTCATGTGGAAGAGGTGCAGTGAAAGCCCAAGTAACTCACTTTCATAATATAGCCAGCTGCTTTTTCATTATATAATGATTTCTTACATGCTCAACATAGGGAAGTATTTAACAGCTCTGGCATTGCAGCCTGTTTTTCAAGCTGTGGAGCAGAGAGCATGGTCTTGCAGAGCTTTTGAGGCACTAGTGAATGAAATTCTGTTTCTCATGATTAAAAAGGAAGCTATGTTTTTGTAGCGCCTTTTATTTCGTATTTTAAGTGACTTTTGCTGAGTTCCTGTGTTGACTGGGATTGAGCAGAGAATAGCTCTCCAAGATGCCATTTGCACCCACAAATTACCCTGCAAACTCTTAGGACAGTTAGCAAGTATCAGCCATGCAAACATACTTGACTTTCTAGGCTTTAGAGCAGGTGATGATGGCACCCTGGAGGAAGAGCTAGCAAAAGGTGACAGGAGAAGAAGCACCTGAATGGAGCTGGGCAGGGATCTCGTTTCCAAACAGGCACACTGTGGAAGCAAATAGTTTGATACCTCATTACGTCCTATTTTTGCATACTGGTTTGTGCCTTGGGAAATTGCAGTGTGGTTTCCTCTCATGCAAGTGATGAAAGCTCTGATTTTCAGTTTTCTTAAGGGTAAGTGGGGAAAGGCTTTGGATCCAAAGGAATTAGATTAGAAGTCTCTCTGACAGTCAGTTTCCATATAAGGCCCCTCTCAAGCCCCTGCACTTGTGGGATGCTGAATAATTATTACACTTCAGTGTATCTATTGACACTTCTGTACAAAGTAAAATAAAGTTCAGATCTACAAATTGAGACAAAATTTGCGTGAACTTTGAGGAAGTCCATTGGTTAATTCTCTGTCCTTCTTTGATATGATCTGTTGATAACTAGACTCCTTGTGTGAGATCTTTTTGTACAGGAGCATCAGATGGGCTTCCACGACTATAAGCAAATCTTCACTTGCTTTTATTGTCCCTTACAAACAAGATGATCACAGATGAAAGATTTACTTTTGATTGAAGCCTCTAGTCCCCATTTGAAATTTTATAAAATAGTTTTCATGTTCTTTAGCTACTGAAACCCTACCTTTTTCAAAACAAACTGCACCAGTCAAGATTTTCTCATCCCAAATGTCAATATTTGGTGTTAAATCTGATGTTTGCTTGTTACGGAAGTGTTTTTTTATTGGCATTTTTAAATACTTGGTTTCTACAAGACTGCTGATATCCTGTAGACTTAGAAAGTTGCTAAATTGGAAATTTGAAATAATACATTTAGGAATACAGGGACCTCGAGGCAGAAAGTATGAATTCCACTTAAATGTTGAGTCACAAACTCAGGCAAAATATTCAGATGTAGCTGTCAAAAGTTAAGTACTTTCCTAAAATAGGAAGCTAGCGTAGGAAGCTAGTGAAGTTTCACACATCCTACGACTCGGGAACGATTGTTAGATTTTCAACAGTTTGTGTAGAGAGGCCTAAAATGAGAAGATTGCCTTTGGCAATCCGTCCAGACTCAAGTTACCCTGGCTGAACCCGGGGAGGAGAAGAATCTCTTCTATCCTGTATGGTTCCTCTTTAATTTTTAAACACTTGTGTAATATTGTTTTGTCATCTTGTGCTTGTATTTTATATAAGCAGTGTGCAAGGAATTAGAAGTTCCAGAGCCTTCTTGGCAATTTCCTGTTAGCTCCATAACATTTTAATGTAAAAATGTACCAGACTGATTATCCTCATAGTTGGTGTTCACCCAGAGTTTATTGCCTTAAATACATGCGAAAAATGCCCTCAGTCACTCTTAAATTATGAAAAAAAACCTTTAAAACCTCTTGAAGTATTCTTCCCTCTCTGCCAATGCTTGACATTTAATCATAATTTAGACTTTTAACACATCATCTTGTAGTGTTTTAAGAAAAGAGATAGATAAAGATTTACTTGTTGTAGACACTTTGGATTTAGTTGGAAGTAAGCTAAATAATTTTAAAAATTGATAGAAACATCAAAGTGTCATCGGTCATCATTATGGTGATCCATATATAATGCTTGGGTGACTGATGGATGATAAAATTCTTTAACTGTTGGACTAGGTTGCTCACAAAGCTTATGGGATCACCTAGGAAAAGAGTATGCTGATAGAGGCTGTATATCTAGATATGCCTATAAGTGACCAGGATAATCGTTCATACTTCTCTGCAATGCTTTACAGGGCTGTGGTTTCATTTAAGAAAATTGTCAGGGGTGAATGAATACCCCTTACATGGTTTTAAATGCACTTGTGTAGTTAATGAGGGAGAATCCTCATCTCTCAGAGTCCAGTACTGACTTCAATGCGTGCAGAGGGCAGCATCAGCTGCGCCAGGTGGTTTTGTACAATCATCTCTGTTTTATTGGTAAAACAGTGGTAAAGAGTGTTTTTATTATTATATATATGTATTTTATTGCAGGAGAGGGTTTGTAATTTAAAACTGTGATGATCGAAATGTATCGGTCAGATCTAATTCTCCAACCCTTGAGAGTGATGAGGAATAGGAGGGAAGGACATGGTGGCTCCTGACCAGTGTTGGTGGTTCCCCAGGCAGTGCTGTCCCTCCGTACCGAGTGTCCTCATTGCTTTTAAGCGTAACCTGAACTGTGTCTTCTCTCCCAGGCAGAGCTTGTCGATGTGCAGTATGGGACTGTTGAAGACCTGGTCCGGATTCAAGCCATTACTGATGTGACCAAAAAAATAGCACTTTTGAAGCTGGGACAATCACCTTTGCTTTACAAGGTTAGTTATGTGCTTGCTGGGCTTCAACTAATGTATTGGTTTGGTGTTTAGTTTCTAAATATCAAGGCGAGGCCTTTCCCATCACATCATGGTAAGTCAGGATGCATTGCTGTTTAGATTCCTAATGCTGACTAGCTGTCCCTGTAGTGGCTATATGTCTTGCTGCTGTTGATTTTGCTGCATATGTTACAGTGCTCCAGTACTATCTCTTCCCTGGGTACACTACAAGCCTTTCGGCAAATAAAGAAATCCCTAAAAAGTACAAACAGAAACAAACAGTGTAAGCACACTACCCCACGAGAGCTGTGTATGTGTATAAATACCCTGCCAGCAATGGTTAGTCACTGTAGGTAAGGATTTCTTGGTCTCCTGCTGGTTTAGCACTCCGTTTTTCTCCCATTCTCTCCTTCCTTTTCTTTGGTTGCAGATGTATGGAGAGGGGTGTACGTGTGTATGTCTGCATGCTCGCGCCAAGGCTGCTTCTCCTCCACCTTTAGTGCTGTCAGAGAGCACAGAGATTGGGCTCGTGTGTTCTCTTGTGCATTAGACGTGACAGACTCAACATATAAAGCCCATTTAAGCTCCTAATGTCAGGCTTCTCTTGCAAGTACTTCATAAACAAAAGCGTTATGTCTTCAGAAAGCAAAGTAGCCCTGTAAATAATTAAACAATTTATGCCCAATTCACAAAAGCAATTATAAAAGTCCAGTAGCTCCAGGTTTTGTAATTAACAGAATTTAGAGCTGCTCACTTGGCCACAGAAAGCACAATTTAGCCCACAGCACAGGTTCAGGAAACAACCACTTTTTATATATTATATAAATATATAATTTATATATTATATATACACACACACACACACACACACACATATATATATATATATAAAGAATAATAGTTGCCTCAGTAAAAAAAATGCCCTTTTCAACTCAGTAACTTTAGCTATTTATCTAAATTATTTAGATGCAATCTAATTATGTTCTTGAAAGGTCAGTTACTGTTATTGGAATTTGGCTGTTGCCCATCATCTCTGCCCCTAAGACCATTCTTCTCATTTCACTGCTCTCCGACAAAAATAATGAAAAAGCTGTGGGAGCTCCTAAGATACTAATTTGGTAAAGATACAAAATTCACTGTAATACTAGTATGTACAGTGTTTGCAAGACTGAATTTTAACCAACTTAATCTCCATTTTTGTAAGAAGATTTTAGGAGCTTTTATTTTGTATTGATTCTAGCCTGGTCCCAGGTAATAAAATGTTTACTGGTGGTGGAAGTGTATCAGCTGCATTCCTGGTGCTGCTCATCTGCTTTAATTTTATTTAGAAAGAATCCACTTTGCCCGGTTAGGGAGTGCTACACAAGGTGAACCAAAGGGTGGTCCGCGGGTTGGTCAGGAGGGTGACTTCAAAACTGTGAACTGCTTATCTGGACTGAGATGGTGACGCACCCACACACACGTATCCAGCTTCACTTTTAAAAATGCTCACTAAAGTCTATAGGGGAAAAACAAAAACAAACTCCCCCCCCCCCACCCCGCCAAAAAAAAAAAAAAAAAACAACCTCCAAAGCTATTTACTTGTGCTCTCCTTATCCTAAAGATAGGAAATCTGCCCTTCACTTCAGCAATTTTTTCTTTCTGAGGTCATAAACTCTCCTTTTTGGAATATAAACTGCATAGAGTGTCTTTGGTTGGGAAATAATTGTGATT
This sequence comes from Tinamus guttatus, assembly GCF_000705375.1. Next base: position 16,699 of record NW_010579946.1, read on the forward strand.
TTTAGAAGTATCAGAAAATATGTTACCAGATGCTAAGTTACCAGAAATATATTCCTTTGAAGAAATACTTGTAAGTGAAAGTATAGGGAACATTTGGTAAGTGAAAGATGAAGATAGCTTTAAGCAGGTTGTCCTAATGGTTTAAATGGGCACAGTATCTCACTGCTGAATCTACTGTTTGTGTACTTTTTTCTAATACATACTTTTGGGTCTCACATTCTCCTTCAATAGACACTCCTCTCTATTTGCCTGTCTTTTTCCTTATGTTTGACTTGCACGTGGCTGAGTTTGCATCACATTAAAACAGAAAGCTAGGTTCTAACAGAGCTGTCACTGTACTTTTCTCTTGCCCCAAATCTCTGCACTTACCTTGTATTTTTAACATTTCAGTGTTCTTTAATTTCTCATTATTTTACTTTATATGTCCCGCTCAAGATTAGACTCTTACCTTTTATAGGTCACGTACCAAGATGCATAAAGAGGTTTCATCTTCATACCATGAATACAATGTTTCTTACTATGTCTTTATTTTTCATTTTCCCTTGCATGTGTGTGCTTTTCACTTTTCTCCTTTTTTACTGTCTTCTGGTCTGTTTTCATGTGTTCTTCATTTTTCCCCCTTTTGTGTTTTTATTTTCTTGGTGCTTATGGCAGTGGGCAGATTAGCTGAAGGTTGGGCAGAATCACAGAGATGTGTCCTGATCTCTTAAAATGGACCCTTTCAAATGAAAAATAGGTTAGTACAGCTATATGATCAATCATACATATAAAAAGGAAGAACATGGACTCTATCTTTAGAGCAGGGCAACGCACCCAAAGACAGCATGGACTCTGAAAAAAAACAGGTCGAGCTTGCACTTTTGTGATAAAAAGGATATATAAGGGATATATATTGAAAGATCTATTAATAACAGATTAGAGGGGAGGTTTAGCAAGTGCTTTTATCTTTGATACAGCACTGATAAAATCAGTAAGGGAATAAAATTCTGCAGTCTGATTTATAATTAATATTAAGAGAGAGAAAATGACAGAAATGCTTGAAGGGGTGAAGACAGGTATAGTAGAGTGAAGGTGGAGTAATTTTCAAATGCAAACGGAAGAGTTTTAGGTATTTTCGGCAGCGGTGTGGGCTGAGGGAGCTGGTTGAGCGGTGAGGGGTGGAAGGAGGATTCCTGGGTGCGTTAACGTGGTGCAGCCGTGAGGCTGCTGATCCCTTCCTAAAGGGCAGCAATGAGTAACTGAGGAAGGGTAAATTCTGCAGATACTGTGGCTGCCTCAGAAGGGATCTTGAGACTGCAGCCTCAAGATGCTTAAAGAACAGGATTGCTCTTGAATAAAGAGGGAAGTGGATTAAGAAGGGAGAGAAGAAAGAAAGGAGGAAAAAAAAAAAGTTGAAGCTAGATAAATTTAGAATATAAATGATGCACAGCTTCTAGAACTAATTTCTAGAGACAAGGTAGAATACATATTTCTTCATGCCTTCAGATTGAACTGACTGCCTTCTGGTAGCCTGGCTAGAAGGGAAGTTTCCTTCCATCAAACAGAAGTGGCTCTTTGACCTCAGGTGGTTGGGATCTCTGGGCTTTAGTAGCCAGTTACGTGCAGGAGGTCAAAGCAGACCCATCCATCCCAATAAGTTGGTTCCATCCATGTGGGGAAAGATGGCAAGATTTATTAGTAGTGATTAAGCAGCTTACTCTTGTGATGTGAAATACCTCCTTGAGAAAGAGCAGCTTGAGTTGTCCAATTCGTTTATAGACAGAAACATCATCTTCCAGCAGTATAAAAATGTGTGGTGACAGACTGGTTAAAACACCTCAGCCGCATGCAGCTCCACTGCCCTCCAGCTCTTCCGCGCTCAGGACTGTGAGCCCGGGAAAAGCAGCAAGAGGAATTTTGATTTATTTTTTAATAGAGCATTGCACAATAATTTCAATATCCAAAAAGATATTCCAGCCTCCGGAAATACCGCCACCAGTTTCATGTTTTGAAGAATATTGTGATCGTGATTTAATCTTTTGGGTTCAAGTTTCAAGAAAAAGTTGTAGTTTCTGTCCTAAATTAACTTTTAATAGAGTAACAAGAACCCTGAAGGCCAAACAACTTTATCTTTAAAATGTTCAAACATTAACTTTTTTTTCGCATCTGTTAAATGAAGATGTTGTTTCAATGTGTAAATATCTATATTTGTTTTAATAATTCAGTGCTTTCATAAATATTTATAAAAATGCTTTTTCATAAATTTTAGAAAAGGTGGATGCTTGTATGTTTATGCAGAGGTTATGGGCAGCCGCTTATGGATGAGAATTTCCTAAATATCAAATCCTAAAGAGTCTTAAAATACAAGCAATTTGCAAAAGGCTTCTATTTAATAACTGTGTTAGTTATAAATATATTTACTTTAGAAAAAGTCATTATACTTTCTACAGTCTACATTGTTTATTTCTCCTTTTTTTTGCTTTGTTTGTTCCCTCTGGCACTTTTTATGACTAGCTCATAACTGTAAAGATTACATTCTAAATCTCTGTTTAACTAGGACTGACTTTTTCTCTCTTCTCCTTCTCTCTATATACACACGCATATGAATGTATAAATTGTGTTGAATGTAAAGTATTTTAGGAATTGCTAATACCTCATATACATTTTTATTGCTATGGACGCAATATTTTGTGTAATGCAATGGAATTTTTTCAAAGGTGCATAAAATTTTTAGATACCCAATTCCCGTGTGAATTCTATGGGATGTAAAATTGTATTATATTCCCTCCCACGCCCTTTTTGTAAATTTGAGCCCTATATAGGCTATATAGGGCCCCTATAGGGCTCTATAGGGGTTCAAATAGGGTAGTGTGGATAGAAGTCCTAGAAACATAAAAAAAATAGGCTTGGAGATCTGAATCCTTTGTTGTCCCATCCCCAGGAGCCTGACACTGCCCAGAATTATTTAGAGCAATCATGTCAATTCACACCATATTTATTCCAACATCCAGTAATGGATGGATGGGATACTGTGACCTACACCACCTAAAAGTGAAGCAATGCCAACACACTTGTGAATCCAGCCTGTACCTGTCCAGGAGAATACGAAATAGTTGACAAAATTTTGCTCTTTGATCCTTTTAGTCAACTGCACTGCAGTAAATAGACGTACAGGAAGAATTCCTTCCTTCTGTAGTTTAATTAGGGGAAAATGCTTCCTTCTTGTAAACGTGCTCAAGTAATCAACATTTTGGCTGCATCAGTAAAGGCAATTTTGGTTATTACTCATTTCTGGTTTGATTACAAAAATCCTGGATTTGTTTGAATGGAAGGAGAAATGAGCTGTTAGTAGAGAAAATGAGGGGACATATAAGTTAATGAACAAAAGTGGATATTGCTCATTCTTTGTTTCTGGAGTCGCAGTGTTTTTCAGGGCTGTTCTACATACATACTTGTAGTCCCAGCTCAAGTTCCCGTTCTCTCTGTTGCTTTTGGGTTGTTACAGGGGTTTCTGAATTCCCTCTGCGAAATCAAACCCTAAGCTCCTAGCTATTCAACTGTGTACCGTAGTCCTGGTAAAGCTTCAGTAAAGTTTAAAGCTTAATTTTCACTTAGGAAAGTAATTCTAAATATTTGTATGCTCAATTGGATGTTTAACTGCACATTAACTGCATATGCTGAAGGCATCCTCTGAAAATGAGTCCAGCTCACATTATGATCCAGTGTTTCCAGAGGAAAGGGGCTGTCTGTTTTACAGCACACCTCCTCCTATTAGTCTAATAGGCTTAAATTGAGTGAGACTCTAAGTGGCTTCCATTCAAGGCTAGAGGTTGGCTGACTCATTAAAATTTGATGTGGAGTCCTCTGAAACTCATGTTGAATTTTAGAGGTGTGAAACCCAAGCATAATTTTCTATTTTATCAAGCCCTTAAAAGTAAGTAGTAAATGCAATCATCCAATTTACTGTCTGATGCTATGTCCTGAGAAATGGAGCAAAGTCAAGTGAAATGGCTTCGCTGCGAGGCAATTGCTCGCAAGTCGAGTGGAGTAAAGGAAACCATGGCCTCAAATTGGACCTCGCAGCCTTAAATTCATGCAGCTGTTGAGCTACTGAAGGGCAATAGCAAAGACTGACTTTCTTTCCATCATAAAATTCAAACCTTTTAGCTGTGGTCCTTCTGCTGGTGCACTAGCCACGTTTCTACCGTGGTTTTGGCATTTTTGCTGCTCTTCATATAAAGAAGTCTAGGCTACTTCTCTGAGCTGTTTATTGAGCAGGTGGTGCTTCACATGTCTTGAGCTTGGACTGCATGGAAGAGCCACTGCCTGACAAATTGTCCTGGACCTGTCTCCACCTCATGTTTCCAGACCATGCTGTGTGATTTCAGCAACAGCTGAGAAAGTGAAAAAGTAAGGGTGAGGAATGAATGATTCTGGAAGAACAGGTCTGTTTCCAGGTTGATTCTCTGACATTTTCAGTTACAGAAATGTACAGAGTAATTCAAACTGTCATTGTTCTTCAGAATTGCCCAAACAACACCACGAAGGATAATTATAGACCAGTACATGCTGGATAGTTTAATTTTTCTGGATTAGAGGACAAGGTTTGCTTTCTTCTGGTAACAAGTGTTATGTCAATACTAGCTTCATTCTGTTGTGAAATGTATAGTGTATTCTGCAGTTGTTACTGATTTATTATTATAAATAAGCTGTGTCTGTGCTCTGGCATTTTTATGCTTTTAGTTTTGGGGGCTTTTTTTGCTTTCTGGTTTCATTGTAGTTATTTCTTAATAATCATTTTCTCATTTACCCACCTCAAAGTCATTATAGCTGAACAAAGTTCTTGTGTAAGATTTTTATAGCAGTTAGAAAAAATGAATAGTTCCATTCCTAGAATCAACATTTTTGTTGATAAATCAAGATGTCAGAAATTGCTTCTACTTAACTAGAATGATGTCCATGCCTAATGACTTGTTTTGTTTTGTTTTGTTTTTTTGTCACCTGCCCTTTAAAATGTATCTAATTGTAACAGAATTAAGAGAAAAAAAATGTTTTGTCAACAGAGTAAGTTCTCTGAATAGAAATAACCTTGAAGCTGGTCCTGCAGTTTGAGCAATATAGCCAGGTCCCGATCTTTCTGATCTGTATTTATGTTGTGAATGGCTTTAAAGTTTCATCTATGGAAAGTGTTTCACAAATTGAGCACTTGAGATTTGTATAGGAAATGCCTTACTACACTTGTAGTTAGCACTGCTATCCGAACTTGGAAAAAACACATGGTCCTTCTGAATGCTGATACCCAGACTTTTCTTTGACCTCAGTGGAACCGGGTTTTATACTTTTTATACATTATATTCTATAGCCTATGAAAGTGGTTTTTTTTTATTCTTATTATTTCTGTAGGTTATTTGATGTACTCTCTTCAGATCTTCTGTATCTGAATTTTGTGGAACAGAGCTGGTAAAATATATAACCCTTTGTCCTTTTTTGGGACAAAAAAAAAAGGATTGTCCTCTTTTGGGCTCTTTCTACACTATATACTTTGCTTTTCTCTTTCTTTCCATTATGTAATGCTGAAAGAGTGCTATAACACCAAAGTTAGAATTTTATTCTTAGCCTTTTGGGCCTGTATCTGTTTCCAATGACATTTATACATCAATGTGAATTTGAAAAGGGCTGAGTGTGTCATTATGACTAGAATTGGCACGCTTTTTGCAACTACAGCAATAACCACTTGGAATGTTTCATTTAGTTTGATTGTCAAAACATTAAACTAACTTTCTGTGCAGAAGGTGATTCTGCTACAATTAACATATTCAGCAACATAAAAAGACTGTGTGTTTGAGTAAGAGAACTGAGGCGTTTTAATTTCATCTTTAGGTCTGAGTGAATAATTTGTAGCAAGCATCTTACCAAATTTAAGTTTAACTTTTCTGTTAACTCTAGAGCTTGCTGTAAATTGCATCACATAAATTATAAATTTACGTTTTTCTGTGCTATATTTCGATGTTTCTAAAGTACACTTTTTTTTTTTTAAGTCTTAAATTGATTCTGAGCAGTTTTCTGTTAGCACTTGTTTTTCTACCTTTGAAATTTGGGTTGCGATCATTAATGTTGATTGACAAAACAACAAAAGAAGCTGTTGATGTTTTTGATGCAAATAGCCAACCAAGGATGTTACGTACAATGAGTTTCCTGAGCTGCTTGAAAACTGCAGAAGAGAAATCAAAATTGCATGAACACAGTCAACATTAAGCTAAAATAGGTGAAGATTATTTCCTAAGTCAGCTTAGGATGCCATGTAATAATTAGTATGTTTTCATTAGCAGTTCTACATTTCTCACTATGGTCATACTTTGTTTTTCTTTCTTTCCTAAATCTAGTTCTTCATCATATAAAAAAAAAAAAAGTCCATAAAACATTGCTTATGATGGACTTGTAATTGTAAATAATCGCAGTATGTGCAGTGGCTGTGATTTGTCAGCGCAGCACACAGTTATGTCTAGATACAGGTAATATTTTAGGTAGAGGACAGAGTATTTGCATTTTGCGAAGGTTATAGGAGTGCCTGCACTGACAGGCTAGCCTGTTATTTATGACTTCCCACGGCAAGTTATTATGCAGCCATCGTAAGAGCTCCCGCCACATTGCCACCAAAGTGACCTTGGGGTGACCTAGAGAGCCCACCCTTTCAATAAGGAGGGAGCATATTTTTCACTTCTAAGTCAATCTTAGTTTTCTCTAGAGTGAAACCTGATTATATTACCTTTTATAGCAGTATTCAGTTATATGTGATGGTTTTATGATATAAACTGTCCATTGGGGAGCTGACCTGATAACTCATTTCACTGTGGCCTCCTGTTGTGATCTCAGAGGAGAAAAGATAACATTTAATCCACTTAACTACCTGACCTTGTCCTGTTCCTGCTTATCATATTGTAGGCTACATGAGGTGCCAGGTAAATCCATATCTGTTGGTTCAGGTAATGCTTGGATTCCAGTTATAAGGAATCTTCATGACAGATTAGAGTAGCCTTGTGCATCTGACTGCTGTAGACACTGCTCTTAATGAGCAGGTATGTTAATCCACAGATTCACTTTAAGCAGTTCAGGTGATGGACTGGACCTGCTGTTTCTGACATGAGATAAATTTTGAGGTCTACACACACTTTATTGGCTCTTGCTCTGTGTGCCAATGTTTGTGTCTCTGCTGTAATATGCCATATGTGAAGCTTAAAAAATGAGATACAGGAAGACATTTAGATTAAATTAGGAGAATTAAAACCTAGCTTCCTTTTTTTTTTTTTTTTTTTTTCTGTGTTGGAAGCATATGAAGCGACAATCACATTCGAAATCACATTCCATATTACAAAACGAAAATGGATGCAACAACGCTCCATAAGGCATACAAGCTTCCCTCTCTGTAGGACCAGACCAGAGTAAATCATAGAATGCTTAAGGTTGGAAGGGACCTCTAGAGATCATCTAGTCCAACCCCCCTGCACACGCAGGGTCCCCTAGAGCACGTGGCACAGGACTGCATCCAAGCGGGTTTGGAAGATCTCCAGAGAAGGAGACTCCACCACCTCTCTGGGCAGCCTGTTCCAGTGCTCTGGCACCCTCACTGTTGAGAAATTTTTCCTTAAGTTCCTGTGGAACTTTCGGTGTTTCAGTTTCTGGCCGTTTCCGCTAGTTCTGTCAGTGGCCACCAGTGAAGAGAGGCCAGCACCATCCTCCTCACTCCCTCCCTTGAGGTACTTATAGACACTGATTAGATCCCCTCTCAGCCTTCTCTTCTCCAGGCTGAACAGGCCCAGCTCCCTCAGCCTCTCCTCACAGGGCAGATGTTCCAGGCCCCTGATCATCCTCGTAGCCCTGAGCTGGACTCTCTCCAGCAGCTCCACATCCCTCTTGTACTGTGGAGCCCAGAACTGGACACAATACTCAGAAATTGGAAGGTACCAGCTGTGTACCAAATGCTGGTCTTCTCCCAATAAGGGCCTTAGGAAGTTATATTCTTTGTCTTTTGGCCCCTAGGTGAAGAGATAATATAATAAGAATTAGTGATTCAAGAGCCTGTGGTCCTTGCACAATAACATACTAGTAGGCGGTGGTGTGATTGCTTGCTTGTCTTGTGAGATTTTTCAGTTATTTTGCCTCCCATGACCAAGGTGATAATGATTATCTCTGAAGGTATTTCTAAATACCAGCATAAAAGACTTTTTTTTCTCATTGTGAAGTACAAAGCACATTCTCTGATCACTATTTTCTAGCACATTTATCACTGCTATTATCATATTCTCTAAATGATCTCAAAGAGGCATAATAAAAAATTGCATGTCTTGTATTTAAAGAAGAAGTAACACTTTAGTGTCCTCTGGTGTTGACCTGAGTCACCATATTAACATTTCAGGCAATTTGGTTTCAAATAGTACACCTTTGTTCCAGAAATCTGTTAATAATTATTTTTGGACAAACCTATATATCATGCATCTTATAATCCATATAACTTTAATTTCCAAGCTCAGACCAGCTGGGACTTTTATGCTGATGGATAATACATGATGCTTATTGCTTTATGAAATTTAGAGGAGAAAGGATGATCTGAAGTGATAATGTCAGTAATACAAGCATGAGAATATATGGCCCTGAATTTTATGGCATTCTGAAGAGAATTCTTGTACATGTTAGTAAATTTATGCATTATAAGTGAAGCTGAACGGCACAGGCTGCATATAGATATAGAAAGCATATGGTTACGGAAATTAATTACTGAGTAAGTAATCAATATACCATAATTATGGAAGCATTAAAGAATATAAATATATGGAGAAAATGTCACATACAAAACATTTTTAAAGTAAAAAACATAGTTCAGAGATCTTATGTTCTCTGAATTCTTCCAATATCCATGCCATCTGCTACTTCCAAAGGCAAAAAGAACAACAGTTAACCTTCTTATTAGAGAAGAATTCATATATTCCTCCAGGTACCCACTTATTAGCCTTATCTCGGCATCAATAGAGTTCAGGACCTTCTTCTCCACAGTTAACCAGGAAACATTGGGGAGCTTAATGTCTTCTTTTTGCATCGCTCTCTAATGTGAGTGCATGTGAGAGATTTTTGGAGAGAACTTTCTCCCAAAACAACAGACTTTTCTCTCATTTACACCAAAGGAAGGTAGACTTTTTCTTGTGCTTGATTTTCATCAGAAACAATGCGGTTTTGTTCCTTCATGTCTTAAATTTTCTTAAATGATAAACCCTCAGACTTGGCACTCTCAGTGAGTAATCTCACAGCATGAGGAACCTTCCTGCGAGCACACGCAGCGCGGAACCGGCGGGGATTCCCCTTGTCCCCGTCGTCACTGAAGCAATTAACTCTTTATCTTTGACTGTTGTTTCTTCTTCAGTTATTCGGGTTGAACTGAAACATCTTGACTTCAAACTATATTGTTTCACTTCTTGGATACATTTGTAGGTGGCATCAAAATCAAATCCAGCTGTTTAGCAATAGAATGTAGTTGTTTCTGTGGTCATAGGATTGAAAATAAAACCTGCAAGAACACACTGTCATATGTCGTGATTATTTTCAGGTCTCACAAGTAATTAAAATATTTCAAAGAAAGATACAAAGCAGAAAATCTTCTTCCCCCCTCTCCCCCCCCTGCCAAGGAAATACTAAATTGATGCTGTAAGCAACAGAAATAAAACTAACTTTGGCTACCTCGTTGTTATTGTTGAAGGGGCAGCCGAGGAAACAGGTCAATCCAAGAAGACTGATGATTAGTTAACTGCACCTTCTGGAAAATCGTAAAAACAAATAAATAAAGTAAAAGAAATAAATAAGGGAGATCGCTTTAGTTGTCTTAACAAAAACTGTTGATCTGTTCAGCGCTTTCAGTTGGCGTATAGATGCTTGTTGGAAAGATGGAAATTAGTTTTGTTTCTCTGTTGATTGTAGGATTGAGTTTTGTCTAGTCTTATAATTGGCTATTCTTTTATGTACTGAGTCTGTTTTAAGATTAATCTTTAGCATTTACTATCTAAATGAGTCATAAATTGTATATGTACTTTAAGCATTTTCCCTGCTCCTGAGATAATACCATTCTTTACACTTAAAACTGTTTTCAAACCTGATTTTTCTAGTTCATCTATAAGTGTATGTCTGCTATAATTTAGAAAGTTATAACGTTGTTAAGCTGCTGCAATGAAACACAGACCCAGTGATTTCTGTAACTTTCAATATCCTAAATATAATAGATGTAGTTACATTTTCCATTAAGAAGTGATACAAAGGTAGGATTGATATTTAACCTTGAATTGGCTTTCTTTTCACCTTTTTGACCAGTTGCAAGCAATGGTAAGTGCAAAGATTAGTCATCATTGCCAATGTGTCATCAGAGAAAGGGAATTAATGGACACGAACAGAAATTTCTATTTATGCTGTTTCACTGTCTCATTTGTAAAGATATTGCATGAGAAAACGCTTGTCTGAACTTGTATTATTCGTTGCTTTCTATAGATCCCTATGCTGTGCTAAACACCAGGGGATATGAATATCTTCTTCACTTTTATGTCAGACCGTTCATTAGTTGGCCTTGCAGCATAATGCTGTGTGGTGCTTGTGTTTTTATTCCTTACTTTTTGGAGGGCAAGGTTGACAAAGCTTTAAAGGATTTTACTGGATGCTCTATCTCAAGGGAAAACAATGGTGTAACAGGAATTGACTGATCATGGGTTTCATTGTATTTCGTTTTCATTTATCTTCTGACTCCAGGATTCGGTGTTTATGTCATTTAGAAGGCAGTTCGGTAAAGTTTTAGGAGCCATAAGCAGTGCTAAATCTTTTAAATGGGCCCATTAGAGAGAACTGTATTTGCTTTTAACATACAAGGCTTTGAAAAATATTTTCTTTCAATCTCTCCTTACCTTCTTCAAGAAATTGTCAAAGAAGAAAATAGCCTAGTGAATCTCATATGTGAAATTACTGTGGCTGCTGTCCATGACCAAGCTGACCTGGCTGAGGAGGGAAGTGATAGGGAGCAATCTTGCTGCTTAACCACCCATTGTATAACCTTGATATGCTAATCACTGCATAAACCATCTTTATGACAATAAATCTAACATATTTATCATTCTTTTTCATATTTTACATTTTTTTCAGTCCAATTTTGATGTCAAGGATAAGGGCATGATTTTGAACCGGTGTTTCAGCCTATTCCTATACTAGTTGTAGCAGAGTTAGTGGGAGCCTCTTATTGTTTTGGGATTGATTCCTTCTCCCCATCCCTCCTTTTAACTGATGAGGAATAAATGACCATAGTGCTTTGTGACTGCAAGGCTAATGCAGCTGACGTTCCTCTTGTCATCATGTACATCATTCTTGGACCTCATCATGACTCTTTCGACTATTTCATTTTGCTGAAATGAGCTATTGAGTAGGTTGAGGGGGAAGCTCTGATTTACTCATGTGCTGCATAGAAAATAATGAAAAAAATAAGGATAAAGCAAGTAAAATACTTCTAAATGTTCACTTTTTCAGCTCTTGAACCTTTCGTATAGGTTACCTGCAGTTGTGCTTTACCTAAGTTGTACAGAAGTGGTACTTTGTTGCATATTCCACTACACAACCTAATGTTAAATTGCAATGATACACTAACGGTATATTCTATATAGCTTAGTCAGTGAGAAAGATCTTGTAGAAAAATTTCCAGAAAAAAAAACTGTTGATAGATCTCGAATTTGGGGATTTCTAGGCAGGCTTGGGAGTGGAGATTAATGCTGATGATTTATAAAGAGCTTTCAAAGCTAAAATATTTAATTACTACTTTAATATTTATGGTTTTCAAAATAATTTTATACATTGGGTCACATTCCCTATAATTATTTCTTTATTTCCTGGCTTGTGACTGCTTTTCTAATAAGGAAGATAAATAAGTTCATTTCCAGTATGAATTTATCTAAAGGCAGGCTAAGCAAGTAGTTAAACATTGGTCTTTTCTATAAATGAAAGTAAAATATTAATCAACCAATTAATATTGTGCAATTTTCCCAGTTGATATTTAGATATGCCTGAGGCTTATATATAGCATATTCTACATCATTATATGTTGTAGAAACGAAATTAAACCACATGTAATTTTGAAAATAAATAGCAGTTGTTTTATACGATATCTAAGGAGATTGCTGCACAATATTCATGGCATTATTTTAGAAGCATGAAACCCTGATGCAGCATAAGGCCCCAGAAAATAGTGAGCAGAGAATCTGCTTTGTGCTTCCTAAGAAATAATGTAGCTTTTCATAGACTCTCTCAGGACACTAATTGCAAGATAATAAAATAAGTGAAGGGGAAGATTTTTGCACAGGTCTAACAGTCTGTTGTATTTTAACAATGTAACAGACATCCTACCATGCAATTACCCAAGGCAGCAAATGTGCCTTAATTAAAAGTCTACGACCAATTGTTATGTGGGTTAGAGAACATCTGCTAATTTCTTGATAGATACCCTAACATCTGCACTCATGAAGCTAGTAAAATCAAAATCCTACTTTAATCTGGAGATGGTATATCAGAAAAGACACAGGCTGTTTGCATTTCAACAATACTTGCTTTCAGTGTCAGTTCTGGAAAATGTATACTGAAGGCACCCCAAGAATATCCATCCCAGCTATAAGCTGTATCTCCTCCCTAAGCTGAGAAAAGATGGTCGTGAAAAGAAAGATTGCAAGTTTGCATGGTGTGAGATGCACTTTGTGGGGAGTTTAGATAAGCAGGTATTTCCATTTCAGCTTATGTACTGCTAATTAGTTAAGTGGCACTTTTAGAAACACCGTTAGGATTTTTCCAAATTATTCTCTGCTATTTTTGTACTGTGTTGATGGTCTGGGGCCATTTAATGTTTAGGGATTGCTTTGGAGAATTGTTTGTGGGAAACCATACATAAGTGTGTGTGTGGAATTACTGCCTATGTCACGTGCATAGTAGGAATAACCCCAAGAATCCCTGGAAGTAGTTTTAATAAACTGATGTTTTACCAAAACGGTTGGGATATTTGGCGTTAATTATCACAGAGTCACAGAATGGTTGAGGTTGGAAGGGACCTCTAGAGATCATCTAGTCCAACCCCCCTGCTCCAGCAGGGATACCTAGAGCACGTGGCACAGGGTGGCATCCAGGTGGGTTTGGAAGATCTCCAGAGAAGGAGACTCCACAATTATGCATGTTTTCAGCGTGTCTGTCACCTCTGATAGCAGATCTAGTGTTAGACTTTGAGGACTCTTGGCTGGAGCCAAACGCTCACCACGTTTGCCGTATGTGGGATGCCCACTGGTCTGCCTGGTCCCCAGAGAAAATCTTCTGGGCTTTTTGTGGCTGCTGGGAGGTGCAGGACAGCGATGGAGACTGAAACTGTGACTTTATGTAAGAAGTGCCATTTCCTGGGAATATTTATAAATTTGGTGTGCTGACCTTGCAGCATCTTTCTTGTAGCAACAACCAAAAGACAAGTTTAAGGATTAAGGGAAGTTGTGCCCAGTTGTTTCATGCCTACAACTGCGCAGTCCCTTTGGATTTTGGATTGTAAGTCGCATAAAACACATAATATTCAATTCAAGGTCTATTCAGTTCATTCCTGATGATTTACCAAGACTTAATTATATTATTTAGTATTTTGCCTTTTGTATAATGGATGGATGTTCAGCTCTAGTCTCTCACTAAGCCTGAACACAGACACTTAAGGAGCAACATTTCCCATGTGAACAAGGAAACGCTCTTAGCTTTTTGAAGGTCCCACAGCTGGACATTCATCCTGACTTGTTTGTTTAGGGAGCATTTAATGATACTTACACAGTGCTCTAGCAAATGCTTATTTAAAAGTAAGCAGCGTTTCTTGAAGATTTGGGAATGCATGACAGTATGAAAGCTCTTGTGTTATATACTCATCAAATAATGAAGCATTTTTTTCTGGACTGTAAGCAATTCAATTATTTTGTTTCTGAAATAAATTAAGTAAAGCTTATTGAATCCAATCAGCCCTTGTTTCTAGGGAATTGCAGTTCAATTTCATTTTTAATTAGATTGAACACTGTGATTTTCTTAGCAATAGTAAGCAAGTTCTTGCAGTAAAATATGCACTCAATTTGATGTTTTACGAATAACTCTTTTAAAACTGCATTGGTAACAGCTTTGCTTGTGCAAGGATTACAGGCAAAGTTTTGTCCGATGGAGAGAGAGTGGCATGATTATAAACTTTTAGTGGGGTATTCAAAAATTAAGCTAGAGTCAAAATGGATCTTTGCCACCTACTTTTTAAAAACATGTAAATTGGAGGCTTTATATAGAAAGATATTTATATCTTTTTTAAAAAATAACCTTTGGTATTGATTGTGATACTACTGCAGCCCCCAAATACACTGCATTATAGTAGGTGGTTAAGAGGATGGTAACATCTAATTAAATCTGCACTAGATATAGATGATATTTGTTTATTTTTAACTCAAGAAATAGAAATATGTGGTGTATCGAGGACTTCTGACAGTTTAAATGGCACTTCACTCCTGCTTGGTAATGTTAGGTATTGACAATTAGCAAAATGGGGTGGGTGTTTCATGCAAAGCCTCATTATTTTGATTAGAACTTCAGTAGAAAAGAACAATTAATAACTTACAGCCTGTCCAGCTAGTAAAGCTGTGTCACGGATTAATGAATCATGTCTTTTGCATGTTGAGCTATGATTTCAAAAACTCACTAGTTAAAGACTATTTGCTGTTTTTTCTCTAATTAATATTGGTCATTGCACTGCAGTGTGGCATTTTATATTGTGTCTCTAGTGAGTTTAAAAAAAAAAAAACTGATATTTTGCCCTGAGGCTCGATACAGCTGTTAAGATGTCAACTTTATTTAAGATGAAAATGGAAACAACAGTAATTGTTTATTGCGGGCGTAGCTGACAAAGTTGTGATGTCAATGTCCAAAAATTAAAAAGCAGCAATTATAGCTGAAACTTTAAAGCCGATTTATAATTTTGCATGTAGAATGCAACTTTTCACTGGAGATTGTAGCCATGGCAGCAGTAGTTGCTCTACTTGGTGAATTAGAGCTGTATAGTTATTTTCGTTCTGCGAAACCAAAAAATTTAAGTGTTTTTTGTTAAGCAAAACATTTCAAAAACTCTTCTTGAATGAGTGACTGCATATGTGTTTCTTGCCTGCTATACTATGAAATAAAGTCAGAAATGAAGAACAAGATATGGATGCTGGCAGAGAAAAGGTAATTGTTATTGTGAATCCTGGCTGTTACATCACTCAGCTATGATGTTTCTTCCTCCTCTTGCAGTTTTCCCACCGCTTTTGTTGCATTTTCAAGTTCTTGGCTGAATACCTGTATAGGAATATAAAAATGGGAGCAGTGCATTGCAATAATAAACTAACCATCCAGCTTGGAATTTTTTTTTGCTTGCGTGGCATATAAGGACTCTCATCCATTTTTAACCTCCGATTAGGAGTGTTCCTCCAAACGCCTGTGCCTCTGTGTACAAAACACCTGGATTGATCTGAATAGAGTTGTCTCAAGGAGACTGCTTTTTAATCCCTTTAGGGATTGCTCATATAATAAAGCTCATAGATTATGTGAGTGATTTTGTGGGAAAAAAAATGGTTCACTTGCACCTGTTTTTTCCAAATTCATCTGTTCTGTGAAGATCATGGCTAATTGCAATAGTAGATGTGCTTACGTACAAAAATGGCAAATAGCAGGCATAATTATTCTTATACCTTTTATTTCCCATCATCTTAACTTTCAAGAAAAGCAGAACTAAACATGACATGTTTTGGAGGCTTAAACTGAATGCCATATATTCAGGTAATTTACATAATTGCAAAGCCAAAATAACTGTGCATAAATATTCCTTAAAACCAACAGCTAACAAAGAAATTGAAAGAAGATTCCTAGTCAAGGGACTAAAAGAAGAAGATGATTGAACTGAAGAGTGGAGGGGTAGTCCCAAGGTCTCTAGTCCCTACAACACCTGACTCGTGCAGTCTAGAAATAGGCTCTTACATTTAAACATACTTTTTGTCATTCCTCAGATCTCTTAGTAGCCATTTGGAAAGTCATCAGTAGAGTGTAGTGAATAGTAACATAATCTCTAAAAGGGAAAATTACTTCCATCTGAAGAATTAATGCACTTTAGTGTCAATGCTGTAGTCTTCAGTCACTTGCAAGTATCTAGAGCATTAAAGAGAAAGGTCATCTCATTTCATGGGAGCCTTTGACACATTCCACTTTGATTTCAGCTGATACAGAATAAAATCCCCTTAAACAACAAAAAAAAATTTTAAGGTAAAATCAGGGATTTCTCAGTCAAAATAGTTCTGTAGGCTGCTGTATGCTTGGATGCTTTTGCCCTTAACTTTGGGGCATTGCCCAGTCTGCTGGCCTGGATCTATAGATTATTGGAAAGGCTAATTGCTAGTACCAACTCAAGCTGAGGTGTTCTGATAAGATAGAATAAAACCTGTCTGACAGGAGTCAGAGCCCAAAGATTCGGTAATTTTGATGGCCTTTTTATTTTTTTTTTAAATGATCTAGGAATTCCTGCTTTCTCTCTTATGGGCAGCCGTGACCGGAGATCCTACCCAAGAGTGATGTAGATTAAGCAAAGGGCTTTTATGTGCTGCGCGCGTTTATGCATGTCCTTGAAAAAGTAAAACTGGATCACCATAAAAAGTGAAGATGTAACAGTTACAGATTTCAGCTGCAATTTCACCGGGCACTGTGTTTCCTCAACATACTCCATACCATTTATTTTGTAAATAAGAATTAATTTTGTCATTAGCCTTTGGAAACAGCTTTTAAAGTGAATTGAGAAACGCGAACTTGAACTGACTTTAGTTTTTAATTTTCTCTTCAGCTTTCCAATGATAGCTGCTGTGTTTAGGGGAAAGCCTGTGAGATTAAGCCCTCCTCTAGAGCATTCGTAACGAGAACTGCGTTTTGCCGTGGCTGGTGCGAGTGGCTGTCCGTGTGTTTGTGTCCCCGCAGCTCTCCCTGCTCGAGGACGCGGGGTTCGGCGGCGCTCTGCTCTACGCTGACCCCTGCGACGCGCCCGGCGCGGCCCAGCTCGAGGCCTTCATGGTGTCCCTGAACAGCGGGGGTGATCCCTCCACCCCCGGCTACCCCAGCAGCGGTGAGTACAGCCAGCCCTGTCCAGCTCGACACGTCCCAGCTCCAGGCGTTACGTTTGGGAGCACAGGAAGGCAAATCCCATCGGGAAGAGGAAGCCCAGAGGAAGGGAGTGCTGTGTGAGGGCAGCACAGTCCACAGCGGGGACCGCAGGTGGCTCTGCCCTAAGTAGTTTATTTCGTTTAGCTTTTTTTCATTTTTGGTTTTTATTTCATTGTTGATTTAATCCTCACACACACTCTGCACCATTATTATTGCCTGCTTATTCTTACCACATGGCAAAAAACATTAATCCAAGTCCACCTGGATCTGCCCCACTGAAAAACGTGTTTTTTCTTCCATTCTGTATCCTGCACTTTCATGTGAATGGTAGCGGAAGTTTCTGGACACTAGCTCCTAGTGCAGTATAACCAGACAGATAATATAGATGCAGATAATATAGGAACAATTTCTAGAACCTTTGTGCAAATGTCACTTGAATAGGGTTTGTTCTTTTTTGCTTTGTTTCAGTTCATAGACTTGCTTATTAGTTATGCATCTCTAAGTACATCTTTTTAAGTATGGGAAATAAATAATTGACTTACCTTGACTAAAAAGAATTAGGTACTTAAAAATAACTTTATTTTTCAAAAGTAATGTACATAAATTGGAACAGCAGTGTATTTGACTTGTACACACCATTTAAATCTCTCTTCTGGCAGTTCAGTGAATGCGTGTTCTGCCTGTCTACTGTCTTTTCAGCTTTACAACCTTTTTTACCATCTGACTATTTGGAAATGTCTTACGCAGCACTCTATGAGTTTGTGACAAGGCTTCATCAAGTATATTTGGTCCAGTTACTAGCTTAGACATCTAAAGTCTGACTTGAATTGGCACTAAATCAACTGAGGCAACGCTGAGATGCTTCATGACTAGAATGGCAGAAAATAGAAATATTTGCCTGGTTGTCAAAGAAGGGTGTTAGCTATTCACAGCATGAAATGCCTTGACAGCTCAGTGGGAAGAAATTGCACATTTTCTCAGCGTTTCTGTGTACCTGACCTAGTGTTCTTAAAAATGCCCTCGGAGCAGAAGAAGTAAATGTAACGTTTTCAGTCTTTATTCTTGCTCATTTCATGGAGCTATTTGAAGAATGATGTGCTGTTTGTCAGTCTGACTGTCTCCATAATGTTTTATTTCTCTTACACGAGGAGAAGTTAATTAAAAGAGATATGTGAACATGAAAAGGACATTTAAGTGTCTAACCCTTATATGTGGGTTTGCTCACAGTAAATGTTCCTGTGGACTCTGTGCATTCCAGTCTCTTGTTTGAGAAAAGCCTCGATACTACCAGAAACGGTGACAAGATTTTAGGCGGGTTGATGGATTTTGCTGGAACCTCAGTACACCTTGTCTGTGCTTTCAAACCTCTCAGCACCATGCATAAGCAGGAATAGGCTTATCATACTCTTAGAAGATCCCCAGAAATTCCTAGGAGTGTAAGTGATCCAAAGGAAACAAATGGATGAGCTAATGAACAAATAGTGTTGTACTGGTTGAGCAAGATGCAGAAGATGCACATTGCCATGCTGTTACATATATATATTTTTTTTTTTACTCTGCAAACAAAATTGTCTGTGGCTTCAGAGTATTGTACTGCTTTGGTTTTTTTTTTTTTTAATGGGGTTTATGTAATAATTCAGCAAGAACTTTGTAGCTCTCTTGAGGTTTTAGTTCATATCATCTTCTGTCTCATGAAGATGGAAATGCAATACTTCTGCATATGAATTATTTCAGAATAGTCAGTAACAGCTGGAGGATGGGCCTGAGATGTCTTTATACTTGTGAGTGGATTTTTTTTTTGTTTCTTTTTTGGCTTTCTGTTTAAAATGAAAACAGGAAATCTGTTCAAAAACTGATAGGAAAAGAGAAGTCAACACCTTTAGTGGAAACAGAAAACCAAAATTTTCTGTTGAGATGTTTGATAATTTACTAATTTGTAGTTCTGCTCCTCTTGAGAGGAGAATCTCCCAATCCTGTGTCTCTCCACCACCATGCCAGTCCTGGAATAACTGTTTGAGAATTGTTGATTCTGGTTTCCAAGGACTATCCACCTCCATTTTCTTCAGTCTTTGTTGTATTTGCTGATTTGGAAGTGAAACAGATCCAGTGGCTGGGACTTGAGCATATGTAATTAAGAAGGTTCAGAAATGTATAAGAGAATTATCTCCTAACTCACCCTAAATAAAGTCCTCTTAAGAGTCTACTTAACCAAAAATTTTCATGAAAGTGGAGCTTAGAAGAATAGCATAAAAATTGGAGCGGCTTCCTACGTCTACTTCTTTTTTTTCAAGTTTCTGAATGTTTTTTTCCATCTTACAGGTTCATCAGGTTTCTCTATTGCTATACTTCAGAGCCATTTTAAATAAAATCCCTTTCCTGATAGAAAAATGGCTCAATAAACAAAAATATGGATGGAACCTAGTTGTCAATATTAGTATGTAAATGTAAAAGTGTCCTTGCAATAAGCGTTAAGAATCTAGTCCCTGAAATAAGGCACTTTTGTAATAGGATTCCTCTCCGAGCAATGAGAGACTAGAAAGTATTCCATGAAATATTCTCCAGATAGTATCATAGAGAATATTTGTGAGTTTAAAAACACTGAAAAATAGTGGCTCTGAAATAGTCTTACCCAATCAGCCAGAGGTTCTTGTGTTATATTTTTAAAGAATTTTTACGCAGAGGTTATAGCCTTCAGACAAAGCAGTATATTTAAATATTATTATTCAGAAATAGCCCATGCTTCAGGCCGCTGTGAATAGCTAGTTGTGCAAAGTCAGCTGGCTGATTCTTTGAGCAATCGAAGGTGTAATTAGTTTTATAATTGAAATTTTGTTAGTGCAGTTTGAATAGTGCAAGTCAGTATAAACCAACCCATCTTTAGTTCAGCTTGATCTTTGTTCCAGCCGACTGCTAACCATATTCAGCAGCTGCATAAAAAAGATAATAGCACCTCTTTCTGCTTTCAGACAGGTGGAAACTCCCCCAGAAGTAAAACTAATCATCTTAAAGTGAAGATATGAAAACTACTCTTTTATTACATAAATATATAGTATTATGTATTATACACTACTGTTCTATAGAGTAGTATAAGATAAAAGTAACTCATCACAATGTGCTTTTGGCCAATTTTGAGAAGGATTTTGTTCTTTATAGTAGCTTTTTTCAGGTTTGCGTTGTTTTCTTCTCTGCAATAGT
The DNA here is from genome assembly GCF_000705375.1 of Tinamus guttatus. The sequence goes on from NW_010579946.1 coordinate 37,102, forward strand.
AGAATCCCAGTGGGAAGAGAGAAGAGAGCGTAAAAAGAAGAGAGGCTGTTGTTTTGATTGTTTAGCTGGTTGGCCAAGGACATTATTGGAGTGAAGGAAGTGGATAATCCAAGATAAACGGTGCATGTGGTTAGTTCATGAGGGTATTGTGGGAGACAATGTCAAAAGCCTTGCTTATGTCAAGATGAACATCAAACTCCTCTCCCCTCATCCACCTAGCCACTCATCATAGAAGGCCTGCAGGTTGCTCAAACATTATTTCCCTTTCATAAATTCACACTGAATACTCCTTTCCACGTTCTTGTCCTTCATATATATTTGGAAATGGTTCCCAGGATTATCGTCTCCATCACCTTCATGGGGATCAAGGTGAGAAACTCCTCTCCCCTCATCCACCTAGTCACAGAAGGCCTTCAGGTTGCTCAGGCATGATTTCCTTTTCATAAATTCACCCTGAATACTCCTTTCCACGTTTTTATCCTTCATATATTTAGAAATGGTTCCCAGGATTATTGTCCCCATCACCTTCATGGGGATCAAGGTGAGACTGATGAGTCTATGCTTACCTGATCTTCCTTGTAGCTCCTGGTGAAGATAGTGACATTTGCTTTCCTGGCCTCACAGTAGCATCAGCTAACACCCTCATTAAAGGTGGGTGCTTCCCATCAGAGCTTACCCTGGTGGGTGAGCTTACCTTCTCCTCTGTAGCTAGTGCTCTCTGAAGCTATTTGTTCCCTTGGTCATCATTCCCAATGTCATCCTCCTAATGTCCCAAGCTACGCTTCTTGCTACAGCAGTTTGAATGCTGAAGATTCATGGTAGATGATGGTTCTTGGGTATGGCAGGATGCAGAGTTACAAAATGAATTTTGAGCAGCCAAGTGGGGTATCATGTCCAGCGAGGTCCCACACATGAGGGGAGCCTCCTTGGTCTGTTTGTCCTCTGTCAGATGGTCCGTTGGAGTGATGCCATGGAGGGCTCGAGGTACGTGTGCTCCCTGGGACAGGAGTGTAGAGCTGTGAGGCTTTTGGAGGAGTTCTGTATGCCGTGGCCCTCGGCACTATTTGCCGTGCGATGCGTACAAAGCCAGATCAGGAAATAATCGATCTGTTGCTGAATGCTTTTGTTTTCCGACGTGTTTTTATATGCAAAAAGCTGGCTGTAATAATGATGTGAATATACCTTTGGAACTTTGCTAGCTATTTCAGTTTCAATTAGGACAAGTATGTGTAGCTTCAAATACCTCTCAAGTGCGGATATCAAATAGCTTCTGTTGACCTGGGCGGGGGAAAAAAAAAAAAAGGATGAGGCCTCTGGGGTTATTTAAAATCTTGCTAAAGTTATAGCTGTTTTAGAATAGTAATATAATGATTTGCATATTTATTTAAAAGTGTGCTACAGGGACATCCCTTTACAAAACAGGTAATGAGCAAATGCTTGTGTTGTCTACATGGGAGGTAACAATTTTTTTCTTAGAGCAGACGTCAGCTAAAGCTGACACTTTCTGATGGACGATTCCTTTTTGATATAATGCTCCTAACAGGGAGACTGATTTTAGAACAGCTGGCATCCTCATGTTTTAAAATGCCTTTTTTCTTTCATTTCCAAACATCAGCAATCTTTCAACCTGTCCACTGTGCAGTTTTTTCAGCATTAGTTTAATCCAGGACAGCAAGGGATTTTCAGCAATATTTTGCCCATTTTGATGGAACTGAGCCAGACGTTGCCAAGTCATTAGCAGGTAAAGCTCGGGCAGTTGTAATCTCTGCATTATGTAGAAAACGGATGTTTTACTTTTCATAATAGTTAATGCAGCATATAGACGAGGTAGGGCTAAGAACTCATTCCCTAGGTAGCCACCTCTGCTCCCTCCCTCCCCAAGGTCACTGGATTAAATGTGACTTCGAGTTGCAGTGGTGAGAGGCAGAATATTCCCCTGTGCAGAAATGGTTTGTGCTCCGTTGAAAAAAGCAGACAGATCATCTAACATCCACCGCCTTGGAGGATCTTTTAAAAACTGCTCAGATATAGAGCAAATTCAGGCCTTGAGGAGGTAGTATGAGTAGAGTACTTCTCAGGAGTTAGAGGTAGGTGGCAAGGTGTAAGGAAAGTTATATATAGGTAATGTCATGTAAAGGTAATTTCATGAAGTCATAAAATAATGTCATCAAATATTTTTAGTTAAAAAAGGGGGGAGTGGAGAAAAAGTGGCTAAAGAGAAGAAATTCAGTAGTAACAAAAATGTAGGCATGTAAGTATCAAATGACCACTGCTGTGTTTAATTTTCTTTCATTCTTGTGTTACATTTGTAAACCTGAGCTCTTTCAATCCTCTTACTGCTTTATTAATGTTAGCTTTCTTTTTTATTTTAAGGGAACGTGATATCCTTGTAAGCTTCATGAATAGTGGGGAAAACAGAAACCTAGCTTGAGTGATAATTCAAGAAAAGAAAAAAAAAGGAAGGAATCTAACAACAGAATTTAAATGAGGAAAGTCTCTGTTGATTTTTAAGTAACTTTCAGAATTGTTAGACATTACTCATGTTTCTTTAAGTAACTTTAATTTGGAAGAAGAACTCATCAGTTCTTAGATAGAAAGTCTCCTTAAAAGTCATCTTAAAGACAAGACAGGAGCAGCATCTCAACTGGACAGTAAACGATCTTTTTAAAGTTACCGTTTCAGTTTCAGAAGTTTTATAGGTTTCTGGTAATACCATCTTGATAGACCCAAAACACTTGTGTTCCTAGGCACTGGATTTATCCTCCGATTTATATAACAGATCAGTAATTCTGAACTCTGAAACACTGATTTGGAACTCAGTGCCTTAAGGTAGGATTTAGTTACATCTCACATCTCCTTTGTAAGCTGAAAAGTTGAATTGCAAATCCTGTAATAGATTTACAAATCCTAAAGCATATGTGGAAACATTGCAAAAGATTTACAAATCATTGCATAAATCTTAATAAAGTGATTTTTAGCTTTACAGAAGGAATATATTCATTTCCAAGTCAGAAGCTCTATGATCCTGGCAGAAGTCATACGTGAATTTTGATGCCTGCTTTGCTTTGCTTGTGGTGTTCATGATTGTTTTCCAACAGGATTTATGTTTATTAAAATACTTTGTCTCAGTTTTTTCTTTACCTTCCTAGATCAAAAACCTTAGAAACATTGTCCTCTGAACAGAGTTGTTGTTGTCCATTAGGAGCTGTGCTCCCAGTGTACTGTGCTTTCTTGCCCCAAACTTCATCTTCCCCAAAGGAGTGCAAAAGAGGAACTAAAATATCTGATTTTCAAAAGGTAATAAATGTTGCCCTACTGTAGTCAAACATATCTCCTGATATTTACATTATAATACAAGCAAGGAATTTCAATTTGCATAAAATACCATGATACTTGGTTCTCTATTTTTCTTTATGATGATTTTTATCTCTATTACATACCTTTGACAAAAACTTCTAAATGGATTTAGCATTAATACTTAGAACTTAACTTGTGTTAAAGTATTTCAGTATCACGTTGGTAGTCTGATTAATTTTTGCTGGCTTCTGTTGAGAGATGGATTTTTTATGCTAGTAGAAAATTATTTAAAACCTTCTTAAATATTCTCATACTGCTTTTTGTTCCACATACTTAATTAATCTGTATATAATCTGTTTATTCTTCTGAAGATTAAGAAATATAAGTGGTGTAAAGATAAAAGTTCCAGGGATCAGTTTAACAGAAAATAAGTGTTCCAGTGTGTGTTTAGGTTGTGAACTTGCTCAGGTTCTGGGTCATGCAGTTTTATTGTAAAAATCATAGAATCATAGAATCGTTAAGGTTGGAAGGGACCTCTAGAGGTCATCCAGTCCAACCCCCTGCACACACAGGGTCACCTAGAGCATGTGGCACAGGACTGCGTCCAAGAGGGTTTGGAAGATCTCCAGAGAAGGAGACTCCCCAACCTCTCTGGGCAGCCTGTTCCAGTGCTCTGGCACCCTCACTGTTAAGAAATTCTTCCTTAAGTTCCTGTGGAACTTTTGATGCTTCAGTTTGTGGCCATTACATCTAGTTCTGTTGGTGGCCACCAGTGAAAAGAGGCCAGCACCATCCTCCTCACTGCCTCCCTTGAGGAGTTTTGTGTTTTCAATTTATATGCTTTAAATTGGCATTGCTTTCTGAACTACGTAAGAACGTAAGGCATCTGTTAGCATCATCCAAATCCTGCCAGTCTTTGTATTTGCATTGATTTTCGTGAATTCTGGATTATCTGTTGTAGAGATTATCTGTGTTAGAGAATTATTAACTAATACTGAGATTGTAAATTGTTGAGGTACTTAGCCCCATGACAGGCTACTTGTATCATAATTTCAAGAGAGAATAACAAGGAAAGGATTTATGTAAATAAGAAAATATGTTTTGAAGGATGGAGAGGAGTGGAGATGGAGCTTTTATGTACACCTGAAAGGTCAATATAGATTGTTAGATAGGGCAATGGGTTGGTCATGGGCAATTTGGACAATGTTAGGCAAATTCCCTCCTTTTCGTATAGTTGTTAATTTATCAAATGGGGATAACATAAACACAATAAAAGACCCTTGCTCAAAGCCCTTAGCTCTTAAAATGTATTTATTGTTGATGAAGAACTGTGTGAGTGCTAGAACTCTGACAGTTTTGTGAGTGCTTTGGGAGAGAGCTATTATCTTAGCTGTTTATGTATTTTTCAACATAGAATTAAGGGAAAATTCTCAGAAAAAAAAATCTTTATCATAATTGCCTTTATTGGCCCAGAATCTACATTTTCTAATCAGTCTGTTGTTTCAAAAAGTATTTGGAGTATTTAAAACAGTCGATAGTATTTCATGTTTCAAATAGATGTTTATTTTGTTATTGCTACCATTGCTTAATTCATTTGTGAAACATATACAGCTTTTCCCTCTCTTCCTCTGCCATGTTACAGCAAATAAACACTTGCTATTACTTGCATCGTAAAGACTCAGTTCATAAAGGATAATAAGAAATTGTTTCTCTTATTCCTGCACGCTCTATACTATGTATATGCGACTTCTAAGTCTTAGCAGTGAATGTATTCAGTTAAAATAGAATTTCCCTGAGTCAGAATTTCAAGGTCTTTTGTAAAATTGACGTATCCCTGGTTTTGGTACAGAAGTCTCTTGTACATGGATATTTATGTGCAGGTGAATATTTATGTGTGATTGTCCTTTGCATGTGAACAGACGCTGAAGATGAGTCCTGTGTTGGTATGTAATCATCCTTGTGGTAGATTTCCAGGATTTTGGCTTCAGTCTGTACTGAATCCAATCCAGACTGTTAAACTTATTTCAGTAACTGTTGGATAGAGCTCAGAAAGAAAAGGATTTTAAGTAATGTCAGTCAAGTGCTTCAGTTCCTCTTCAGCTTTAAATACAGAAACTTATTTTTATAGCATAACTTTTTTTGATTATATAAAAGGTACTGTAAAGGGGTTGTGCATATTATACAATTAGCAATAATCTATATAGACCTCTGAGTTAAAGGAACTAACTGAAGGTTAATGAAGGTTAATAATGAATATTTGAGTAAGTATGAGAGCAACAGTGTTAATCTGATTCTTTCATTCATGTATGAGGTTCTTTCATTCTTGTATGAGAACAGAACACTGTTTTGCAGGACTGGTATTATAGTATAGTAGTCTGCAAAATTCTTCTTCACTCTCCAGAATTCAGGACAAAGATAAATCCACTGTTTTAGTTTTCACTAGTGCTTCACAAGGATTACTTTGGAAGTGGATTACTTTGAAAGTATTCTGTCTGTAATTAAAAAACCTACATGGAGGTAGAAGAAATGTGTTAAAAGGATATCCAGAAACATTCTAATGGCTTTCTGTGCTTGAGATAAGATCTCCAGGTGTATTGCTTGTCAATAGTGCCAAAGATTGTGATATTAAACAGCTAGATAACAGCAGTTTAATGCTCAAAGGTAGGTTAGAAATGTTAAACCCAGTAAACCTCTGGCCCACCAATGTCTTGAAGTATTCAAAATCTATAAAGAAAAGTGATCAAAATGAAAATTAGTCCTTATGGACTTTATATGGACTTTAAAGGGTACAGAATGATAGTAACATCAGGGTAACAAAAGATTGGCAGGATGAATTCAGAATATGGGCAAGGACACATTATGTTCATAAAAAAGAGACTAGCAAGTGTCAGTGAAAGAAACCATCTTTAGACAATTTGCTATTTTTCCAGTATTTGACCTGATTATTTGGTTTTGATATTCTGTGATGTCCTAGTTTTCTCAATAAGTCCTTTTCCAGCATATTCATCCTCCACTGTCCTCTTGAAATGGCTGCTGTGTCTTCTCCTGAGTTTGATACTGAATCTCAAGTGTTCTCCCAAGAACTTTTTATTTAGTGTACCAGTGAGACAGAGGGAAGGACAATTCTGAGGACTTGAAAACCGGCTATAATTTCCGCCCTTCAGGATGAAAACATGTCGTTCGGATCAGTGCTGGCAAAGGTTCAAGGGAACACAGCTTGTTAAAAATACTCCCATCCCTGGAGAGCCCTTTAAAAATGTTTTATGAGGTCCTCTGGGAAGAAACTATTGCATTCCCTTTGCAGCCTGAATTGCTTGGAGGGTAGGTGGTCTGGGGCTTAAAAGAAAAATGTCTCAAAGGACCTGGTGAGGCTCAGAATGAATTCTTTCCTAGCCCTTTCACTGATATAACTGCAGTCTGGTTACACTGCACTCGTAGGACATGCTAGAAATGCCCAATCTCTTCTTGGGGTAGCCCCAGGTGCTTTACAAGAAGACGCCTTCTACACCTACCTGTACTGGGCTAGATTTTGATAAATATAATCTATTCCAAATATGTAAAACATGGTGGTTTTTATTTTTTTTCTTTTGCCACAGCCTGGCAAGATTTTCTTCATGTGTTTGGTGTTAAGTAAAGGATAGATTTTGGACATAGATTTTGGAGGGGAAGTTTTGTATTTTTTGAACTTCTACTGAACTATATTCAGTAGGAATGCCCAAATATTATTCAGCGTAAGTTACCTTTCTTGTATTAGTCAATAACTAATTTTATTTTCCATTAATTTGTGGATGTAATAATGTATCCCAAAATGAACTGAAAACCAAGATACAATGCCAGAGTTCTGAATGTATTTGAAATATTCCTATTCCAATTTCAGTGCTGTTAAAAAATAAATTAGTGTATTATTTCCCTTTCAACTCCATGGTGATAAACTGTAAATGGAAAATTTGAGTATTTCTTTGGTTAAGGCTTTAGTGGCCATAGGAAATAAATACAGATTTTATAAATAGACCTTTTGGCACTATTCAGATGTCTTCAGGTAAGACACGGTACTTTATCTCAGATTTTCACATGGAAAACATTGTTTCCGTTTCTTCCCCTCTCAAACTGTGTCTCAGAAATCTTTTAATTGATGCTGAAGTAGCAGAAGAACGGGTAAAGAAATTATGACTTGCTCTGCTTTGGTGGTGTAGCATCGGGTCTGCTCTTCCCGGCTGCAGGGATTAAGTACTTGCTTTTGTTCTGCAAACAAAACTACTATTACTAAATGTTTTCTCCCTGTAAAGACAAGGTAACACCTCCTTTAAATGGTCCCTCTCTCTGCCTTAATTCTCAGTAGCTTGTTATATGCCCTTAGAAATATTTCAAAAACAAAATCAGAAACACTTTATCTTTCCACTTTTGACCTTTCCTATTTGGCAAACACTGTTTTTGAAGAGCCATGAAAATAGGAAATGCCATCTTAGGGTTTCTTACTTTTTCTCTTCTTTTTGAGGACAAACTATCATGTTTCTGTATTGCACACTGTGCTACTTACTCATCAAGGGTTTCTGGTGTCAGCATGTTGACCCCTTTGCATGTGCTCTTTGCAATGAAGGCATAATGAAAGAAACTCCTTGAGTTACTAAGTTGAGAAACATAATAAAATGTCTCTCCTGTTTTTATAATACTTTATCCTTAAAATGCCTAAAACAGGCCCTGTCTCCTGGCTGGCTGGCTGTATTGGTTGGATAGATGTTAGCATGTCAGTGGCACATGCTTTTTCCTGTATCTGTATCAGCAGAGTAATGACTGCTTAGGGCTGTTTTGTTCCTCACTATAACCTCTGTTGTTTATTACTGCTGCACTTGAAAGAGGATGGCAAAATTGGCTCCTTCAGATCTCTAAAAATTCTGTTCAGAAACCTGGATAAGGGTTATGCTAGCTTTAAACATTTAAATGTTCTTAACTTTTATTAAATACTTTATTAAGGTGAAAATATGTTTTGTAGAGTGGGACATTTACTTCCAATTTGGCTGATATATTATATTCCTAAGGTTTTCCCTGTTAAATTCCACTTTTTATTTTATAATAACCAAATATATACCAAAGGTTGAAGTCTTCTGTGTGTCAAATGTACATGAAACGTCTTCCCCCTCATGCTTTCAAATTGTGATTTAAAAAACTCTTGTTACCCATTAACAGTATTTGCCCAAGAGCATTATATTGTCTGAAGGTGAATAGGTGACTTTCAATGAATTAAAATAGGTATGTAGAGTAGAATTTCCAATAATAATCTGTAATTCCTTTTTTATAGAATAAAAAGTGAGAGGTAGGTGCTTAGAGAACTAAAATTTTGGTCATTTGAAAGTCCATGGCCATTTTCTGTTGGCCTCAGGGTCAAAACTTTGAATTTTCTATCTCTGAGTTATTGCAAGGTCAAGTCAGCAGAGATTAAAAAAAAAAAAAAAAGTCACATCTGTGTAGCTTGTGCAAAAGCACTTCAGAAAACATTTTGAAGTTGGGTGTTTGGGAATTAATTCAATTTGCTGATGCATGTCCACACATCCTTCCCCGCTGTCATTACCTCTCTGTTCTTTCTCTATTATTATACAAAGTTTATTTTCCCTTTGGAGCAGACACTGCTTCCTTTTTTCATAGCAGACTGGTAAGACTTAATAAAACAGTACTGAGAGACAGTGAACTCATTCTTTCTACCTTGGATCAGTTGTTTGTTCAATATAAAATATGTATTAAAACAGCTGTCACAATATTTCTTAATTTACTTTTTAAGCCAAATACTCAAAATATTTCACAGGTGGTTGACTTTTGTTTTTGATATGTCCATGTTTCACTGCTAACAAGGTAAAATACTTAAGACTGTATTAATCCATCCCTCACCTCCTTATTGTGGGGTCAAGAATGGGTAGCGAACTATATGTATTGAACTGGCTAAATGCCTTTGGTCTTGGTAATAGCAAAACATTGCTGTCGAAATTAGTTTCTGTAGCTGCTGACAAAATTTGAGCTGAACTATGCCCTTCCTTATATAACTTTCTTATTTGTGTTTAAAGCTTTTTCCACTAAGCATTTGAAGACGGTAGCAAAAACAGGTTTCATTTTAGTCTGCCAGTATCGAGGAGCTTTCTGCTATTTATTATTCACAAGTGCAGTATCTGTATTCACTCCTCCTAGACTTCCTGCATGACAAGTCATTAGAAAAGTCATCCAGGTTGCTTGGTTATATCATTCAAAATTACAAAACAGTGTCTTCAGTCATCTGTGCCCCTTCTCCCTGTTTTATTTATCAAGACTTAAATCTACTCGTAGTTATTCACAGCTCAGTGCCTGTTGATTTGATTGGGAACTCTTAGTTATAAGAAGAGTTTAAAACGTTATTTTTGAGAATTCTTACAAGCCGGGAGGTTTGGTAGGGAAGCAAATAACACTCAGGCTCTGGATGCTTTTTTTTTTCATCCTGACAGATTCATCTTTACAGACTCTATAGCTTATAGCGTATATAGATACATTCAACAGTATCTCCTTTCTTGATCCCTATAAGCTGTTGGACAGATTGGAGGGATTCCAGCAGTGAACTTACAAGCAACCCAAAGTACTTTTTTAACTGTCATTTTGAAAGGTTATCTTGTCATTGGCTTTGAACTCCTGAGAGCGGAGGTGCCTTTTCATTTTGGTCTCCTGGAGGTTTGAGTTAGACCAGGAAGGAAAATAGAAGCCGCAGGCATCAGAACAGGTGGTATCTCAATGTATTGGTAAAGAGTATTTGATAAGTTAATGTTTAATTTAGCCAGTCTATTAGAAAGCAATTTAGTATGCAGCCCAACTGTTGTCCGACATCAGCATACACTTTAAGGTTATATGCTGCTCTCCCTTAGAATTGGCTTACTTCATCTTTCCTTTTAGTAAACTGATTTTATATCATACCTTTTTGTGTGTGTGTGTGTGTGGCCTACACCTTTTCACAGGAAAAATGTTGTTATTTGAAGTCATGACTAGACTAATTTAAGAAATGTTATTTTAAATTAATAACTGAAGATCCCTTTACTGTATAGGAAGGACATGTTTCTTTGTGTTTCATTATATAAGTATTCAAAATGGCATTTTTACTTCGTTCCATCCCATAGAAACCTCTTTCTTTTCATATGCCTTCAGCTATTTTGCCCATTTTTATTAACAGGGTGGAATTATTTATTTTTTGTGTGTGTGTTTTTGTTTTTCTCCAGACAACATATGCAGTCTCAGTACCTTCCTTTGATAGGCGCTAATAAGAGTTTCTTCATTCTTCAATCTCTGCTGTTTCTGTGATAAGGGTAGGAATTAATGCTAACGGTCTTCCTCAGGAATATGAACGGTGGTAAAACAGGTTTACGATGTGGAGGGAATGGAAACTGCCTGGATGAGCCATCCCGGGCCTAATGCGACAGTTACTTTTTCCACTTCTTTTGGCTCATTGCCTCGTTTGCTATTCCTCAGCCTCGAGTGACAAGTGTCTGTAGTGATATGGCCCTATCTGCCTCCAGGTTTTGCTAAGAATGGCTTCCATGCCAATTATAAATGTTGGACCCACTAATCCTACTTTAAATGGACGTGGTGAGATTTCTGTATCTAAGTACACCAGAATATCCTCTTTAATGCAACAAAACTTTATTAGTAGGCCTAAAAGTCCAACGCGGTGCTCTGAGAAGTTGTGGGAATAACAGTTTCCTCTCTCATGGTTCTTATATTGGAAGTTGTTGCATAGTGTTCCAAAAACTGTTGCTTAGATTGCACTGTTGCTTAGATTTAGTGGTACAAATATTTTTCTGTTTGCATAAGTTTAAAATGTATAGAGATCTGTCTTTGATTAAATGAACAACTTGCTCTGGTTTTGTTTGAAAGTGGCTATTTCCTCCTGTGTAAGCTGACATTAATATTGTATTGTCAGTAGCTGCCCATTTCAAATGCCCAGAAAAAGACCAACCCAGACGCTTTCAGTGAAGGAGATGGTCACATTGTACGTGCATTCTACATATGTAATAACCATGCCATTTTCCGATTTCAAAATCCCCTCTTCCATGGTTTGATATACTCTTTTCACTGAACATGATATTTGTTCCTCCTTCCTATTTTAAATTCTTGGGTAATTTTATTGATAACTTAAACAGCTGCAGGATACAAGTGGCAGCTAAAGTTCTTCTAATGTATAAAACGCTTAAGCCCTTCAGGATCATTAGAATGAGATATAAATTTGCATTTGTGCTGCTGGGAGACTAGGGCTATCAGTTATTTCAAAGGAAATCTGCAGTTGTTGCCAATAGAACCAGCGAGTTTTCCCTGGTACCCTATCATATGTTAACCTTTTCTTACCTTTATGCTTAGGGAATGTTAGCACTGATATGCAGAAAAATGTAATTCCATTTTGATCCAAATACATGTTTTTCACGATGTGTCATAGATGATCATACATACCTTGCAGCCAGGAGGTTGGGGCTGTATGGTTTGAGTTGGGCTATATGGTGACTGGTCTCAGTGCAGGGCTGGCACAGGATGGTCTGAATGCCCTGACAGAGGGAAGAGCAGCGTTGAGTGACACTAGTGGGTCACCTGGGGACATGTTGAACACTGACCCCTTCCCATTTAGTTCTTGCCACTGTTTCTTACCAGTAAACCAATCATTAGCACGTAGTGACACTCTTAAGGATGAAACTCTCTTGATGCCATCAGTTTTGTGCATCTTCCATTGCGCGCACAGCGGGTGTTTCAGCATGTATTCAGAGTCTCTGACCTCTAAAATTCAATATGTTGTGAGGTTCTTAAAGAAATACTGAGTACAGAATGTACCTATGTAATTAAATTCCATTTTATCCTATATGTTTTAATAACATCCCTTTGAGAGAAGAGGAAAAACACAAACAAACAACAGAAAGAACATGACACATTAACTGTAATATATTCTACATGTTACTCTGTTTTTATTCAGCTAATCTAAAAGAATTTGGGTTATATTTGGAAGTGTCAAAAGGACTTACTGTATTGAACTTTTCTGGAGTTAACTGTGTTCAAAGTTGTTAGTTTATGTCAGAGTATTAACCTCGGTGTAGTTACCTACACACTAAGCATTGCACACAGATTATTTCACACAAGGATTTGAAAAACATTTTAACGACTCGGGGTCATTTTCAGAAACTTATAAGTCCTTATTTCATTAGAGGTTAAAATGCTCTTGAAAATGAACATTCCTCCAAAAATTTTACATTGTTCACCCCAAAATCAAAACACTAGACTTCTAGTCTTGTTTCAGTCTGTACTTCTGTAAATTTACTGCAAAATGAAAAGGTAATTTATATTAGTAGATGATCTGTTCCTGTGACTGTGAGCGCACAGTCAGATTGTGAAGTTGTAAAGCAACATTATAGGCTATTGCCTTGGTGGGAGCAGAGATTAACTTAATGGATAACAAAATGTTAACATTTTGGGTCAGTTTTGTTTTGCTCAGTAATAGTTCTCTGTAAAATGTATGTTCCATTGAGTCCTGCTAAAGTAAATAGGAACTGCGGGTTAGTGAGAAACTTCAGGTTTGAACTGCAAGGATCTGACATTCTCCCCTTAGGAAAGAAAGAGAGTGGGGGGGAAAAGTGCCACGTTGTGGTAATTTAGGAATACTTTCCTTAAATGACATGTAAGAAGCCATAGATGCTGTACATAACAAACCCCATGAAAACAAAAACCCAGCAGAATTTACTCTTGCATAGAAAATATTTCTGAGGGAAAGATGAATATTCCACAGTTTAAGGAAGGTCTTGATCATTTGTTTTTGAGGTAAAACGAATTGGAAATCTGCACCACTTTTAGAATCTTGAATTTCATTCCTGTAGGTGTCTACTGTTGAAAGTAGCTTTGGCAACAATTTCCACACCTTTTTATTTGAATAAATTGCTTTTTAAAAATCTCTTAAATTAGAGGAACTGGAAAAGGCATTAATATGTAGAAAAGCTTCCATTGACAGTGTATTTTATATTAGTGAGTCTGCAATATAAATACGCTTCAAATTCGTTCATATGAAAGTAGACTGTGATAATCCATATATGTCAATCAAGGTTCTTGCTGCAAATCCACAGAATACAAAAGAACTCTCGTCTTCCCTCAGTGCATTTATAATCCTTATTCACTAAGTGTGACAGCTTACCTAGCCTACCCATTTTTTTAATTTTTTTACGTGGGTATCCTAAGAATGTTTACAGCCATCTTGCAGAAGTTGTTTTACAAAAGAATTCAGGTGAGCTGCATACTAATCCTCAATATTAAATTGGAAATGTGAAGTTGTAGTGAAATCTGAGCTCCACAGTTCCTCACTATTGATGCAAAAATGATCACAAGTGATTTGGGATTCTATTTCTACTTATTTTGGGAGCTTGGTAGTATGACCGTGGAAGGAACAGGACACACGTGAGCCAAGTGCCAGGTTCCAGCTTTGTCTTCTGCTGACACCAATGCATAAATTCTGTGTTGACTTTCTTCTGAAAGAGCTATTTACTTGCAGTAAGGCATTAACTGTAGTGTCCAGCCTTATTCTGATTATTCCTCAGGGAGGTGACTCCTACTTAAGCAGTAACTGAAGTACTAAAGCGAATTGTGGCCATGCTTTTTTATTATGTGTGTTTTTTCTTATTTTTGCTTAGTTTATTTCATTTTCATCAAAAACATAAAGAGGGTGCAAGAAGTAGAATGTGTAAGAAGTTATTTCTTTTGTGAGGTAGATATTACAAGTATTTGGACTGTGGTGGTTAAAATTCAGTGTTAATAAGAAGACTTCCGACTGCTGAAGGAGGGACGGTTTTGTGTAGTGTATGTAAGTGTCCTTCTTGGCTACTTTCAGAGGAATAATATTTGGCCAGTCAGGCTTCCCTTGCAGCTTAATTTACGCTTTAATTTATGCAGCCTTTCTCTGTGCTGGTCATGCTGTTGGTGTAGCCCAATGCATATCGTTTAATTCAACAATCATTGGATTCCCTGTGTGCCTTTTTGTTGATGCGGTTACCTTAAGGAGGCGGAAGGTGCTGCTGCACTTCTGGGGTTGGATTGGTGCGATAGGTGCCAGAATCCCTGTCTTGTACTAGATGTCAGCGTTCAAAATTTTTAAAAAATTATAATGGTAAAAATAAATAATAATAAGTAATGGGAAAAAAATCATAGAACCTGCAAAAAAAATCAAAGGTTCAAGTCTGATTCTGCATGGAAATACCTATTGAGCCTTGCTGTTTATTTTGCAGGTGCTGAAATAAGTCATTTAGTCATACGAGCAGATTAAGCCTCTATCTGGTTTTTAACTGTATGTTTCTAATATGCACAGTCCTTACAGTTAGTAGTAGTACTGCTTAAATGAACTGAACCTGAGCAGAGCAATAAATCGGTACTTGTTGCTTTTCACTGAATTGGGGGCTTACAGGACTGCTTTGAATTTAATCTTTTGCATATTTTATGTGTCATTTTGTAACCATACAGTTTGAAAAGATACCTCTCAGAACTTTTTTTAGTGTCAGATACTTTTCCCAGAAGAAATGCTTTTACTTTTTGCAAAGCCAAAGTTTGACTTTGCTTTTCAACATGATATTGTATGCTAAACTTAAAAGGGAAGGAGGGAGGGAGGGAGGGAGGAAGGCAGAAAACCTGCCAAGAACCACCACCCAACACAGGAGAGAGAGAGAGAGAAAAAGAAAAAGAAAAAAAAAAAAAAAAAAACAAGAAAAGGACAAACAAAACCTCCAAACTGCATTTGTAAAGAATGGTGGAAGCAGTTTGAAGAAGAATAATGTCACAATAAATAATCAATACTGCAGTTGTAGCTTTATTTTCTCTTGCCATTTCAAGATACACGAATACTGTTTATCAGAGAAATATTTCTTGGAAATTTTAGGGCAGAGCAATCCAATTCTGACTGTATTTTGCACATAATTCAAGCCAAATAGTTTTGCTGTCAAGCTCATAACTAACTGTAGCAAATGCTTTGGAAATGCACTTAGTTTTGATTTAAATGACAGTGCTTCTGAGTAAGTTTTGATAGTATTTTGCTTCTTAAAAAATATTTTTTAGGATGCTTAATTGCAAGTATGAGCTGCATAGAAAGGCTGCATCTGCCAACCTCAGTCAAACCTCTGCAATAGCTTTTGCTCTGCCCTCTACATTATCTATAGCCATGAAATGACACAGATGAAAGTATCTTTGGTATAGAATTTCACTGAACGACATTAAAGCAAAATAGGTGGTTACGGTTATAAAAGCTCCTTTGAAGAAGCACTTTGAGTTTTACAGATTGATCTAAATTATTTCAGTCTATTATTCTGTGAAATATTTACCTTGCTGAGCTGAAGAACTTTCTGACTCTAAGCTGTCAGCCAGAGATGGTTTCAGGTAGATTTGGGTAGTTTGCCACTGTTGAAACCGTCAGTTTATCTGACCGTAATGAAATGAGTTTCTCCTGTAGGATAATAAAGGTTTGCAGCAGCTCATGCAAAAGAGGCCGCACACTCTTGGTTGTGCTCAGCGCAGAGATGGGTGAAGGAGGATCAGGACAGGCAGGATTCGGATCGATCGCATCCTTCAGGAGCTGCCCCGAGTAGAAGGTTGCATGGGAATGTGCAACTCGGGCACAGTTTCATTTCCCTTTGTGAAATGCTTTTGAAGCCCACAGAGAAGTTCATTACAAAGGACTCAAACCTGTCTAAAGGTTACTACAATCAAGACAACCAAAAAACCCAAGAGTAAGTTCTGAGCTCCCATTTTCTGCTTTGGCATTAGATCCGGGCAAAGTTTCTTATTTTGACAGACAACTGAAGTTTTTTTCTTGTTGTTTTTGTTTTTGTTTTCTAAAACCTGGGAACAATTTGGGAGGGAAACCAAAAACGCTGATCTTGGGAGGGGAAAAAGAGTTTTGCTTTAGTAAAAATTCGAACATTTAATTGCAGTATGTTTAAAATGACAACCCAGCTACTTTATTTCAGCTGAGTTTTGTAAGCGGTAGGAGCCATAACCCCCCTGCTATGAGATTTACTCAACTGTGAATGACTCCACCAGTGTTAGGGAGTCTCCTGGCTTCCTACACCTTCCATACCACCAAGGTCGTCATGTGAGCTGTCCCTGAGCTTGAGATACTGCAATGTTGGTGTTGTCAGAAGTTGTTAAATGAGTCGCCAAAGAGCTGGACCTGTGGAAAAATGGATCACTGCAATCTCACCAGTGGCAATCCAGTGGCATTCATCACATCTGGCGTTTTTCTGCAAATATTGGCATCCTTAATCGAAATACAGCAGTATATAGAGGTAGATAAGCAAACTTGGCAATAATTCCTTACGTGTTGTAGGAGACAGGATGCTTTTGGACATATTTTAAATAAATTGTAATTAGATTGGTCAATCTAAGGCAATACCTTATTCTGCTCATTAACCTCTGATGAGAAGATAATTTAAACAATCAAATTGAAGTGCATAACTCAGAATCTGGTTTTATGATTAAATCATATAGGTTCAGAGATGCGTAAAGGTTCATTAATACAGTTACTGTACTATATAATTATATGGAAAAGAGAATTCTGTAAAGGAATAGCATTATTAGCCTCTAGCAAATTCATAATAATAATTGAAATAATTGATAATTTCAGGCTTCCTTTTGCTGTGTTTCCTCATAGATGGTTAACGCTTCCCAAGAGTCAATGGCTTTTTTTCAGCTGCCCTTAGTAAAATCAGATTTTTTGAGAAGGCATCATGTAAGGGGCTAGATTTTTAGTTTTTCAAGAAACTTCAATTTCTGTGTTTCCTGACACATCAATACAACTGGAACACAGTGGATTTTTTTAATATACATTATGGTCATAAGGAGAAGATAGCAGCTTCTTAGCAGCCAACTTTGTGACAATGTGCTCACCACTGATAATTGAGAACATAGAATCATAGAACACTTAAGGTTGGAAGGGACCTCTCGAGATCACCTAGTCCAACCCCCTGCACACGCAGGGTCACCCAGAGCACGTGGCACAGGACTGCGTCCAAGCGGGTTTGGAAGATCTCCAGAGAAGGAGACTCCACAACCTCTCTTGGCAGCCTGTTCCAGTGCTCTGGCACCCTCACTGGTAAGAAATTTTTCCTTAAGTTCCTGTGGAACTTGCATGATTGCACAATGGCTGGGACTTCTGTGGCTTAGGATGGCTAAAGCCATCTTTCATATTGTCTCTTTGTGCTTAGTTATGTGCTGAATTTCAGCTTAATTTTAGAGGTAGGTGGGACCTCGAATCATTACACAAGATTAAAGCCAAACTGTATTCGCTTTAGTTTTAATTAATAGGTGTTTATAATAAAAATGGTTTACATTTGCTCAGGTTGGTAATTTTTTCACTTGTTTCATAGCATTCACTATCTTCTCCGCGTAATTATACTAATAGCAGTGTAAAAGCCACATATGAAGTGAAAGTAGAATAATTAAGTTCAGGACTGTCTACAGACTGAGGTAGTACTTTTGTCCTCTGCTTTGTTGCCTCTTTAACGTTATCCTTATTTGCTGAAGCTTAGCTGTGACCAGTAAAATGGGATTATGAATTAGTAAACTAAAATCATGTTAGGAATACTTGAATTTTGGCTCCGTTCATAAAGTGTTCATTTAGTTCCATCCGGCTGACTTAAGTGCTCTCATTACAGCATAACGTTTTTGAGAATGAATTGTTAGCAGTGAGCAAATGCAAAAATACTATTTCCCCTCTGAGTTGCTCTGTATTATTATATGTATATATACATTAGCAAGAAGCAAGATATTTGAGGACAAATTCCAACCTTCTTACAACACTCTTGAAAAGAAATAGTTTATTATAAAACTGCAAATACTGTTTTACACATTTTGTATAAAATACGGTACCTGTAGCAATGGAAAGATGGTGTTCCATGTTGTACAAGCAGTCACATAATATATCAAGTGTCACATCAGTAGAGC
Source organism: Tinamus guttatus (assembly GCF_000705375.1). Next base: position 55,351 of record NW_010579946.1, read on the forward strand.
AGTGTCAATAAAATTCGCAGATGTGGCATCTATTTATTTTTGTCTGTATTGAGAAAGAAATGAAATAGCAAGGAAGTGATGATTACTTGTGACACATTCCTCTTATAAAACACTGTTTTAACCATGTTGTTATAACATTGTATGTTTTCTTTTTATTTGTATTTTGTGGTTTCTTTCATTGAACTATATTTCAGTATATTTGTGCTTCTGTCCATCAATATGATGGAGTCAAGAGCATCTATTATCTCCTGCAAAGTTCAGATGATGGTTTACTGGCTTCATGCAACTGTAGCCTCCAGCAAAAATAAAAATCATGGAACTGAATTATGACAGGAAAGTAATAGAGCAGAGACTACCTTAAATGTTAAATTTACAAATACATTTGGAAATAAATTCAGTGCTGTATAGGATTTACATTAGTGGCTAACTGGTGTGGGTGGGTGCTTTCACATTGAAAAAATCCAACATGGGACTGTGGCTAAAAGTTGCACTCATGAAAGGTCAACACAAATTCTTTATCCAATATGATTGTTTTCTTTATTTTCTTTATGAGTCGCATGCTATATGTTTAGCTCAGTTCTTATTTTTTATGTTTTTTATTAAACGGATTTCAGTAGATGTACCATCATGGTTAGTTGCTGAACTAGAAGCCTGTGCTACATGATTTTATCATAAGATGGAGACATACGAAAGACTTGTAAGTCTTGAGGGTTTTTAGAGCTCGTGTATATTTGTAAGTCTAACTTCAGACATTTCGAGAGTCTGCTTGGTGTGGAGGCTGAAACCTGGGGATGCTCAAGGTCTCAAAACCTGAGCTCATTTCCCTGAGAGACAGGGGAAGTCCTTGGAGATACCATAGAAGAGGAAACTTTAACAACCTTTGGAAGGGAGGGGGGTATTACTACTAAGACACATTTATGACATTTCTTTCTTTTCCAATATGACACTCTCCATAGGAAATATATATGTATATTTAAAAATATCTTGGGTTCAAAAGCTAAAGTGGGACTGCTGTGAAAAGCAAGATTTGAGTGTGAGCCGCACTCAGTCTGCATATGTTCTGTGTGCTTCCAGGTATCATTGAAAATTCATTAAATCTCAGTGTAACAGTCAGGATGAAACTAGATTTGTATCGATTTCTCTCCTCCTCCGTTCTTTGGGGGATTCTTATAACCTATGTTCTTTGATGTAAAAATAGGAAATCTGTTTTTCTTTTTTTTTCTGATTTGCCCATGACTTGAGGTAGCTCCACACCTTTAACACTGCAGAAGGAACAAGGGATGGTTCAGTGCTACCCTGTCCTCCTGCCAGTGGAAATGAGCCGTGAATAGAAAGTTATTTGAGATCTGTTAGGGGTCTTGCCTTTCCTTTTTAAAGGGGAAAGGTAAAATTAATACTGAAAATTGTTAAGGAACATGCACCAGTACAGTATAAGCTTTAAGCCTTGTTAAGAGAATAAGAGAAATGACTGGAACTTCTGTTTTGTTTTTGGATATGTAGCAGAGTTTGGATATTTCAGCAGAGTATTCCTATGCATAGGCAGGAAAATTTAGCATGTGATGATAGGTAAATTAAATAGGGACTTCGAAATCATTTGAAGGAACTATCATAGGAGGGGGATATTGTTATAATATTTATATACCAGGATGTATCAGGATTTGCTTTTTTGTCAGAATTTACTTTTGGGGGTGAGGGAACATGTGGCCTGGTTTGATGTGCCCATCTAGTGCTGGGACTCCTGTGCCATGCCCAAAACATGGCTTAGAAGGGAAAGATATATAGTGAGGCACTCAGGTCTACAGAGCAAAATGGGCTACTAAAAATGCTTTAGGAAAATGCAGTTACACTGGTGTGTTTCAAAATCAAAGCAACTCAGACGAACTTGGAGTTCATCAACTAAACTATTGTGAAATGAAATCAATTTAAAAAAACAGAAAATATTGGAACTCTTCTCTACAAGGCAGAGCTGCAACACAGGCAGTTCATAGGTGGTGAAAAAATAAGCAGTAACTGAAAGTGAGAAGGTTTTGTGTTTGTGAAGGCTACTTTGAATTGAATAGGAAATATATTTTACAGACGAATGTAGCATTTGTCAGTAAAGAGTTCCTGTGATTCAGAGAAGACAAATATCATCAAATTATCTCTGGCTTTGAAATAAATTTCAAAATATGGCTTAGGTGATCAAAAGTGACCCTTTCAATTTCAATTAGAATTAAGTCAATTCAAGTTGGTTATACTATTCTTATTTTTCTGTTTAATATTTAAAGTTCTATGAGCATTAAGTAATCTCCTTTCATTATATTTACAGAATTGCTCTTTTTAATCATATTCATTAAATATTTACTTTAAAGAATAAGTGCAAGTGTCATTTCTCAAAAATATGATGAGGAATATATTATCACCTTACAATTAATAAAAAATCTTGAAATCGGGAAATTTTGTTTAAACTCAAAGATTTTTTTTTTCTTTTCCTTTACAGAGGGGATGGTCAGGCACTGGACATGTTGCCCAGACAGGTTGTGGAGGCTCCGTCTTTGGAGATGCTCAAACCTGCCTGGACACAGTCCTGGGCAGTCTCTCTGCTCGGACAGGGACCTTGGACGAGGTGATTTCCCATTTTGGGGTTCCCCTCCACCCTCCACGGTTCTGTCAACTCTGTTATTGTCCCATCCCCTCTGCTTAGGGATCACTAACAATAAGGCCTCCTCTGTTTAGGGGCCTTATATAATATTTGTATAATTTTATCTGTTTATCTTGATTTCAGTCTTTTCTGATAATTTTTATGAGACTGTTATCTTCTCCGGTGGGGATTATTTTCCTAGGGTTTGCAAATGATGGCATATTTGCAGTTCAGAGCTCCAATATGGAAAGTTGCCAGTTTCTCTGAGGAGAGGCTTAGCAGATGGCAGTCAAAAGAGAAAGCAAGGGGATTATCTTTTTTTTTTTTTTTTTTAAAGAAGAATTTCAGAAATATTTTGTGGATAATAAATGTGGTAAGTGTAAGCTAGGGAGCTAAGCAGAACGCATAAGGAAATAGTCTAGGCCATCCTGATTAAACATGATTTAGCATAATATAGAAACAAAGGGAAGGAGAAAAAAAAAAGTCTCTGTACCTTAATACCTGGTAATCAGAATGCAGCTTCTATAGAATTGATACTTGTATTGGTATAGTAGGGAAATAATAGGGTAAGTAAGTACACGGCACAAGCATCCATAAATTTTCCAGACTGACAACTAAACAGTAAACATTAGAGAGGTATTAATGAAGCATATGGAATCTAACGTATGGGAAGGCTGGGAAGAGGGACAGTGGGTTGGTGGCTACCCTTGGGTGAAGGGGCCCCAAGTCTAAGTAGAGGCTGATCCAGTATTTAAACAGTTCTTGGGCTGCGAAGGGCTTCACGTCACTTCTGATTCTGATCGCACGTGGGCATCTGTCCAGTAGGGTTTGGCCTGTGGTCAGCAGCTCATTTCTGATCAATCACTATCAGCTGTTTAGTGTGTTAGATGTACCAATTAGTTCCTTTATAAGACGGACTCTAATCCAATAAGGATTTTTTGTTTTTTTTCTGTGAGAGGATTGTGTAGCCAGGTTATAATTTTGCAAATCCCAGGTTATGAGGCACTCCCTCATGAATCAAATTGCAAGTTTTTAGAAACTTCCTAGAAAAATGGGGGAGGGAAAAGAGTTTTTAAGTGTATGGATAGCTTTCCATGGAAGTGCATTGAGTTGATACTCCTATTTAAGTGCCCTCCTGGGCTCAGGAGTGGCCCTTTGCATCCCGGTGTGCAGCGGGATTCCCTGCGAGTGATGTTTGGTGACACAGGTCAATGTTTGGTGACACAGGTCTGGGGCAGGCTTGCTTGCTGGGGGGATTTATGCCACACTTTCTCCCTCCTTATCTCAGGACACCAAACTCCTCCTGTTTTCTGTGACTTAACACTATTACCACTTACTGCCAACTGCGGGACCGAGCTGCAAAGTGGTGGAAAAGGAGAGACTTAAGAGTATATATTAACCACCTGTCATCAAGCCAGAGCCAAAATGTGACTTTCTTTGCTCTCAAACAAATATGGAGGAATAAGCTATATATTATATTGTGAAAGGAGCCCAGCATTCTACAGATAATACAGGTGATTTTATTTCATGTTGTCTGCCAAGTGCATACAGACAGCACGTGAGTCTGAATCATTGCAGTGTTCACTATGTGCTATAAACAAAACAACTGCTCTCCTAAACCTGTCACTTTCAGTGTTTTCTTGGAGATTTTTCTATTTCCATTCAATTTCCTTATAGCGTGTTATAAGGCTTTTATTATTTTTAATAACAATAAATCTCATTATTGTGAGTAAGTAGGACTCTTTGCTTGTTCATAACCAGCACACTCATTTTAAGGATGGCATGTGTAATGTGATGCTTATTCTGGCTGCTGTAAGCGTAATTCACCTTAAGTAAGACAGTCCATTTTGCTTTTGGTGGTCTTGCTCCTTAGCAAAGGGAAGCATCTGTGTCAGTGTCTCATTCTTGAATTTGCTGGTTGGTCCTGCCTTACTGGCCATCCTGAGTGTAGAAAATAAAGGTTTATTTCTTGAGGGAACAGGTTATAGAGCCAAACTACTAATTCTCAAGTGGGGCAGAAGTTGCTTATTTCTTAGGCCATTCAACGGGAATAGCTGATAATAAATTTGTTGAAAGTTTTTTTTTTTATTTTAATGTATTTGAATTGTAGAATTAGAGAATTAATGATTTGGCATACAGATTTAAAATTTAAGTAAGAATTCAGCATTTGTTTCTGAAGTTCTAATGATACTTAGTATCCACTTTGAAGTTTAGATAACTCGGATTAAGCATTTTGTGGCCAATTCTTTGTGGCTAATGTTCTTGCATCTTTCAGATGTTTGAGCACTGATTGGAGCTTTTAACTTCCAAGATATCCTCTAATCTAAAGTTACAGATTTCTCATTCCTATTCTTAAAAACCATCCTAAACTTCATGTGGAATCATGCAATGATCAGCACCATTGTAACATGCATAAATAAGAATGCCAGATTTCTTGGAACATTTATTTTCTTTGCTTTAGACAGATGAATGAAGAGGTCTCTAATTGATTTTTTGTGCAGGAGATGATGACATGCCTTTTAATATCTAAACATAAAGCAGATGTGGAACTTCCCACAGACTTTCCTTGCGCTGGCGACATGATAAAATAGTTGTTGCAATGCAGAATTGTTGTGATTAGCTATAGCAATGTGATTTTAGTATTTAGAGCCACCAGTTGGCTGACAGAGTCTCCCTATAATAAGCAGTGTACAATGCTTTTCAGTCTGAGGATGTGGTGATACCTAAGTCGTGGGTGTCACAGGCAAACTGGTTTTGCAAGGAGGAATAAAGAAATCTCTGTTACAAGCTCCATGAGAAGCCAGGGAAGCGTCGCAGCCATCAGCAGAAACGGAGCGGGGCTACGTGTGCGTTCAGAGTGTAATTGGTATAAGCATCTACCGTGTGTCACTTGAGGCATCTTTGTTTTTCTGAGGGTTCACTCAAGATCTAGCCTTGTCAAAGGGCCCTGCAGAAGATATTCCGAGAATGTGCAAAGGGAAGAATTCCTCTTTCACAAAAACGCATTGAACTAAATGTTCACTCCAGGCAATTGAATAAGAGAACCATCATATTTAACCAAATGCACTTCATTCTGGCTTTTATGCTGTAATTTATTCTCATAGCTTGCTGTAAAGTCCTGCCTGAAGTGTCTATTCTTAGCATAAAACTGTTTGTCAAATTTCCATTAAGCTTCAGGTGAAAAATTAATGAGCCATTCACTTCAGATATTTCAAAACTAATACTGTTTTATTATTAATGCAGCAGAAAGTCGAAGATATGGGTATGTACAATTATGGTTTAGTGTTCAGTCGGACTTTTTTTTCATAAATTTTGAGGGCCTTCATTAAAACTGTTTCGGGTCATAAAAGGAATTAACTGTAGTGAATGTCATCAATAAACTTCTTCAGCCACTTTGATGTGTTAACTTTTGGGTTTGGATTTGTTAACTTTTGCTGTTCTTTTAGAGGGCCACTTTAATAAACAGGCAGGGGTTAAATACTCTGCCTTTTTCAGTTTATCTCTGAGTTTGGAGAATTTGGAGAATCTTCTCCAAGGAGTCTGGCAGTGGAAGAGCTAGACAGAACCTGGGAAATTTCTTCCAATATAGTAAGTTTCCTAATGAAATTGTGTTACATGGTTTTTGTGAATGGTATAGACCAAGCTCATTAGTTTTTGTTGTAGTTGTTTGGTTTAGATTGTTTTTTGTTTTTTTGAAAAAGGGAACCTTTGGGTCCTTATTGGTTTTTATTTTGGGCCTTTTTGGTTTTTATTTTGGGCCTTGATTGATTTTTGCCTTATGATACTCTAACAACTCTTTGGAGTTGCTAGCAAAAAACAAATAAAACAGAGGGAGGATGCATGTGGATGTTATAGAATGCAACTCAGGAACAGCATCCCTGCTAATAATTTTTATAAAAACTTATTAAAATATATGTGCTACTCATTTCTCGTAGCCTCTTCACCTTGTTGATTGTAGGTCACAGACTGAAGAGGATGCAAGGAACTCGGTATCCACAGAAAACGTGGTATTTGCTTAATCGAGTTCTCGGAGAGTCCTTGCGTTCCCAGTTCTGGCTGGGATTTTGCAAATAATTCGTGGGCAGGCATGCTGAAAAGCTTCTGGGGGTTTTGCAGCTTGTTTTAGAGCTGCTTTCTGTCCCATGCTGTGAGCCCTCTCTGTCTTTCACGCAGGCTTTTAGTCTCGCAGGAGCGTTCTTGGTTTCCCCGTGAAGAGGTGGTGCCTTTGTTAGGGGGCTGGCAGCGTTGGGGAGAACAGGCAAGGATTTGTCATGGTGCGCTGCAGAGCATCTCAGTGGCCAGGGCTGGCCGTCAAAATGGGAAAGTTGGCCCCACAGAATGTGTTGTATCTTATCTGAGTCCTTCCCATGCTTAAAACCTGGAAAGCCCTGTGTCTGAAAACTCTGTTTCCTTTTTTTCAGTTAGAGGCAGATGTTAAAATATGAAGAAATCTTTTCATACAATGAGACTTGTGTTCTACCTTCTTAAGGTTCCAAACATGTCGTGGAAAAATTGATGTTTTCTGATCTGTACCTCCACCCACCTTAACATACAACTGCCTGTTCAGTTAGCAGTAATTCCAGAACTCCTTCAGTCGAGCTTTCAACCATCCATCACAAAAAACATCCCTGCATTTATAAAATAAATCATAGACAACTTAACTCATTTGGGATCCACTTTGAGCATATATGCCTTAAAGAGGAAGGTGTGTATTCACGTTTCTAGGCTCCTGCGCACATGGAAGATTTTTTAGGGTGGATGTTAGATGTGGATTTTTGGTTGGTCTAAGAGCTGTGAAGAAGATAAATCTTCTTCCTAAGTTCTATTTATTAAATTGCTGTTCATTTTCTATTATTTAAGATGGAATCTACAGACAGAACCGATCAAACCTCACAACGCTGTTAGTGCAACCTGTTTCTGCAGTGCTTGTCAAAAAACTTATTTCCTTACCTGAGGACAGCATCAGAAGAGAGAAGTGTGTCCCCCTTGAACTGCCAGCCACAGGTAATACTTTTTAAAATATTTTTTCCTCCTGATTATGGAGTGTCCTTCAAGTGTCCAAATCTTCTCTGTGATTTTATATATCTATGAGGTTTAGCCAATTATACATGTGTTTTGTGTAGCAGCATTTCAGAAGCGTCTATGTTAAACTTGTAAATTATGCTCCAAAAATCTGCTAGTTGGGAGTTGAGCCCAAAGAGAGGTTCAGAAGTACTACAGAAAATCCATTAAAAATGCTCTTTTATTTTTAGCAACCTTACTCTTTTTACTTCTAACATTTAGTTTCAGAAATTCTCATTTGCCAACGTTCAGCAAACGTGGGTCAATATCTGGAATAAGAAGTCTTATTAAGACTTGGACTTCTTATAAGAAGTCCAAGGCATTAAGCTCTAAATCTTGCCTAAAAAATTTTTTAGATTCTTGCCAAAAAAAATCCCACTATTGCTATGCACCAACACTGAGGAGATAATGTTAGTGCTGCAGTAGTTGGTTGGGCCTTGTTGGGCTAGGAAGAGTGTGCTCGAGGCATTAAGGCACCAGTAGCAGTATTAAAGCTGTGCTTTTTGTTTTCTTTCTGCTTCTGGCAGAATATACTCTGTTATTCTAAGTACTGATGTGCCTTTCTGTGCTCTTTAATTTGGAGCTATTTTGTAGAGTATAAACAAGGTATTGTTGTCTGTCAGACACCTTTTCCTCCAAGTTTCACCTGGAAAAAGTTGCATGCTGATAACAGTAGCAGCAAAACAAAACACCTTTAGTAGGGCTAGGTGTAAAAAAGAATGTTTTCAGAATACCTCTTCAGAGAGCAACAAACTTCATATTGATTTGGGGGGGAAAAAAAAAAGTGAAACTGAGAGTGTAATCTTACAGAAAAAAAATACTGCACAGTGTTGCGATGAAGGGAGGAACACCAGGTCACCTTCCAAAAAAGATGCATGTATAAACAGTAATGTTGCCTTGACTTTTATTTTGTACCAGCCTACCTTTCACCAGTAAAAACACGGAGCAAACCGTATCTTCTATTATTTTGCATGTTTAAATTAATTGTTTTGAAGCAATGGCTTTGGAGGGGGTGAAGGCAGGGTAAATTTGCACACTATTTCCTTTATTAAGTGCAATGATGGCAACAGTAAAAGCAAATTTGAAGTGCATTTTAAGGGCAACTATTGTAATATCATATATGTGCTTGTATCACTTGTTTATTGCTTTTGGGAAGTTAATGTGGATTAGGAATGCAATAAAGCAAGTCATAAAAATAGGTTGATTAACTTTATGGCTTGTGTTGGCGTTTCTGTTGCAGATACTAAAAAGAAAGGCAGTAAGACCCTATACTTCGTGGCTTAAGCTGTTGAGTTTAAGAAGGCCTGTTGCTCTCCATTCATGGTTGACTAGATATTTTAATGAGGAACTGATCTTCCCCACAAGCAGTAGATAAACTTTATCAAAGGAGAAAAGGGCCATTCAGGAAGGGGAAAATGCTTAGTTATTCCAGGTAGGTTGTGTGAAGCTTGCTAATATTGTGGAGGTTTCAGCAGCTGAAAGGAAATCATGAATTTGGACTGGCAATACTCGCTTTAGAATGAGAAAAAGCTGAGCTTAATCTGGTTCTCAAAAATGTTTGGAGTTTGAAGGGTAGAATCATCTAAATCACCTTATTCTTTACTTGATAGCTTTAGCATTTCTAATTTATTTCCCTAAGAGGGCAGCAATTCTATGTGGTGGAAGATATCTGGAAAGAAAAACTGCGTGAAGCTCATGCTAGCATGAGTCTATCCATGTCCCCCTTATTCTGGATGAATTTAACAGCTTGGATGTGAGGTCATGCAAAGCTTCTTAACTGCAGTTCCACAATGGGATTTAAAAAAAAAAAAGAAAAAAAAAGAAAAAAAGAAAAAAACCTACTTCGTTTAGCAAGGGGGGCCTACAATAATAAGCCTCACATAATTCTGGAATGCATTATGCTATATTGTGCTTTGATATACTGGTGGTATACTGTTAGTGTGCAGGAACATATAGTATGATGGAGCATTCAGAATCTGCCTTAATGGAAGGGATAAAGGACTGGTCTTGAGATAAGAAATCTTACATAACTATGTAATAATAGCTATAGAGATTATGCTGATCAGAGCACTGCATATCAAAACAGTGAAGGCTGAATTTGTGGCCCTCCAGTTGATTTGGAGAAGCTTAAGAAAGATATTTCATTTTTGACGTAGAACTCATCACTTAACTGTCAAAAGAGATGAATGAGCAGTTCAGATGATTGGCTGGCTTAAAATTTGTTAGAATAAAATGATCATCAATTTTTCATCAGTATGTTTCAAAAAGCTGAACAGCAGATTCATCAGTAATGATTAAACATTTATATATAGTTTTCTCACATTGCCTCTTTTTTCCTTAGCCTTGCAGTTTTCAAGAGACATAATGTGATGGAGGGAGTGGGAGGATATGGAGATGAACATCTGAGACATATCAAATACTTAAAACTTACAAGTAAATAGTGAGAATTAAAGTTAGTTGTAGAAATTGAGTTGCTTTTTGTTTTTTATGGGGCAGCCTTAGTAATCCTCATTAATTGGTAATTCTCTACTGCTTTGAACAGTTCCCAAAAATAGGTAATTGGTAAAGAATTTAAGATTTAAGTGTTTTAGAGAAGGCACATACTTCCAAAGCCTTTATTCTTTATGGAATATATGCAGGATATTTGCTAGAATGTTATGAAGATTACCATAAAACCAAAACATTCTTATCAACCTGAATGAGGCTGCACTGCTGTGCTGCAGTAAACTTCATTTGTTGTTTGTTCTGTTATCTGCCACTTGGCAGATTTCAGTCATTTGCAGTTCATCTCAATGAATCTCTTGAGTATTTAAAGGAATTCTAGCTACTGTAATTTAATTTACAAGGTGCCTTTTCATTGCTTCGGGCCCTGTATTTTGGTGTTGAATTGAAAAGCTTCATAGGCTAAGGACAAATTCTTAGAAGTATTAGGTGTTTATTTTTTCTCTTTGGCTTTAAGTGTGAGTTTTCTTATTCAGTGCTTCACACTGACGGTGGTAAAATACTAGGAAACATAGGATTTCACTAGTGGTCTCCACTTGTCTGCGGAGAAGGGTAAATGTGAGAATTTCACATATTCAGGTGTCCTATGAGATAATAGGCAAAAACATGTATATTTTTCAGGGATCGAACTGATCCCTCAAATTTGAGTCATCAGACTTATAAGTAGGGATATCAAGTAGATATTACTGGAAAGGTTCTCAACTGAGATCCCGTCAAAAGCTCTTAGGTAAAACAAGATAGCATGGTTTAAAAAGAATTGTGTTGACATGGATAAATATCATTTTAAAAGATTGGAAACGAAAAGCAGGAGCAAATGGTTGATTTTAACAGTGACAGGTTGTTACTGTAGCAGCCTGATAAATCCAGTCCTGTGTCTCACTCCATCTGGATCAAGCAAGAAAATGGGGAGTGTGTTATTTCAGAGCATATCAGATAGTTAGCATATACAGATGTGATTTCTTAAAGAGTTCTTAATACCCTTCACTGTGAAGTAGATGCGTTTATTTGTATCTTAATCTACAAAATGGTAAAACCAAAGCACCAGTAGTTTACGTAACTTCAACAATATCAAGCAGTATGTATATAAATAAAGCTGGTAGGGTGAATAAATAAAGTCAGTAGAATGCACTCGGCTCAAAATGCTTTTATTTTAGGTAGAAACATTTGATCCTCTGTAACCTTTTTCTAGCCTACAGATTGCAGTCACTGATCGATACTGAATCATTGTAAATGACTGCAATGCAAAGCTGCATTGGAGCCCGTAAACAAATCCATGTCTGCTGGCAAAAAATTAGAATGGAACAAAGAACTAGAAGTCCCCCAGTTCAACTGAAGAGGTTTCTGGCATAACATAGTAACTGAGAACCTTTTGAAACAGTTTGAATACTGGTTTTATTCAGCTTTCTGCAGTTCTACATGTCAGATGGTCACTAGTTTTATAGTCAACTCTGATATTGGCTACTTGCATCGTTAGTTGTACTGAAGACGTAACTTGAAGATGCCTTAGTTTCTATATAATATCATCATGGCCCAAGACAAGCAAAGTTCTCTGACAAGTGCTGCACCCTACTGCAAATCAAGCCTGTTGTCCTTTCTATGGGGAGAAGGGCATAAAATATAAACCAAAAATTCTCACACAGGGCATCAGGCTGTAGCCTTGTGATACTATTATATGTGTTTTTCTTTCATAACCTGTTTACTTGTTAGACAAAAAGAAGAATACCCTATTCTATACCCTCTAGCTGTGCCATCAGGCAGTTATATCAGGATACAGAGAATCCCATAATTTCTCAGTGTAATAAATTTGCACTATATTAAATACAAATCCAAGAAAACAAGTAGAGAAAAAGATACCAACATGCAGTATGGCTATGTATGTATTGACCAAATAGATATTGTTCTACTTGGCAGTACAAATGCAGCAATGTTCTCCAGGTATTGCTCGCCAACATGCCAGACAAGTATATTTAAAATAGGGAAGCAGATGGAATATAGGCATACTGTATATTAAAACACAGAATAGTTATACTCTCAGATTTTCACTTTGGGATTGCTTTAAGTTCTGTTCTCATGGTTAATTAGAAGTGCCTGGAAGCAACTAAGCTTAAACTGCAGGAACTTTAGGGCATAAAATATAAACCAAAAATTCTCACACAGGGCATCAGGCTGTAGCCCTTTGATACTATTATATGTGTTTTTTCTTTCATAACCTGTTTACTTGTTAGACAAAAAGAAGAATACCCTATTCTATACCCTCTAGCTGTGCCATCAGGCAGTTATATCAGGATACAGAGAATCCCATAATTTCTCAGTGTAATAAATTTGCACTATATTAAATACAAATCCAAGAAAACAAGTAGAGAAAAAGATACCAACATGCAGTATGGCTATGTATGTATTGACCAAATAGATATTGTTCTACTTGGCAGTACAAATGCAGCAATGTTCTCCAGGTATTGCTCGCCAACATGCCAAACAAGTATATTTAAAATAGGGAAGCAGATGGAATATAGGCATACTGTATATTAAAACACAGAACAGTTATACTCTCAGATTTTCACTTTGGGATTGCTTTAAGTTCTGTTCTCATGGTTAATTAGAAGTGCCTGGAAGCAACTAAGCTTAAACTGCAGGAACTTTAAAAAAAAAAAAAAAAACACAAGATTTACCTCTCTACTCTTAACAGAATTATAACTGATCAAGATACTTTTTCACATTGCCGTTCTGTGTCCTTGCTTTGCTGTGTAATGCTTAGGATCTGGTGGCTTAGAAAGCAGCGGGATGGGCAATCTTTGAAAAAGAATCTCTTTGCAAAATAATGTGAGATTGTGGAATTCAGCTGTGAAATAGGAATCGTTCTCAAAATGTATAAGTATCTTTGATATAGAGTATGATATATTTATTCTACTTCACATTAATGATCCCAGTGTAGAGATTCCTTAAAGAGCTTTGTTCTAGACATCATTTATTTTCCAAAAAATTCTTGAATAGATTTATTTTTGGATTCCTTTCTCTGGATCAGAAAATTTGATCGAGTAGCCAAAAAAATTACTAATAAAACTCTTAAAAAAAAAAAAAAAAAGACTAGGCTTGAGGACTTAAGACATATAAATATTCGTATCAAAACGTATAATGTTACTAGACAACAATAATTCATTAATCAAAAGCTAGTATAGAAAAAAGTCAGGCATACCAGACTTGAGGAAATAAATATGTATTGCCCATATAAAACACAATAAAGGCTTTCTGTGGAAGAGGCATTGCTTTATAAGTTTTGACATATTTGGCACAAATAATTTTCTAATTTAATAATTCTGTACTTTGCCATAGATTCAATGTTGATTTTTGCGTATGCATTTTGAGTGTTGAACAAGATGTAGCTGAGGGTTTTTTCCACCAAAGATAATTTATATAAATTATCAATCACATGCTGTTTTTTTAAGTTCATTTCTTTTTATAGGTTTAAGTTATGTTGCATATTTTTGGCATGAAAGTTATATCCTACATAAACACTTATAACATTTGCATTTCCATATTTTGAGAACATATATCTGAACTTAGTTGAAAATGGATTAAAAATGTGAAAGTATGAAGTAGAAAACATGAAGCAGAAAGCTCAAAATGGCTTATGTAACACTGAGAACTAAGAAAGATACAAGTTTACTGTTAAGTAAAGTTTCAAAAGCCGATAAACTAAACAGTCTAATATGGCAGTAGTTTAGATTTTGTTTTGGCCAGTAGCTCTAGAAAATTAAGAATTATTTTCAAATGATAATAAAACTTGTTTTACCTACATGGCTTTTAATATATACTCATTAGATTGATGAGAATGTAACAGCATATTGCAAATATTTATATTATAAATATCTATATTAATCTTTATAGTATCACCAGTACAAGAGATCAGTAAAGGATTTGTTTATGCTTTGTATGCAAGCAGCTCACAGTGCTTCTAAATGAAATACAGTCATTCTTCCTGTCTAATAAGTTTTGGGGGATTTTAAGTTACTTTAAAGCCTCAGTAAAAATAACTTCACAAAAATTGTAGTTTTCCTGATTAAAGAAATTTTTAGCCTTTGGTAATGTCAGAAAAGCTTGATAGCACCAGCTTGGAAGTTAGCCATAGAGCTGGTAGAGCCTCTCAAAAACCTTTTGAATGGCAGGAACGAGAAACATTATGTAATCTTATCCTGGCTACTCCAGTTGCATAAATGCACCTTAAAATAATTCAGCTACACCTGATTGATGGTGATTGAAAGATTTACTTTCATTGTGATTTAAAATTGATGTCTTTTTATTCAGGCTATATTGATTTCAACAGGTATTATATATACATGAGAGACCGAGATAGTCCTTTGAATCCTTATTCCTGAAGTTTGTTCAACATAACATATTTGTTTCTCCAGTCTTCTGGAATAACTTCTGTTTTTATAGTCTAAAGACTATGATCTGCAAATGCATATATTCAGTTTATTTTTGATGATTCTATGCTTGAGTTAAATGTGCATGTGGGGAGATTATCGTGTATTTGCAGCAAAGGTCATGTGAAAGGAAGTTCAGTTTTCAAACTCAAGTTCCTAAAGATACTTTTAAAACCTTGTAGTGAAAGGGACACTCAGACAAGTAGATTAAAACTGTTTCATATGAGCAGTAAAAGAAATCCAACTCAAACTTTGTCGCTTTTCCGCATTGTTTTGAGCTTAGGGCAAGGCTAAAAATGGAGAGAGAAAAAAAAAAGGCAATAAAACTCAATTCTGAGGCCACAGGAAGCAATTTTGCCTCATCTGAAGTTCCGAAGTCGCCAATCAAACGATTTGCAAGTAGTAATCTGGCATTTTAAGAAGGATCTGAGTAATTATGAGAGGCACAAGTAGTTATTAGCTGTGACACAATTTATCAGTTTCAAATCAGGAAATAAATAAATCAGGAATACTGACAAAACACAAATATTTTTCCTGTTTCCTCTTTCAGAAGTGGTTTTTGGCATGTATATATACTTGAAGTGTATCTTGAGCATCGTTAAGCTTAATTCTCTTCATAGGCTTCCAGAGAATACAGGAGAAAAAAAAAAAAAAAGTTGTCAAAACCTTTAAAGAGTAGCATTGGGAAGCGAGATTTGTTGTCAGAACTGTTTAAAGGAGATTAAATTTCACTTTTGCTGTATATACCAAAGAGAGCGCGCTCAGTCTTTTCATCTGGTGTGCTAAGCTGTTAAGCCTAAGTCACTTTAAGCGTTCTACTGTATTATGTGACTCTTAACTTGAATATCTGATTCCAGAACATGTGCACTGCCAGAAAAAAAAATCTTCTTGCTCTATGTTCAGTTGAGGACTGCATGGGTGATACTCATTAAAGGAAAATGTTAAGAATGACATTAAATCAGTTGTCCGCCAAAGGATTTGTCTTGTTCTTTGTGGAAGTGGGACCTAGGGAGGTATGCTGTATCTAAAGTGTTGTAGGTTAGGAAAAAGAAGGAATATGAATTCTGTCTTGAAAGTCTTTTTAAGCTCAGTAAATTGGCCCTATAATCATTATAGAGATGGAACTGGATCTTGAAGTAATATGCATAGTATAGGTGAAATTAAAAATACTGATGGATACCATGAACTGGTTTCAGATTTTTAAATAGGATTTTAAAAAATTGTAAGTAACAGTGTTGTGACCTCTTTGGACTGATTACCTTAAAAGCAAAATATTTTATAAAATTCTGGAGTATCTGAATGTCTTCTGCCAATTCATCATCAAATGGTGATGACAGAACTTAGATAAAACTTAGAAAACTTAGCATGCATCAGAAGGACAAAGTTAATTAGGACTTGAACCCCCACGTACACATGACAGATCAAAATATTAAAGGTTCTGTGTTGCTTATTGCAAAGAGTGTTTTTTTTTTTTTTAATGAACTGTGTTCAATTCACCCTTTCTTTCCCGTTGCACTCTAGTTAAAGACATATAGGAAATGTATCTACTGATAGTAAAGCTGGTCTTGTCTCTGTGAAAAGTAGGGTAAGTACTGTTGGGTAGTAACCTACACTGTTTTTAAATGTTCTGGCTGTTAGGCTTGTTCCAAAAATCAATGAAGGATAGTGGATGAAAATATATAGAATTTTGTTTTAATAGAATTTTGAAGTAAATTTTTAGCTGAAGAAGCCAGCTGAAGTACCAGCAGATGAACCCTGAAGAACATTGGGGTAGAGATGTGTCGTTTTCTCTTTGCACCACACTTTCCCCATCAGTGTTCTCCATATCTTGGGAAACAGAGCTTGGAAAGAAGCTGTTAGAAACGGAACAGGGGAGAAAAAGGAAAATAATCTGGGTGATGGAGAACAGAGCCATCCACGGAACATTGGTTGTGGTCTGTGGTGGCTGGATTTGGGCCTTGCTCTGGAGGAACTCTAGCTCTGCTACACTTCCCAGCATGGGCCTGTCTCAGGATGGTCCGATCCTGTGTGGAGGTAGGAAAACCTCCCAGAAGAGTTGAGGATGACACGGTGGTTATTGGCAGGCAATTTGCTAGCATTTACGTGCGAGCTGCTTGAGACATTTCCCTCCTTTGATCGAAGTTCTGACCTTTTGGATGGGATGAATGCTAATGCAGTCTGCCGTAATGCAGGTGGAACGCGTAGAGGTGGCCACATCTGCCTGTAATTAGCTGTGGTGTTTGCTCTGCCACAGGCTGCAGCGGAGTTAGAGGGTCTGACGTGTCCCACCTGGGGCACAGAGAGCAGCAGCAATTCTCAGCAAAGGGCAGCTGGGCTTTATAAACTATTCTGTCTCTGACATTGACATTTCCCTGTCTTTATCCTGTGCTACAGTCTCAACTGGCATAGCTTGGCATTGGCAGCTCCCTTGTAGACCGGTAGTTTCATGAAATTTTTCTCTCTGGAACTAGCCCCATCCTTCCCTTGATATCAGCTAAGCCAAGTGTGCTGGTCCTGCTGGCCTAAGTGTGCAGCTGTGTCACTACCAGATGCCCTGCTGGGACCGGGGCTGCAGAGGTACAGTTTTCCCATCTGACTTGGCATAGAGTCTTCCAGAAAAACAGTCTAATGTAAACCAGGAGGAAGTTTTTGAAGGCTATCGACAGAGTGCCTGGATGAGGCTAGTAAACCTCTTGGCTGTTACCTCTTAAACCTGTTACCTATTTCCTCTTAAACCTGAGATCAAAACAATTATCTATATCATAAGAGTATGTAAATCTGCCTCTTTTCCTGTACCTGTTGTATTGTATCAGCATTTATGGGGTGAATTGAATAACCTTTTAACTCCAGAAGTAGAGGCTGCTTCTGAAATTCCAGGTTTAATCCCTGCTACTGAAATGGTACTAGGAAAATAGTGTGATATTACTTCATGTTTTAATCTGCTGCTTCTTTAATATCTTTTTTTTAATATTTTTTATTTTAATTTTATTTTTTAATGCATGAGTTTTTCTGTGGCTTGTAGATTTCTTGGCTGGGTAAATAGCAGTTTAACATGTTCTTAGTTTTCTTCCTCTTTTTTCTTTTCCTTTTTTTTTAATCTTTTAACAGACAAAAAAATAATCAGTCTGAATATTCAGTCAGTCACCACGTACAAGACAATTTCTAATGTTATTGGATATTTAAAAGGAACTGTATTTCCTGGTAAGTAGCCCTTTATCACTTGTGTTGATTAGTTATTTCAAAATGGCTGGGAGTCATGGCTGGGATCAGGTTTCTCTTTTGCTACATAATGTACGTATAAAGGAGAAAAGAGTCTTTGTTGCAGAGATTTTGTGATATGATTTATAGTAAAATGCACCATACGAATTACACAGAGAATGAGCTCAAGGGGATGTTATAGTTAAAATGAGCATATATTACACAAAAAGAAGGAATTATACTTGGACCATAGATGGTAATTTTATTTTATACTAAGTAACTGTGCTTCTGGCTTTAATAATAGAAAGTGTTCTGTTGCATGTTTTGAATTATTATGTGAGTTGTCTGGATGACTTTAGAAAACGTATTGTTATAATTTTATAATAATTTTGTGATACATTTTTATATATATGTATATATATAATTGTAACAAAAAAAATGCGCATTTGCTAGGAGGGTTTCCTTAGTATAGGACCTATGCCAGAAAAAAGTAGGATGGATGTGGGGGGGGGAGGGGGTTGTTTTATGAATATGAGCCAAAACTCTGTATGATTCAAAGCCACAACACAACTGCCTAGCTGAAATGTCTCATTGAAACCACAGTGTAGCATGATCTCTGCCTTAGTTCAAATATTGAATGTGATTTGAGTGTACAAACATCTGTGTTTAAGTTCTTACCCAAATTTTAAGTTCTGCAGCCTTATTTTGTGTTACAACCATACTTTAATTGTATACAATTTTAGACATATTGACTGTTCTGTATGTCTGAGATTCAAACAAGATCAGATGTGACTTAAAACACAAACCTTTTCTCTGATTTGATGTCATGTGTAGTAAATATGAGAATCATGGCATCATAGGAATCACAAACATCTTGTTTACTGTCTGCAAGTGACTTTGTCTAAAAGTCTAAGGGTTCCTGTAACATAGCTGAACATTGTTGCTGATTAATTTGTAAGGGATTTTAATGTAATAAAAAATTAAAGTTTCCAGTTTTTACTATTGCTAATGTTTTGCAAATAGCTGTCACAGAATTTGAAAGGTAGAAACTGCCTTGTTTAGACATATGTCACCTCTTGAATTGCAAAAGTACCAATTTCTGTTTAATAAATTCTATATATTCTCTGTGCCTGAATCTCTCATCTTATTATTGCAGTTGTCTTAAGTTGCTGCTTTTTAAAGTACAAAGGTATGGTTAATTTTGAGGATATATAATGAAGTGAGGTCAGTAGGGCTGTTCAGATGCCTGCAATTAATCCCATAAATGTCTTCATGAGTAAGGACTGTAACAAGGGGCTTCTAATATAGACATAAATTAAGTATTTGTACCTTTTATTCTAATCAACATTAAACCTTCGGCTATTTCTTTATTTTTCCTCCTTGAAACTACAGCTATGCCTTCTCAACTGTTATAATACTCAGTGTTTTAATAGCATTCATCCTCTGTCGTTTTGATGATTTTTTGTTTGTTTGTTTTATACACCTGAAATACTCCCCTTGAGAAATGCAGAAAGTCAACTATATTTTCAATGTAGCTTGTCTGTAGACATTCACCAGAGGTGGATTTTTCCACACACACATAATGGTGATTGTCTTTGACATTTGAACTGAGGAATAGCAAAGAAGCAGAACATCTGAAATCTAACCAAAAGGTTGAGAGATTCAGGAGCAAAAGAAATGTGATGGTTGAGGAAGCCTTTTAAAAACCTGAAAACCTACCATTGGTTTTGTAGCTCTGTTGGGCAAGGTTAAAAATGGAGTTACAGCAAGAGAAGATAGTGTAAGGATTTTTAAGTGATTTTTTTTTTTTTTTTGTCCAGGCCATCACTACCTTGAACACTAGCATCTCACTTTCAGGACTGTTTGATGGATATTTTTTCTCTATCTCCAGTCCTTTCTTTCGTTTTCCTTATCGTGTCATCTCCTGGAGTCTCCTGCAATAAGTTGCTGCTCATACCTTGCTCCTCCAGCATGTTCTGTACTGTGTTTCGGAGGACTCTTTCTGCTTCCTTTCATATATTTTGCTCATAGGTCACGCAGAAGTGATAATGTGGGGCAAATATTGATCCTGTCTGATCATCCTGCTTTAGTGGTATGTTCTGTAACCACCAGGAAGCCTGGAAGGGCTTTTCTGCATGTTACTGTTCCTGATTCTCATGTCAGCTGCATTTGAGATCCTGTGACTTTTCACTGTCAATGCAACCTATGATTAGTTTTAATATGATGCAACATAGACATCTGGTTGTATTAGTGAGACCGTGTTTTCTTATGTTAAATTGTTATGTTCTCTCAGATTTCTCTTTGGCTCACAAGATGTAAAATTTATCAGCCCTGTCACCCAGTGAAATTGTCATCTGAGCAACATCCGCTGATGGAAACAAATTTTCATATCTATATGCACCCTCGTGTGTATGCACCCTACCCAAGCAGTTGATGGAAAATGTTGTGTTGCAACTACATACCAGATCTGTTTTAAAAGCATTTTCAATCCCATATAAAACATTGTTTATATACTATAATATGCATATTATATTGAAGAAAGCTGATAATAGACCAGCTTGATGAATAACTGTTTTATAATCTAAGTGTATAGTATTCAGTAAAATATGTTTACATAAGCAGTTGTATCTTTAAGAATATTTTTTAATTTATAACATTTTATAGGTATTTTATCACATATATATCTTGCTTTATTCTGGCATACTGACAAACAGTGAAGAATGAATCTGTTTTTCTGAAGTAAGCCTACTAACAGAAAACCGAAACACTTTGCACTCTGTGGAGTACAGATGACACTTGGAGATGGTTGCGGTTCTGACATCACTTTATAATTACTCTTCTGTTTCAATAAGAGTCCTGAAATATGGAAAGACACCTCTAAAAACTCCACATCTGGACTTCAGAAAGAGGCTTTGCTAACTATCAAAGACCTCCAGTGAGGAATCCTTCAGAGAGGATTCCTGTGTGAGCTGACCTTGCCCAGCAAGGCTAATAGTTGAGTAAGGCATTCAGCATGGCCTTGCGTGGACTTCTCGATGCAGGTCGGTGAGACCAGGGGTTCAGTTGTATAATACCACAGCATCTTCATGGAATAAAAAATAGTTCTTTACAATAGTCAGTAAATTTTGGATTATGTATTATATCTTTTGGTAGAAAATTCTTCTGATTAACTATACATATTTTCTTATTTCAGGTCAAAACCTCTTGCTTTTAATTCTATAGAACACTTTCTTCCAATATCACCAAAGTTGATAGGTCTGAGTTAACTTTTCTGTATCATTCATTGTTTTTATTCCTCTGTCGTGTCTTCTCTCTAAACCTGCAGTCCAGGTCTTTTCAATGTTCCTTACATGGAAGTCAGAGTCCTGATTTCTAACCATTCTGGTTACCTGCTTCAACTGCTGTTACTGCTATGTCTTTTTTGGGGTAGGGCGGTGAGCACTGAACACAGTCTTCCAGGTGAGGGAGTACAAATACTTGGTTTATTTTCTTTGTGTTTCTCATTGTATTAACCTACCTTTTTTTTTTTTTTTTTTGTTTTTGTTTCTCATTGTATTAACCTACCTTTTTTTTTTTTTTTTTTTTTTGAGCATGCAAGGTTTTTACATTATCTGTGTGACAGAAGTCCCTGCTATAAAAGCAAATAACATTTATGAGAAGAGACAATAGTAAACAAAGAATGAGGGGGACAGCACAGTGTTTAATTTAGGGAAATTTACTAATATATTTTAAGTAGTATTCAGTTTCATATATTTATGTTGTACAATTGTCTTGCACATGATCATGTAAACTTTTGTTGACAGCACTAATACATTTCACCCTTTATTTTTGTAATTCTTTAAATATTAGTATCCTTGAGAAATAAGATTCCTTTTCCTTTCCCTTTTCTCCACATTCAGACAGATATGTCATCATTGGTAGCCATCACAACGGTTTGAATAGTTACGGTGGACAAGAGTGGGCCAGTAGCACCACAGTCATTACTGCTCTTATAGAAGCCGTGATGTTGAAAGCCAAGAGGGGTTGGAGACCTGACCGGACCATGGTTTTCTGCTCATGGGGAGGGACATCATTTGGGAACATCGGTTCATATGAATGGGCAGAGGTAAAATAATTTTAGGAAGAAGCACTGATGCTATTTGTTGAAACAACCATGAACGTTGTATGAAACCGTGCTTGTATATAAAACCATTCATTAACTGGTCTGTGACAACTCTGTGTATACCAAAATAATATACCCTGCCATGTGCATACCATAACAAAAGCAGTGAAAATATGTACGTAGGCAGTTTCTGTGGATCAGATACATGTGATAATGGGCTGATACGGATGGTTCCTAGAGCTGGGAAGGTTGCGAGGTGGTTATATACAAGAGCTCTTATGAGCTGATTTCCCTTGGTAATTCAGCACAGGACTGTGAAAGAGAGCATAGCCTGAGAAAAAAACTGAAAACGAGGAATACTCTAGAGGACTCCTTCTTGGAGGTTTAGCAGTTACAAATTTCTTATTGATAGGCTTCCTATGGAGGAACCCCAACCATGAAAAAAGAATGAAAGATGGAAGAGAACCGTACCATAATTTATATTAATTATATACAGAAACATTTCAGTGTTTCTGTGGTTGGTTCTGATTGGCCTATCACATATTTGTGCTTAGGAGCTGGATTCAGTTCAACACAGACAATTCCTTGGGCTGTTGATTTCAGCAGAATAAAAATCATCCCAGTGAAAGAAAATAACTTATTAAAGTCCTGTTGATCACATATGATTACAGGAAAATTGATCAGTTAAAGAGGAATAGCCAGCAGAGAGGCCCATGGCTTCTGAATTAAAACAGTAGATGAAGTGAAGAGTTAACTTTTATCATTTGTGAGGAGCAGCTAGCTGTTTTCTAAGTTTCATATTCCAAACATGGTTATTCTTCAAAAACAAGAAGAGGGTGAAAAAAGTCAAGTTTAAAAAATGCAAACTGGAAGCAAAATTTATTTAGCTCCACTTCAAATCAGCTGTACATCAGATGTAATTGCGTTGCACCTCTTCAGTGGTTCCTCTTCTCTTTATGCAAAGAGGAACTCATTACTAAGGTGGCAAAGGTGATCTTTTTTAAAACACATAATTGGAACGGTTCATATGTGCTATTTTCCTAGTTTAAAACATAATAAAGTGACACCACTGGGGAAGTTATGCAATTCACATCTAAATTTGGACTTCAAAAATTCAAGTGCATTTAGCTGCTGATAATGATCGCTTTTGAAGTTTGTCTTCTGTCAGGCATAAGTTTAAAAGGCCTTCATGTTGTTTCACACTATGTAATGTTTTCATTTGGGGGCTTTATAAGTGTAGTCATTTTTAATTCCTTCTAGGCCTATTTGTATTTTGCTGAAATGAAGTGTGAAATGGAATTACAGCTTCTGCTATAGAGAGAAGTAACGCTAAGATACCCTTTGAAGATCTTAACACCATATTGCTAGAAGAATTATTAAGTAATATTCATCAAACCACAGAAGACAAAAACATAGGGGGCAGTTTTTCCTTTTAAAGGAAATGAAATAATAAAGCAAATCTTAATTATAGCAACGCATAGTAATAACCACTGTTCTGCTTGCATTCTAGGGTCTCAAGAGAGTTCTTCAGAGAAATGTCGTGGCTTATATTAGCCTCCATAATCCAGTCAAAGGCAACTCCACTTTGCAACCTGTCGCATCACCTTCTCTTCAGCAGCTGGCAGCAGAGGTTAGAAATGAAGTATTTTCTTTTATATATGGTTTATGAAGTTACATGGCTAACTGCTTTGATCCTGGTTGATTTTAGGCAACTACAGCTGTTTTTTTTTCTTTTTTCTTTTCATGTTGCATGAACAATTTTTTACTAAATCAGCAGGCTGAGAGCACAGAGGGTAACTTACCTCAAGAGTTCATTAAACCAAGTCTCACTGTTATTTGCATTCCATTCAGCTTTCTCCATTTTTAACAGCTTTAAAGTAGCGTATTTTCTATTCATTAACACATTTTTTTTTCTTCCTAATCCAATCCTTCAAGACCATCTGTCAATTCACATTTAACCTGTAAATTTGTCAGATGTAGCGTGTGGCATACAGGGAAAGTAATGCTCGTTCATAATTAAGGTTGTGTCAAGTTCACCCCTCAGCTACACCACTGGAACTAGCCTCTAGTATCTCATAGTTGTGCTGATATAAGTGCACATATGTTTTAAAGGAATGATCTTGTTGTTTTTATTAATACATAAAATTAAGAGAAAATAATGTAAAGTAAGTACTACATTATAAAAATAGTTTAGAATGGGCTGCTTAACATGGAGTTCAATTTGACTTTCATCAAATGAGCACTTTAGGTAATTTTCTTCCATGAATTTGCCAGGCTAATCCTCATTACCTTTTTTTGATGTTTCTTTGAGTTGCCTCTGAAGAAGTAAGTACTAAACATTGATCAAAGCAGTAGCACTTGAATTAAATGGACTTATGGCAATTTTTGGCTTGGCAATTTCTATCTAAATTTACTAAAATGTTTTGTTATCAAACAAATTGTTAGTCGTATTTTAACTACTATACCTGTCCAGTGACGGGGTAGTAATTTTGTCCTGAGAAGAATCTGTTTTATTTTGTGCAAATACTATATAACGCAAGATGTAAATTTAGTTTACATTTTGCTTTTAAGAAACAAAAGAAAACAAAAAATATATATAAATTTATGGGAAATAATTCAAAATGTTGTAAGTATTGGTCTGCAGGCTGTCTGGACATGTCAGTTATATACATATATATTTTAAATGCTTAAGTATTGTGTTTTTGAAAAATAGTGATGACTAGCTAACTTTCCGTTGTGATTTGCAGTCCTTTCTCCATTAAAATGGGTGCTTGCTGTTTAAAAGAATAAATATATTACATTAGGTCCTTGAGGTATTTGACTTCAAAATATGATCTGTGCCAGTGATACAAAAACCGTAAGCTGCCTGGAGCTGTACAGGAAGCACTATCTCTTCTTATTATAATTTTATTTTTTATTTGTGCCTATCATGTTGTTAAAAATTCATTCTTTTATTCTAATAAAAACAGTATTAGTAAGAATGCTACAGATCTGCCATGTATTTTGAAAGCAAAGGAGGTTTGTTTTTGGCCTCCGCTTTCCTTATGTGGTACATTTGGATATGGAATTTTAGCATTTTATGATTATTTGTGTAATAGCAGTTTTGCATCCTGCTCAGTATTATGGATACAACCTCCTTTAGCAGTCCAGTTAATTAGCCTGCAATAAATGCAAGATTGCATACTTTTTTTGGGGTAGTATAATTTTCAGTTAATGCAACTGTAATACAGTCTATGACATTAAAACAACTTACAGGATCTACAGCTTCGTAAAGCTGGCCAGAATTCTGAATCCATGTCAAATATATCAGCAGTGATGGAGTGGCCAAGCACACATCTGCCGTTTGTTCCCATGAGCACTCTCAATTTGCCATGTGTCTAGAGCACTTTTTACAGAAGATTGATCTTCTCATGAAGAATATTGGTATTACTTCAAGTGCTTGCCAAGAAGGCCGTGTAATTTACCTCAGAATTATGATAGTACAAATAGGGTAAGAGCTGTCTTCTTGGAGCGCATCCTCTCTTGCAGAAATTGGGAGTGCACTCGCATGCGATTCATGTGAACAGAAGTAAGTGCAAGAAGCACTTAAAGTCCAGCAAGAGGCAAGAATAATTGTAATTTGTATTTAATAATTCATCTTAGGAGTAATCCTATGAACATAGATTTGTTACAACAGAAATGGAGATGAAACAGGAATTTAGAAAGAATGATATCAGTAAATTTCTAAAGGAGGATGGAAAATGGCCAAGGTTGCGTGGCTAGATGGAAACAATTCTTAATTTGTGGGCAAGTGGAACATGGCTCAGTGTACTATTAGTCTCAGTGGAAGAAGTCTTATTTTAGCTAGTATTAATATTCTAGACTTAAATCAGAAACCTGAGGAGCTGGCTACTATGTAAGATCTGATTGTTAGTGCGAGAGTAGCGTAAGTACTTGGCTGATTAACAGAGACTGTGACTTCTTAAAGATATTTTTACATAAAGGATTACATCTTTATTTTGTATGAAGGTTTAATAAGGAAGCTACATAAGCAGTGGGCAAATAATAATTTTATGTGCCTATCAGTCATAGTGTTCAGTGGGGATTCTGTTTGAAACACAGAATTACATGAAAAAACTAATTTAAATATTTGGATTATTTAAGCAAAGAGGAATTCAAACAATTCAGAGATCTTGACATATTTAATTCATGTCTTTTCTTGTATAACCATGTTAATTAATGTCCACATTAATGAGAGGGAGATCCTGCCAAGTTATGTTTTTACCTACTCTTATTTTATAACAGGAGTGTTTATTCACTTGCTCTGTTAGTGAATCACCACTTGCTGGCAGAGAGTCATTGGTAAATTGGGATTATTTGATGCTGACATTCATTTCTTGTAAAACACAACAGTAATCATTTTTTTCTATATCTAACATTTCACATGTATAAGTTGTTATGGTTGCTAGATTAATTGCTCTTTAACTGATCCTGTGGTCATTGCTGGTCAGACTCTGGAGCTGCTGTTATTGATGAACCCAAGAAAACTTACTGTCCCTTAAAAATCTAGTGAAGAAGGTGAAGAGTGGACTGAACACTTGCTATATTAGAATTAAAAATGGCTGTATCAAGGAGTCTTCATACTATTACTTTCTATTATTGGAGCAAATGGCAAAAAAAAAAAAAGGCTTTTAACGTTTATTGTTATTGGTATTGACAGGAAATATTCTTTCTTTTTGAAGAAGAGCCATAGATAAATTTCTGTATAGTTGTAGTGATTATTTTTTGATTTTACTCAAAATGTCTTAGAATATTGTCAATATTAATTCTTCCTCTCCCACTTCTGAGGGATGTTTTGTCATCTTTAAAAGTAGAGCTGCCGTTTGGGAGTTTTCTCCAATTCCTTACCTGATGTAGAATAGATTTTGGTTCCAAGTATTGTGTATTGTAATTGACTGTGCCTAATGCAATAAGCGATATTGAACAGTGGAAGAGTCCTTATCCAATCTCTGATATTTGAAAATTGGCCTTCAATTCTGTCTAAATATTCCTCTGTTCAATTTCCTCTTATTGTTCCTAGTTATTTCCCTCTGGAACTGACTTCTTGATGATAGAAAGATGTTTTCATAATGACAGAAAACCTTTCAGGTAGAGAGTTTTAAACTGAACTTCTAGTACTTAGGAAGATGACAGGTTGACGGCTGTGGATATTTTAGATCATATCCATAACCAGAGGTAATTAAAAAGATTCTCTTGCTGTTCTTGTCATTATTAGCTATGATAAATGCATTTAGTAGCTATTTAACAGTTATTATGTTATAGTGACATGGCTCTGTTTTTTATCTCTGTTTTAATCAAAAATAATTACATCTATTTTGTAGCTATCTGTTTTCAGACTTAATTGCTGAGACACTATTTTCAAAAAGATCTTTCTAACATTTAGTTTCTATACCTTTTTTTTTTACTTTGTTTTCATCTCTCCCCTTGGATGGTCAGATATTTTGCTGTATAATTGCTTGAAGAAGGTTGAATTGTCTACCTTCAATAGAAAATTTGGCGTTATTAGTAGTGAGTGGTATCTTGTTAAAAATAAATAAATAAAAAGTTGGAAACTAGCTTCTTCCTCTGAATGTTCACATGATGGTGAACTTGACATTGTAATCGGGGCTTGTTGGGTCATCATAAAGCAGGTAGGAATCCTTTCAGATGCTCACCTCGCTGTGTAAACCCCAGAGAATTCATGTGGCCATTTTCCTTTGTTCAATCCAAAACTTCAAGTTTGGTTTGACAGTTTTGAACATTGAAATAGTCAAAATGCTTACAGTGCTACAATGCTAAAAGGCTTTATTTGGCCACAGTAAGTATTGGAAAATGCTTTTAGAGGGCCCCAAGGACCTTCCCTGTCAGCAGAGACTTGATTTACTTGATATGGGAACATCACACATTGTGGGAATCCTTTGTCTCCCTCAATTCCATGAGTTGAGTGTTACAGATATTTTTTTTTCTCTCTTTCCGCTCATGTATAAAAACAGAATAAACTCACTTTTTCTGCTAAATCAGAATGAGTCTATAAATGTTTCTATTTAACTGAAGAAGCTGTTCTGTTTCTTCTCTTTGAAATGAGAATGTCTAGATTTAATTTCAGAGGTGAAAACTGAAAAAAACCTGCAGATCAGATTGTAATATATTGCTATTGAATGGTATTTTATTTTTGGAGGCTTTTGAGCTGCCCTTTATACACTCATTGATTTCAATGTCTGGGGAAAAAAAAAGCAATATTTATTATTAAGATTAATAAACAACTTTTGCTTTTTTTTTTTCCTAAATACTTACTCAGGTGATCCTCCTGCTGTTTCATGTGTTATCAAGATCACCTGGAGAATTATCAAGATCACCTGCTAACTCTGAGTAACCCAATTAGACTCTGCAGTACAAAAATATGTCTGAGTTTATGGAAATGTTAACCTTAATTTAGCCATACCTTCCACCCCTTCCACCAAGATTATTTACTATAGATATTTTCTGAAACAGTATATTTGAATAACTAAAGCTATTTGCATATCTCTCTCTCTCATGAAATGGATGAGTGAATGACAAATTTATTTAAAAAATATATATTTTTATTTATTTTAAAATTAAAGAAAAAAGTTTGGTACATTTTTACTTAAAAAAAAAAAAAAATAATAGGGAGCCCGAAATTCAGTTGAAAAGAATTAATCTGGGCCACTTAGGCAATGTCCTGAAAATTAACACGAAAATACTGAAAATTGTTATGTTGTTTCAAAATGGGGAGGGTGGGAAGGGGGTAGAAATCTGTCTAAGAAAGCTAGAGATCATTTTTGATTTTAACTGCAGTTTTGCACTCCAGCAAATAGTAACTGATGAACAAACCAGAAGGATATGTTGCATAGAAGATACGGGGCATGTTAGCTAGCATACGTGAACTCCATGGAAGTATCAGTTTTGCTTTTCATGCTATTTACAAAACATCTTATATGAACATTGATATTCAAAGAAAGCTTGTCTTGTAAGATACATTTTATTGTTTGCATTTCGTACTGCTTTTGATCTGCTTACCAAACTTTGCGTTATGATTAACTTTCTATTTAAAACGAGTAATGGTAGTTACTTGCAGTTGTCACTCAAGGAGCTTAATTAACTTGAAATACTGCAAAAGTGCCATAAATCATATTTACAAAATATCTTCAGGTAAGCTTGTAGAAAAGTTGCCTGCACAGCTAAAATGGCCCGAATATTCAGGCTAAAAGGTGCTTTGGAACCAATTAAGTGGTAGTGGATATTTCTTCCCTGCTTTGGAGGATTGGAGGAGAAAAAAAAATCTTTTTTTTATCCTGTAAATTAATGGATTATTGTTCTTATACAATGAATAATGAAACACAAAGGTATAGTATTACTTTTTTTTTCTTCTATAAAATAAATTAGAATCTTATTTCACAAATTCTAAATATATGGGGTGAATAGGTGATATGTAAATATCAGTGAATAATACAAAACTGCAGGGACTTCAAGCAATCCAGCTTAATTCATCTCTACGCACAACAGCCCAAAAAAAAAAAAAAAAAGTATCTCCAATGTGTGTGTTTTCAGTGTAAGAAGTTCTACACCTTGCTTGGATTTTTTTTTCCCTCCATCTCTTTAAGTCCTCACCATTGCAAACTACTTTTTCCTCTTATTTTTTGTGTTTCTCCATGTGATATGTGTTCTCTTTATAATAATCTTTTTGCATACTAAACAAGTGTTATCATATTCTCTGTCAGCTGTTAATTATTTCAGAAACTGTTGTTTATTTCTACCATAGAATACTGTAGAATGGTACATGGCTTCAATTAGAGATGGATAGATTCATGGAAGAAAAAAATAGTTGGTCATTAAGTACAAAAATCCTGCTTTGTGGTTTTAAGAATTGCCTGAGCTTTAGATAAACTGATTCTGGGAGATTTTTTTAGATGTAGCAAGAAAATTACATCCTTTGAATGCAGAAATGTCAACTTCAGAGAATTGATACATCTTCTTCAGAAAGTTTGTTTGAAGTTTAGCTTTTGTAATGGATTAATATGTCTCAGATGAGTAAGTGAAGTCTTTGTTAACTCCAGTGTTTGTCAAAGATTCCCACTTGAGGCGTATTGCTCTTCAGCTAATATTCTCCATTGAGTTCAAATGGCAGAAAGATATACGTAGAGTGGAAGTGAGAATCACAAATCAGAAAAACAGTATGAAAAGGTATTTCATTTTTGTTTGTTGTATGTTTGCTGTAAAGAAAAAAAAATCCTGATCTATTTGCCAGTAAAGTAATACCTCTTGAGAACAAAGCAAGATATTTGAAATATATCTTTGTAAACTGAAGTAGCTGACTAGCCAATGAATCTGGAACAAAAGGTTTTCCATTAAACTGAGTATGATTAGTCTGAAGACAGCACATCTCATTGCTTTTCTTCAAGATGCTTTTTCTTCTTCTGGAGTTCTTCCAAAACATTTTTTTAATTTCTCAATTATGCACAAATCTCAATTGCCTTTGATTCTGGATAATATTTTCTTTATATATTAGTCCTTAAATATTGTTTTCACATAAAAAGGACGCACCTAGTCTCCAATATGCTATGATCCTTACACCTATCACTACTTTCTATTTCATTGTTCTGATAATGGAAAAAGAGGTTGAGGATGTAATCCTGGTATCACTTTTATTTCTTTAAAATTCTGTAACTGTAGTGATTTAAGTATATTTTTTTTCATGATTTGTATTGTTGCAAAAGAGAAAAGATATGGATCCTGACCCTTGAGTTATTTCCTCGTAAGGCTGACGATTTTCTGCACTAGCACTGAACAGCTTTCATTCTCTGTGAAAAGAGCATTATGTTTATGTTGACAGAACTATGGAAGGCATCTGATCTTGCTCATCAAAAACTGGTTGTCCTCGATATCAGCTAATAGCAGTAGATGGGTGATATTAGATATCTTCTGAGTGATTAATCTATTTGTTCAAGAGAAGCAAAAATATAAAAAGAATGTCATAATCTTTAAATAGATTGCGGTATTAGTCTTCTGTTCGACTGTGTGCGTAGGGTGTCTAAAAGTTTGTATTTAACTATGTATTTTTCTTCCCCTGAATTAGTCTTTTTCTTTCCTATTCATGAACAATTGAAAACAAACAAAAATAAAGATAAGGAAGATAATCTGGGAGTATGTGTGTGAAGTTTAGAGGAACCATAATGGTAGAAACAACTATAACAGAATCTGCTTTGGAGATCCCGAGCTGCAGAAAATCAAAATGAGCAATTCTTTAAAACATAAAAAGGCAGCAAAAATTTAGTGTTTTCTTTGGGAATTTTTAATGAGTATGTGTAGACCTGATCAGCTCGAGGATCTGCCAAGTGCATATGGCAATTTCGCATTTTAGGTTATCAGTTTAAATCCTGCTAATAATAGCTAAAAATATTTTTATCCTGTTCGCTGCCCATCATTGCTCTTGCTAGTGATGCGTGTTTTCCTGCCTAGCACCACAAAGCACTAGCACCAGTCTTTTCTAGAGCTTCCACTGGGGGTGAGAAGGATGGGAATTAGCTCTTCTATCATAATGCAGAGATTAATGCACTTCATGTTTACGTTTCTTGCGTATGCTGGGGAGTTGGGGGAGTGGGAAAGGATCCTGGGAGAGTCCTGCTTTTCTGCAGGTTCACAATTGAATTTTGCCCTGTTGGATAAGTCATTAGGATGGCAAAATTCGCCTTTGCCTAGCCTGCTGCACTTGGGCGCTATCTTGAGTGTTTCTACTCATCAGGTTGTTCTGAGTCATCATGTTGTAAGGTCAGGGGGTTCTAAAAGAGGTTTTGGGCATGCTGGCGTGAGCTTGATATGGCAATGTTTAATTATACTCTTAAAATAAGCTACTAAATGAAAAATCATGATTTGTATGCTTTTCTGCCTACCTTGATATTCCACATTTCCATGTCAAAGCAAGTTCATCCCGTTTAGGCAGATTTAACATAAAGATCCTTGTGCAGCGCTGATTTAGTAAGTAATGCTGTAGCTGAAGGCAAAATATTCTTGTAACTTGACTTATAGCCTCCCAATGACCTTTTAAAAAGCAAGCTGTAACACTAGCTGAAAGGAGGAGAGCTCATATGTGACCTTTAATTGGGACAATGTGCTTACGCTCCACAAAGAATACACTCTGCCTTGGGCTTTAAACATGCATATTTTGGTCCTTACTCTGATTTTCTGTACATGGGTGTTCATCGGGA
Organism: Tinamus guttatus; assembly: GCF_000705375.1. The sequence continues at coordinate 87,496 of NW_010579946.1, forward strand.
AGAACTGTATAAAGACTGGTGTGGCTGCACTGGTCTGAGAAAGTGCTTTTCACGGACAAAACGTTGAGGTTCTTTTTTCTGTACAGAGCTAAAGGATGGATTTTCAGGGCAATTGGATTTTTCCCACAAATACCCTCTAACAGAGTTTCATTTTTTTTAAAGTAGTTTTTTAGTCCAGGGAGTGATGTTTGGCTTGACCATTAAAAGATTGACCTATATCAGCTTCTAATTGTGTGAATTCAGATGTGTAAGATTTTTATCGCTAGGTGTATTTTCTCACTTCAGCCTGTGAAGCACAAGCTTAACAAGGATCTCTTGGAATTTGATGATATCCTCACAGGTGATTTCTTCAATATTATCATTCTACATCTGGGACTGTTAATTAGCCAGAGCTCCCTCTAGACTGTTGCCTTTGCATCATGCATTAGCATTTTAACACTATCTGGGGTCTCCTCCATCAGAATATTTAATTTTAAAACAATAGATAGCTTGCATAAATATATTCCCTGTGATATAATAGTTTCAATAGAGCTGAAATTCTGGGTTTAATTATACAGCACTTCAAATGTGAAGGAGATTTTCAAAAATATAGGTAAAGGTGGATGTTAAAATCCATTGACATTCAGCTGGAGTTAGTTGCCTGAGCAGCCTTTGTGACTTTGAACATCAGATGCCAAGAGACCAATAAGTATGGGAAAACAACACCATCTCCCTTTTATCAAAGGTAACCTGAAAAAAAAGAGAGGTGAACAATAATTGTTCAAATCACAAAATAAAAAAAAGTGGGGGTGGGAGGTGTTGAATCCAGAACTGGTAATCGATTATGAGGATTTGAAATCTCAGTCTCCTTTTCTGCATTTGGACACTTAAAACATCTGGTAAAAAAATAATTAATCCTGACAGTGGATTAAAGTAGCTGTGGGAGCTGCGTAGTATTAAGTGCAGGATGCAGGTAAGTTGTTCAAAATGTTTTAAAGTGCTGCGTTCAAAAAATGACAAATTTATGTTGAGTGAAACTTCAGAAATATCTTTTCTGTTCATGCACTATTTCTGACTGTCTTATTCTCTCAGGCTTACTTGTTTGAAGTAGTTTGCAAAATCTTTCCTGCATTGAATCTGTTATTTATAGGTGGTCTGAAAGCAGCACATAAGCATCTAATATTCAAGTTGGTTAATTTGGAATGGATTTTTTTTCATTTTATTGCTGTTTGGATAAGTTTTCTAATGCTTTTTATTGTTAGCTTTTTATTGTTTTAGCTTTTTGTTATTACCATTATTTTCTTTTTTTTGACAGTTTTCTTCAAATACTTTCAATCCTTGCTGTGGTACCTTACTGACAGGCCGTGTTGTCTGGAAACTCATATTTGAATTACTTTCAAAAATGAAATTTACTACTGATAGTAGATAATGACCACATCGTAAAGGCTTGAGCCTTGTTATGAGTGAATGTTGGGTCTTCTCTTTAGTAGGTTTGAAATTAGGCTTCAGCCTAATATCAGTGGACAGATTTTGGCTAAGAAATGGGAGGCGGTTAACGCTTTGAGGTTGCAGATGAATGAGAGGGAAAAATGTAAATGAAGTGAAAATGAGAGGCAAGTTTTTTAGAACTTGGGTTAATATGTACTGTGTGGCAACTAGGTTGAAAATAATTCCTCATATAAAAATTCCTTTAATGCTTTTAGATGGAAATCTGCAGCTCCCTTAATGTGAAATAATACTGTTTATCTCTTCAAATTGAACTCTACATCAGAAAGTTTTTTTTTTCCTCTGTAACTCCTTTTAATTCAGCATGATTGCCTCCAATTGTAACCTCTTCTTTAGCGTTTTGAGAAGTCAATCAGCCTACACTCAAATGTTTTAAAATGAAGCCCTTGAAGTGAAATTTATAGCTCTAGGAGATAGACTAAAATTTGTCTGCATTTCATGTTTTGATCACAGTCTTTAAAAAGCCCTATAAAGAATTTTGTGTGAGAAGTAAAGTACTAAAAATTCAAACTAGGTATGTCATGCAGTGCCATGCAGCAAGAAGGCAAATCCTAGTATTACAGATGATAATTATCCATGTTTCCGTGTTGTGTCAACATGGAGATGTGAGGAGAAACAGTCTTTGGTTATAATGAGTGTCCCGATAAATGTTCCTTTGCAAGTTATGTCTTAGTAGCATGAAGATTAAGAGAAAAACACATCTTAGGGAAAGGATATGTGGGTATTTTAAGCATTCTTTTTATTTCCATTGCTTTGCAGTGTAGTCTCTTTTTGTTCTTTTAAATAAAGGTCTGGTTTTTTGTTCCAGCTTTATGTCTTTTTCCTTTTTTTTTTTTTGATTGCCACTTTTCAATATGCTGCGCATAACAATATCAAGTCTAATCTGTCTTTCCCTGTGACTTTAAGTATATATTTTTAAGAGACTTATCAAATAATCAGTACCATATCATGTTTTCCCTCAGCAAATATCCAGATTTGTTGAAATTGTTTTGTTTCTATAACTTTCGAAACTACTATTTCTCAAGAAAATCTCTTTCTCCAGAGGATCAGCAGAGCTGATGATCACTCAGCACCTCTGAAGAACTTAGCATTTTAAGAGTGAATCAGAGATGTGCACTGAATAGTAGTAAGGAGCTTAAACTAGGGACAACTGTGGGTGGGAGGTTTTTTTTCATCAATGATTTCTTACTCATTAACTTGACAGTAGGTGAATGTAAACTTTGCATTGTAGGGGTTTGGGTTGATAATAAAAAGCTGCAAAATATATTTGCTCATGCAAAATTACAGGTCTCCTGTGACCCAAGTCCATTCTTATATACATATGCAAGAATATAATATTACATGTATGTGTATATGTATGCATATATATATACAGACACACATATAATTTTTTTATTCCACCATCAGAGATACAGATAACAGAGCTTCTTAGGGTAAGGATAGCCATGGAGAAACATATATAATGTTTTTATTGTATTTCTGTTCATAGAGGGTGAAATATACTAGTGTAACAGGAGTCTGTTACAGTAAAAGTCTGTTACAGTCTGTTATAGTAATGACTCTGGAAGACCTGGAAGAGATCTGTCCTTTAGATAACTTAGTCTGGGTTGAGTGTTTCAGGATCCTCGTTTTAGGAATGCAAACTGAGAAACAGTGTCTTGAGAGCTTGCTACTCATCTCAAAGTTGTCCTTAAACTAGGTAAAAATAAAGCAAGACAAACTTACTGGCAAGATTCAGCTACCTGTAACAGAGCCTTAAATCGGCTGTTACTGAGATTAACTTTGATTAACTTTGTCTCAGCCTAGTCTATACAGCAACCTCAGTGCTTTCAGATGCAGTAACTGAATGGAGAATTGCATTTGGAAGCTCATCCTTTCTTCTATTTGCCTAATATTTCTTCAAAAGTGTGTGTATGTGTGTGCAGTGGCAGGGTGATTCAAAACAAGTTATGTTTTAGTGAACTATGATTAACCCCAGATTGACTTGATAAAGTTGTTCATAACTAAATATAATAATGAGGTGGTGATTCTTAACTAAAACTAGGAAATAACCTATCTTAACCACTGGTATATTTTTTTAACTGGACCTCTTCGACAGGCATTCGAGAAGAAAGGGGAAAAGGCACCTTAGAAACTCTTGTTTTTGTTCAGTGTTAACTGTGGTATGGATTTTTTGCTTGCCTTTTGGCTTCTAAAATGGTAGTCTCAGATTAACATAATCCTAAAAAAAAAAAGTCATCTCTAAAGGACCAGCTGAATTTTGGATTAGCTTTTACTCCAACAATAGCATTCTCAGATTAACCAATATGGCATCGTAAAAGTTAGCAAGGAAAAGACAATATAGAACATTTTTTGAACCTTAGTCTTCCTATGTGAACACTATATTTTTAAGTTTGCACAAAATCTGTGATTTGAAAAGCAAATTTTCTGTAATACTTGTTATTACAGACTTGTTATTTTCTGCTTAAAATACAGTGTCAGTTCAAACTTAGTGGCTTAGGGAGAGTGTTTGAAGGACATACTTGCAATGTGTAAAGCAAGGACAGTGGGATTATTTCATATCCTGAGGCAAAACATAACTGTTTTGTCTAAAGCAAAGGTACAGGATGTAACCAGAATATTGTAAAGAATTCTGAAGTAATACAGTAAAGCTTCACTTTCTTATTTGAAACCAAATAGATAGTGTAATGGAATTACAGACATTATTAAACATCTATGGCATCCTGTGGGGGAAATGAAGAAGAGGACAGATAAAGTTGTTGCTCTCCAGAGTCTCATGATCCTGCAAGCCCAAAATACAGGAAATAAACTGTTGGTTAAATTAGTTACACGACCTAAAATATAGGAACTGAGAATGCTTCAGAGCTAGAGAAGTATTAATGCTGCATCAGCACTAAAAAGAAGTTTAAAGACCTTTACAAGTGTACATTGATTAATTTTGATAATAACCCAAGACAAAAATAAAGTGGCAATGGATTCAAATGTAATGTGAAAGAAGGAAGGCAATTAATGCCTGCCATTTTTTTCACACAAAACCCATCTCTTTTTTCATGAAGCTTTTTCATCTTCCAAAGGAATTATGTATTTACTCTACAAAGGCAACTGCACAGACTTTTATGGAGCATTTTTTATGGCACTTCATGGAATGCAGAATAAAAACAGCTCTTTGATATGCCAGCTGATCACATGGATTCCAGATTTACACAAGTTAACTGATAGATCTTCAATAGCTATTACCTGCTAATGGAGATCATCATTGAATGGGGATTTTTCAACCAGCATTTTCCAGGCAGCAGCACTCGATTCAGTGCTAATCAGCACTTTCATTATTTATCTGGTAGAATATGACTACTCTTAAAACACATGAATGGTATAGCATAAAAAAATGACGCAAGAATCAAAAACTGGAAACTAAAACTTATCTCAGTAAAAGAATAGTGATTTTTGAAAGGAAAATGTTGAAGTAAACCTTACAATTTTACCATTTTGCTTCAGAGCCTTGAATCTCAAATCATTGCAGAAGGAATACAAATAAATACGGCCATGGCCATGTGTAGTAGGACTGTTATTGCCATTTAAGCATCATTCATACCACCAAGCGGTACAATCTTAATCATGTCATGATCTGTTTTCTGTATTTTTAAAATGCTTTTGCATCTGCTTCACTTTGTGAATAGCACTCTTGACCTCAGGGAAACACTTCACGTCCATGAAATTGTTTGCATATATGTTTGGGACCAGTGTTTTATCCATGGAAGCTGGAACCCCAAATCATCTTAACTAAATTCAACTTTGTTTTCAATGTTTTAATGTTAAATAAAAATCATAATGTTTTCCCGTTAGTTACTAAAAGCAGAGATAGATACACACATCTTGGTTACAATAAATCAGCATATTGATGTTTCCAAGGCTGTGCTAACTCACAGTGGGAGAGCATCATGCAAAAAGAATGTCATTGGAATGACCCAGTTTATTTGGGGGCTTGGGAGTGTAGGTTAGAACTCTTTAGTCATCCTCCTATGTGGAGTATGTCCCAGAGTGAACCATTGCTGGTCAGATTTTGTGCTTCTGGGAATAATACCTTTTCATATTATTAAGTAAGAGTATTCTTTACTGAGAGTTGCCTTTGCATTGATTTGTTTTGGTAAAACAATGAAAAGGTTTATGTAGTAAATAATTCACTGAGAATATTGGAACTGTTCACTGTAGAACAGTATCACTGCTACTGTGTTCATGTTAAATTGAGCTAACTAATACTATGGATTATTTTTTTTAAATATATGTATTTCCTTAAATTTGTGGTGTGAACCAGTAACACAGCGAGCAGACAAGCCTGGGCTTTGTAGCAGTCGCTGTTGCTGATGGTTCCTTTCAAATTACGTTGTGTGATACAAGTCTGGATCGCAGCACAGTGAACACAGTCTGCTGCAGAGAGGAGAGAGAATGGGATTGATTTTCCCTGGGGATCTGGTGCTTTGGACTTTATGATAGAGCTCAGCAGGATTTGCGCTCCCCCTGGGAAGTGCTTTTCCGAGGAGTTCCAGCAAAGCCTTCCAGTAGAAATGTGATAGCCCTATCTAGTCCAGAAAGAAGAGTAGTATGAGGATGCTGATAGTTTGGGGGAAGGTAATGAGAATGGTTATAGAGGACTCTAGTGTTGGTGGGGGGAATGGGGAAGAGAGGCTAGAATCCCACTGGCGTGAATTATTTAAAAATACCCATTTGACAGGTGTTAAATTGAGCAGCATTAGATCCAGGAAAGTACTACTATTAAACACTCTATGTAATCAAAAAACAGTTTGAGTGCATCCTCTAATTATAAATAAAAACATGCCCTACTGAAAAAAAAATAGATTAAAAAGTAGATTGCAAAATCTAAGCTATAAAGGGAAAAAACACACATACTCCCACCATCACCACCATGTGCTCTGTATACTCAGAGCTGCACTGGAGATAGTTTTCCTCTCTTATGGTAACTTTCTTGCTGGGTGTTTGCCGTAACGCACTGTGATCGTAAGCTGTTTTCTGAATTTTATCATAAAGGCAAGTAGTATATTGAACATTCAGGCCTGTCACCATGGGAAATAAGTCATTGAAGACACTTCACCTTAGCTGCTAAGAGAACTTGGTTTTCATCTGTGTTGACAGCAGAAGGTGGGAAAGTTTTAATGCAAGACTTGGTAGCTTTTCTGTTTGGCGTGCCCAGGAGTCTGGGGTAAAATGATACTTTGGAGAAACACAGCAAACAGCTCTTTTCTGAAATTCTTTAATTGCTTTAGGTAAATCTTGTAGTTCTCTGTTTCTCAGACACTGAAATGTTCATAACTGTTGATGGCATTCTAAGTGCTGTCTTGACACTTGCATAATTTATGCAATATAATTTTAGCCTGTAATATTTTATTGCACTGAAATTCTCTTATCAAATGAGAGCATATTGCTTGATTTTTACCTCCCTTGTGAAAACCATAAAAATTCCAAGCAGTTCTAGGAGTTAGCGGCAAGTATATCTGAGTTAGGGTGGCTTGTGGCTTCAGTTTAGGTATACGAAAGATTAATGTAATTCAGTATCATGTAGGAAGTATCAGAATTCAGAGAGAGAGACTCAGTAGAAAAAAAAAAGAGCAGAAAGTATGAAAATTATATGTACACTATATTTTTTCAATGCTTTACTTTTGTGTTTATTACAAATTTGAAGAAATCTTTGCCTCTCAAGCCTCTCAAGTGTGTTTCAATAAATAATGGTTCCTTAATTATAAAGACCTTGTGCTGTCAGTTGATTTTTTTTTAAATAAGATAATATTTTAAAATAAACAAATGTTCCTTAAGAGAAAAGAAAGCCTTGAACAACCAGTGCAAATTCATGCTTGTCTGATGTTTCATGATTATAAATTAAATCAAAAGCATACTAATTTTTAAAGTAGTATACCAAACATATATCTTCCCTCTTCATTATTTTATAATCTCTGATATTATAATTTTCCAATTTTGTAAGGAAAACACCATTAAAAGACCAAAATTATTTGAAATTTTTTTGCAGTATTAAACTGAAGTTTTGTCTAGTAGCATTTCATGTTGCTTAGTTAAGCTTAATGTTCCGTGGTTCAATGAAAATCTGATAAAAGTATCAGAACTAGGTCTTTATTAATCACAGTTTGAGCTGACCTTTTCTAAGCACTGCAGTTTTCGCAGTTTTCAATTTACTTTGCCCCGCTGTGTGAGAAAGGTCTTTTCCTTGATGCTGGGTACCTATATACATTTCCAAAGAATGATTCTTTCAAAGCTGAATTCAGTTATCTGAGTGCCACTCAAAGCTTGCAAAGCTTGCAAAAATATAATGTTTTTCCCATACAACCTAAAAAGAAGAGTTTCCTTGGAATTTCAAGATTCAGTGCTTTTGGATAAGAAAATACAGAGTCCCTTGGGGGATTGTGCACACACACGAATGTCAAACAGGCACACATCTCATTTTACTGTGAAAATAACAAAGAATCAAGTCCAGGGAATTTTCTGAGAATAAAATGCATCTTTTCTGTGACTGATTGGGTAGCGCTACAGAAGTTTCACTAGGAGGGTTCATGTTACCCTTAAAATTAAGTTCATAATATTCAGATTTCAGAATATTTGTGGTGACACTTCATGCATGTTTAAATTATTTATTAGTGGAATTAGAGAATTGTGAAGGCACTAAGGATCCAGCATTTCATTCCCTTTTTTATTAAACTTTTTATTCTAAACATAAACTTAATTAAAAGCAGCACTCTCTAATCACTCTACCACAGAAATTGGTTTGCGTGGTTTTAATTGTATTTAACTTATTCTGAATGCTTACACACTAGGTCTTTTTTCAGTGTTCAGACTTTTGTTATATGACTGTTGACTGAAGTGTGCTGCAAAGTAGAGTAAGTATTATCAGATGGAGTTTGGTTGTAGTTCAGTATCCTGCACAGCACCAGCAAATCAAAGTTGACTGTGAAAATAGATTTTAAATGCTCTCTGGACTCTGCAATTACTTCTAAAATAGATGCAAAGGGCATGCACGAGCATAGAAAAGACTGCTTTTTAAACTATTACTTTAAGGTAGATCATTATACCTTGCTCACCCCTTTAAAAATTATTTTTGTTATGGCTCTGAAATGGAGTAATCATGTGAGTCCATTGTGTAAACAAGCAAATATATTGCAGTAGTGGCATGTAACATTTAGGCTACTTAAATCACAACTATTCTCTGCATCTGGTTTATTAGTTACTCTTGGCACGTTTAGTTTTTGTTTTCTTTTCCACTGAAGTGGAGGAGGAGTGAGCAGGTATCATTTGCAGTGGTTTTGCGTGCCTGAAATGTGACAGTTTGACCAGATTTAGGATTGGGAAATGCGACACCCTTGATTTGTGGCTGGTCACTTGGCTCTGTGACATTGGACAAGACTGAAATATGGGGTGCATTGCTTGTCTCTGCGGTGTGGAAAGTGCTTTGAGGTCTGGAGAGGAGGGTGCCCTAGGAAGTCCCCATAATAATTTTATAAGCTAATGATTTGCATTAACAGTAACAGGTCCTGATAGCTGATCAATTTGCCAGAAATCCTCAGTGAATCCCATAAGATCTGTTGGATAAGAACTATGCCGTGCTGGACTAGGGCTTGGAACCACATCCCTTACTTTGCCTTCCCACACAAATGCGCTTCACCTGAAATGAGCACTGCAAGAATCATTTGGTTCCAATTTGATTTCTGGACCCAGTTTCATTCTTAAGTTTATAGAAAGTCACAGGGCAACCATTATTTTCAAGTAGCTATTTGTTGGGGAGGAGGTTCCCCTTTACTAAATATACATCTGTGGGTTTTCATACAAATTCAGTTTTGAGAAGAATATCTGGGAGATACAGGACCACTTCTGTTGTCTAATCTGGTCTTCCTGGGCCTTCTACTACATTTTTTTTCCACAACCTGTGTTTGATTTAATAATAGATTCTGCAATTCTTTGTTTAGCTAATTTCACTTTGTCTGGATGGTCTTATGTTTCTGTTCCTCAAGTGTGTTTGTCTTGCACCAGTTTCTTTTTACCAGTTATAGATGGCTATTCCACTCAAGAAGTAGAGCTGATTATGATTACTCATGAAGAAAATGCTTCAGAAGCTGGTATAAGTGATAATCTATAAGGGAGTAGGTCATTCTTTATTTGGCCTGCTGAAAACTGCTTAGACATGTTAATCTTCAAAAGTAACTAAGATTTTGAATCCTTCAGTTGAACCATTCAGTTGCATAAATGCAGAAGTTGAATTCCTATTGAGATGTGGTATCCTGCATGCCTGCAGATGCCGTGTTAGTAGGATACGAGGTCCTCATATGTCTTGCTTCAAGCCTGTGTGAATGCCCCAGGACACTGCATGTGGCACTGCATGTGGCAGCCTGAGGTGTTCCCACATCTAGCTACTGCCATTAATTCTCCTCTTCTTCCCATTGCTGCTGTCATTCCACATGCTAAGAGCATCTAATTTTTCCTCTTATTCCAGGGAATGCTTCCTGGATTTCTTTTCTTGTACTCTTAAAAAAAAGAAGGCAGAATGGAGAAAGAATCTTCCTTTGCTAATCCTTGAACTTACCTTCTTGGCACATCCACTTCCCTGCAACCTTTGCATTTCCCTTGACCATTTTTTGTTCCATTTTCAAATCCCTGTTTTACTTTGTGCTGGTCTCACTTTTTTCAATGAACAAGAAGACTTTCCCCTCCCATCTCCATCTCCTTGGTGCTCACAAATCATAGCAGCTCTTACTTGCTTTGATTTGTTATTATTTGTGGAGCGTATGGCATGCTCTATGATGGGGCTGTTATTCCAAACTTTCTTGCATTGATCAAGTTAATAGCTTGTCCTAGTTTAGCAACATTTCATTGGAGGGAAAGCTTTCTTAATTGTAGGACATTATTGTTCTTTATCTTAATATAGTCCATTAATTTGGGGAGACATTTCATTGTTTAATGAATGCAAAACACCCTGCATGAAATTTATAGTCACTGCAAAATGCTTGAGGAATGCTGATGTTTTCACTCCGCTTAATGATGAAAATGAATTAGGAAAGGACAGTGTTTTGCTTGTGAAAATATTTCCTATATGAGCATATTTATTGTTGAAGTATACATACAGTGTTAATCATCGTCAGGCACTCATGTGTCAGGACATAAGGAAGTTAAACAGACAGTTAAACTCTTCAAATACGAGGAGTATCGATTTGAACATCACTGCCATAAAAATAGAAATATTTTACCACAGAATATGGTGATCTAAAACACATAAACATATTCATATGCTATTGTATTCTTAATCGAAAATTTAAACATTTTATATGTTGCATTTCATACAAAAAAACTATTTCAATGTTGTTGCACTGAGGGAAAGAAAGTAAAAGATTATTTATGAATAATTCAAATGAGGTGTAGTAGATTATTTTCTGATGAACAGAGTGCTGACTAACAGGCAGACTTCAATTTCTAACGAAAGGACACGTCTCTACTGGGTTTCTAGTATGCTAAAAGAAGTGGGAATTGGTATATATTCAAAAATGATCAAGTCTGTCATCATTTAGAAAAAGTGCTAAAAGAGAGCAGTATTCAAATGCTCTGTTAATCAGCTGCATCTCTGCAGTAGAAGAAATGACATCTTTATTTCTTCTCATAGTTATGAGAAGAGCTTCCTACATGGAAACTCATTAACTTTTTTGGTTCTGTAACCTAGGTAGTTTATTGTAAAACTAACCTGAGTAGTAGGGTGACAAAATGGTCCATTTTTTTTATGTTCTTAACACTAGGCCAACAAATTTCAGGGTAGAGGAGGGATGGCAGGGAACTTGATCTCCGCAGGTACACCAGTTGACTTGTCACATACTAGACTAAAAGTTTGAAACATTCTTCTCTGTGTGAAATGTTTCTCATTGTGTGAAAGCTTGTTTTCTGCTTTGCAGTGACATTTTGTTTCTTATCAAACATGTGAATCCCATTATTGGCAGTATGCAATCTCCTAAGTTTCTAATTGCTCTCCCAGAGTCCACATTAAAATTACTCCAGAAGCTGTTGAATTAAATTGAAGCTTTCCCTTTAGCTGCTGTATGTCTTTGTGCTATATTTGAGTTTTATCTGAAATTAAATACTGACGGGATGTATGTGATGTTATAATTGAAATGTCTGAAAACATCATATATTCAAGATAGCTGTGAAAAAAGGGAATTAATAATATTTCTGTTTAAGGCAGTATCCTCTCTGTGATGTATTGGTCATAAATTGAACAGATATCTCTACATGTAAAAAAATAAATAAATAAATAAAATCTGATGTGGGATAAAAGATAAAATGTCCAGAAATTTGAGGGAAAAAATATTTCTTCCAAAAAATATTTCTTCCAAGAGTATCATTTCAGAAATTGCTTGCCCCATATGACAAATGTGTGTATCATAAAATCTAGCAATTTTATGAAAATCCAGGAAAAAAAAATGAAAGTGTGATTTGTAAAGTAACTGGAATGCATTAGCAAATCAATAAATGTTGAAAACATGACCTTACCTTCCAGCAGTTCATCCTAAATTAATGGGGACACAGTGGAGAGGATCCAGTGAAAGTAAAGTTTTATTTGGAAGTACTGGCCAAATATTTGTCTAATGTAAATGCAATGGTAAAATCTGAAAGGACAGCAAACTTTCCAAGCTATGTGTTAGAAAAGTCACTCCAGTGGCAACCTAATGTAGTACTACTACATCAATGTAGTCTCTGGTACTTGAAACTTTTTAAGAGTTCAAAAGCAACTTGAGTCTCCTATAGTAAGTGTGGAAAACTTCTGTGCCTACTGTTTAAGTGTTTAATATCCTAATGCATTTGAAAGCTATGTGGCTGTGTGTCACTCCTACTTCGTCTGGGAGTTATTTTTCCAGTTTTCATCTTAGCATTTATTGCTGTTGTGGTGCTAAGATTTGAGCATTAACTACTTATGTGAAGGAAACGTAAATGTCACTGTGTAGAATTGTTTCAAGCCATTACCTAGGAAATCTGTATTTATGTATCTTTAGTTTTTTCATTCCATTTTTTCTCTTAACCTCTAGTCTGCAATTGAAGTAAATTTTTTACATTGTCAGCTTTTTATGAAATGTGATATTTTGTGTATGGTGATCTGATTCAACCTTTAGCTATTGGAGAGCACACTCTCAACTGGGTAAAGTATTGATTCCTTTGTCAATGTTACAGATGTTATAACATACTCTGAAAAGACAGCGTGGTGACTTCTCATCTTCTGCTCAGTGCGGGTAATTTCACATGCTTTCCAAAGGCAGCTCCCCTTCCCTTACCCTTTGTACCATTTTAATTAAATATGGCATTCGTTGTCCTTTGAAAGACTCGGACATGTTGCAGCACACTCTTTATTCTCTGCTCTGTCCTAACGCAAAGACTGTAAGAGCCACCAGTGGAGGATGAAGGATTTGTACTTCCTTCTGAGTGAGAATGAATCAGCTAACGCCGGTGAGCACCACTGTGTCTACTGGCCATTTTTTAAACTGTTTCAGCTCTCATAGGGTTGGTAATGTGAGGTTTGGTAGTGCCTGCTTACAAGTAAGTAGTGTTTTGCTTTGTGTTTCTTTTTCAGAGCCAGAGCTTCAACTGTATGGAAAAGACAAAATGTCCAGCATCTAATGTGAGTTCTGTGCAGATACAGGGGGATTCGGATTATTTCATCAACCATCTTGGAGTACCAGCCATGCAGTTTTCTTATGAGGACGTCAAAACATCAGAGGTAGTTACAAGTAAAAACTAACAAACTCAAGATAGCAGAAATGGAATTAGGTTTTCTCAGGTTATATCCTTCCATACTATCTGTGGTACCATGGGAAGTCACATTAGTACACTTTTTTCAGATCTTCAGAGGATTTCTACAACTTGATTTAACTGGATTTTGTAGGGACACTTAAACAAACTTAGATATTTAAAACAAAAAAATGCAGGACAGTATTTTTAAAATGTTATATTATTTGGGAGTGTTATATGACCGATATTAGCTAAGCAAACTTTTCAGGCCTCTTCCCACATAGGAGAAATTATTTTTGATTTCTTTTTTCCCCTCCTGTTTGGTAAGACGAGGCAAGACAACCTTCACAATAAATTTTCCATCTATCTTCATACTGTGAGCTAAACCTGACTCTTGACTGTATGTGCAAGGTCTGCTTTCTTGGTGGGAATATTCAAAACACTGTGTTGTTTTTTCAGGCCATTGCCATCTGTTATGCACAAGGTAAGTGGAAGGAGATCAGATTGGAATTAAACAAGGATAAGCTGTTAGGAAACTTTGTCCTTCTTCGTCCTTTATTACTGTAGGTTGTACTTGTACCTGAACAGCTCTAACTTAACCTCCACTGTTTCACTGAGGATCAGGAAGTCTGGCATTACTTCTTACAAGAGCCACAGTCTTGGGCAAGTCGAGAGAAAATTCTCTGTTAAAAAAAAATATATATATTGCAAATTTATTCCCTAGAAATAAATTTGCCATAGGTCTAGCCACCAGTTCTGAAGGTTGTGTACTACATCTTACAGTCTGCTGTACGATGTCCTGGCCTCACGATACCTGTTTTATGTATGAAATAGATCTGTTAGCAAGATGTGTAAATTTATATTGGTAGCAGGATGAGATTTCTATATAAAAGTGACTAAATTTGGATTCTTTGAAATTTATTTTATTTGTTATTTATTGTAGTGCTTATTAACATTTCCTTAAAACAATGGCTTATGTTGCATACGCTATACCAGACAGGCAGGGGACAATTAGAGGATTTTGTTTCTCCTCTCAAGAAATGACAATGGCTTATGTTGCATATAGTCTGCTACGCTATACCAGACAGGCAGGGGATTTTGTTTCTCCTCTCAAGAAATGATTCAGGGTTTTCATCATTAAATATTGTATTACTTTTTATTCAGGGCTTGTGTTACTAAACATTGTAGACGGTTCTGTTCTGTGAGTTAGTGAGTAAAAATAATTTGTTGATGTCTGAGGAGAGTTTTTGTTTTGTTCTGTATTTCTTTGTTTCCAAGCTATATAGTGTTTTAAACTACACCTCATCTCTATGATGACTGTGTTTTCAATGCTATTTCTGGTTCGTAATTCATCGATGTGGATCTGCAAACCCACTGAAGAGAAACTGTCCCATAGAGTACCTGGGAGTTCTTTCCTATCAGTTGCTTTTAAGTTTTGCTTTTGGCTAGCTTTCTTGCAAAACTAAATTTGGATTTGGAAAGACAAATTTCAGAAACTGAATGTTTTGAAGACCTTCCTTTTACACGGTTGCTTTCCTTTAATGTCCCTTTCATTTGTTTGTCCTACTTAGGAAGGTCTTTTATTTTGGAATATACACGAGTTGTTTGTTTTATCCATCTGTTAAACAGCATGTGATGTCCCGTAAAACTGATGTATTTTCATGTAGGAAATATTCCACACTCAAAAAGAACTTGTTTTTACTGCAAAATAATCCAGGATCTGCACCTTGTAGTCTGTCTACAGAGCAGCAGTTACAGGTCAGCTCTAGAAATGCATTTCTTACACAGTAAGCATAATGCCAGTCCTCAGAGAGAAGGTTGTAAAAACCATTCGTTGGCAGGAACCTGAGGAGTAAATAAGAGGTAATAAAGTTGTAAGAGGAAACATTCAGACTAGAAGAGTAAGTAAAAGTGTCTTGCTTGAAATTACCCAAAGCGCTGAAGCAGAGCCTCGGGGAAGGGACATCTGCATGGCAAACACCTGCAGTCAGCTCCGTGCGCTGGCAAAGCGCGTTCCGAGTGCTCAGCCGTGAATACAAAAATGCACTGAGGAAGATGGAGTTTGCTTATTTGCTAGCAGAAAGCACCCAGCATTTTAGTCTGCCAGTAACAAGTAAACTTAAAAGACTCTTTTTAATTGAAAAAAAAAAAAAAAAAGCATTAACTCAGTTTCCTTGGATTTTTATGTAGCTGCTGAAGGAAGGCTTCCTTCCTGACTCCTGGTGCATGGGCTTTCCCAGTGAGAGTAAAAGCATTTTTATGTGAGGGTCACATTCTGATTTGCAATGTACTATGACAAAGTAATGTTTGTAGGACAATGCTATTTTCAAACCAATAAATAATCCATAAATATTCTTCATCATGTGGTATTCACATTTGTATAGTGGAGCGGCACTATTACCCCTTTGGTAAAAGACTTCAAACCTAAACATGAAAATGATTCTAAAAGAGCAAGGTATTGAAGGGATAATGACTTTCCTTATTGAAATGAGTGAAAATTTCAACTGTTGGTACAATTTTGTGTTGTTATCTACAGGCTGTTCAAAAAAGTATTTGGAAGATAAATGTCATTACAGAGCCAGTACTGCAGTTGTGACTTTATTCAACTGAGTAGATTAACTCTACTTGAGAAAAAGAGTAAAATGAATCTCTCGGGATCTGAAGAGTTTTTGCCCCGTTACTTTTTAACTCCAATAGAAGCACTGTCTCTTACTGGAAAAAAAAATTGCAATTCAAAATGGCAGTTTACACAGCTGCTTGTTATAGAGATAGTGATTTCAGCAGGTACGTATTGAGAAGGGGGCTACATACACTGGGATATATTTCGATAAGGGCTGTTTCCAGCTGCTTAGGGAATCAGTTATTTAAGACTGATGTGCTGAAATACACCTGTTGTTTGTGAAGGGAGAGAGAGGCATATCCCAGAAGTTGATTCAAACTCTGAGATGAAAATAAATGCAATTTTCTACCTGAAATTTCTAATCCTGCTGTTTAATGACCTCATCAAATGTAGTTAGGAGAAAGATTGCTATGCTGAAAATTTGTGTGTCTGTATTTGAGGCATATGGACACGGGACATGGAATGATCCATACTGTTGTAATTACTGAATCATTCAGAAAGCTTTCTGCTAGTTTACTTGGAATAGATTAATGCTAACTTTGTATCTTAAAATGGACCTGCAGAAAAGATGTGCCACAGTATATGCAGTAGTGCTGCTGGCCTTTCTCAGAAACTTGTTTGACTTAGATACTTCCTTTCATTTTTATACTGCATTTATCATATAAATAATTGATATAAACATGATCTTGCCATGGTTTGAGATGGAGATTTGATTGGTTCTTGGACTTTATAATTAAGTAACATTAGACTGTTCTGCATTTTGAAGGCTATCTAGTCATTTGTAAACATAAGACAGTGCAGGAGTATTTTGAGCTGTTTTCAAGATCGAGGTAGACTGTTACTGCCACATTTTTGTGGTATAGCTGTGTACAGCTTCATGAGGAACACATCTTTTTTAATTATAGCTAGATAATTTTATATGTTATCTAAATAGTATCCAACCTTCTGTGTGGTCCATTACATAATGATTCTAGTCTGATAAAACAGAATCTTAAATGCCTTTTCCAGTAACGTGGCAGGTTACATCAATGTTAGCATCATCATTTTGTAATGAGAAAACAATATAGTGCACAATATTTTTTTAAAAAAGTGCTGTCTATTTTTTATTATTTATTGATGGATACATATTTAGTATGAAATATTTAATGGTAGCTGTCCAAGTTTGGCTATGCAAGGCTTACAGAACATTTATTTTTACACCTAGGCCATAAAAATTGTTTTCCGTATCTTCAGTCCAACTTAAGCACAGGCAAGAAGAAGTATAAAAATTACCTGTCACATTATTCACAAGCTAGACCAAGATAGTGTAATACCATGGACCACTAAGCTAATTTAGAAGAAAAATGAAAAGGGGTTTCTTTATAGAAGGCATTTGTATCTAATATATGTAGAAGAGTTTAGAATTTTGACAGTTTGAGATTGTATCCTCTTTAGAGAGAATGCATAATGATTTTTATTTCTGTTGAAATATGCATAACTTTTTGAAGGTAACTTTCAAATTTCATTAGAGCTCTTAAAATGATTTTTCCCCCACACTGGTGTAAAAAAAGGCCTTCTCTTCAATGAATGTGGCCTCTATTTTGCCATCCTCTTCCCCTTGCTCCCTCCTTTCCCCCCTCTCTTCTCTCTTTCCATCATTCTTTTGGGAAGTTTACTGAGGCTGCTTGATTTCACTATTTACATGCTTAGGCTTGACATATCCTGCACTTCTTTCAGAAGAAATCAAAAGCTCTCCAGTGATTTGTTATCATAAAAGAAGCGGAGGGGCTGTCCTTGATGGAGTCTAGTATACTGAGGAATAACTCCCGGGTTGCACGCGGCTTTCATCTTTCAAGTGTTAGTGCTAGTGTACAGGGAGGCTTAGGCAGTATGGGGGGCTCCTCGCTGCATCTGGCTTGTGTCGTAAAAGAGTTAATGGGAAACTGGGGCTTATCTGTGTTTCTGCCTGCATGGGGCAACAAGGTTCTTGCCACGAGTTGTGTTTTAAGTCCTAAGTGATTAAGAGCGCTCTCTGCCTTCAGAAGAAGGTAGACCCATGTCCTCTGATTTGGAATGTGTTCAATATTTGCATTTAATGGCAAATACTGTTTAAGAATTGCCAATAAGAGTGGGGACTTTTCAAATTGTCGGAAAGCCAAGACTGCCATCCTCGTTCAGTCTACATTGACTCATGTGAGGAAGGTATTAGACCTCTGATAAAGAGAGTTGCAATCTTGGAAAGGAGAAGAGGGTATGTCTCTCTGGGGTCACGTCAGCACCTGTTAAAGCTGGCTACTCCATTTTCCATTGACTAGTGCTTTAGAATCAACCTTTTTTGCTGGGGTGTGCTAACCTTATCTACCAGAGGGATGAGGTCTTGTCTTGAGGTAACTAGTCTGGACTAATTCGGCACCAAAGTTTATCAGTCAGTAACAAACCTTTCTGTGCTTCTTGCTATATTGCCTGAGGAGGGCAGTTCTTTGGATTCTCATATACATTCTCATATATATCACCTTAAATGTAGTTAAATATATTAATATTTGTGCATGCCTATCTAAAGTGGTCAGCAAGGTGTAACAATAGTGTTAGATACATCATGGTGAACAGAGAGGTTGCGTTTTTGTCTATGGATAAGAGATAAATTGCCAGTATGTTTATTCAAAAAACAAAAAAAAAAGTCCAATCCATCTCCAGCAGATTATCCAGGTGATTTTGGAACTAGTCATGAAGATAGATGCAAATGACAGATACTCACGTGTCTTGCCTTTTCCGATAGATACTCATGTGTCTTGCCTTTTCTAACCTTGACAGGTTATAGTGTTTTTCTAAGAGTCTTTTTTTTTTTTTCTTATTCATGCTACATTTCTTCTAACCATGATGGTTTCCTTTTTTTTCTGTCTGTCCTTAGGATATACTAGTGCTTTTTAAATCCTTCATGGGTTACTCACTTTAGTAGTTGCCGGTAATACATTAATACATTAGTCTGTCTGAAGTGTGCTCTTACATATTCCCTTGGATGCTAATTTAGTTGAATTTGGTAGTGAGTGCATGCTGACATTGTTAAGGTTAATGGCTCAGTGTTTTACAAGCCAAAACACATTTAAGTTTCAACTGTATGAATTGTTTTATTGAACAATGTGATTATGTAGTTACTTAATCTCCCGGTAGAGAGTCCTCGTTATTTCCCTAATGTTGGTCAAACTGATGATGTCCTCTTTTCACACGGCGTTTATTGCATGAGGGCCACCCTTTGAAAAGAGAATTGTCTCTCAAGTCACATCATCTTGAAGGAATGACTTTTTATCTGGCAAATTCATGTGGTGTGTCTTAGAGAAAGCTGCCTAGAACAGAACTGTGGTATGGAGCTGCAAGTTAACAAATCATGCAATAAACTCTGAAAGGAAAAATGTCTGGGCTTAGATTTTTTTTCATTTTTTTGCCAGTTGGTGGTTGTCTCCAAAGCTAAATAAATTATATTCCTTTTAGGTTTTACCCAAGCTCATATAGCTAATAGCTGTACGCTATTAGTATATGTACTAATGCATGAGCCTTATCATCTAATTATGTGGTACTTTCTTTTTAATGTAGTAGTGAAGGTCACTGATTTATAGAGTATTTCTTCATGGATCAATACAGGAAAAAGTAGTTGTTTTGCTGTTATGAAATAATGGCAGGGTTTGAAAGTTCTCCAGCATGATTTAAGCTAAAGATGTGGAGAAAGTCTCGCTACTTGGAGAGCTTGAAGTTCTTCATGATGTTCTGCTGATCAAAAAATGGAGATATGTCCTGGGCAAAGAATACTGTGAATAATTCCTATCATAGAAATCATACTATAACCTCCAAGCTGTGTTTAGTCCCAACAGATGCATAAGAAGCAGCAATCTGGCAATCCATTGGCAAATGCTGTTATGCCAAAGGCTGCCTGTGGAATACAGTGATAAGAAATAAACATTTTGCAGATACATTTCCTTGCTCCAACAGACAAGAATCTCTTTGGTCTGACAAATCTTACTACTTTGATGTTCCAGGTGTTCCACAGTGAATCCAGAAGGGGAAAATCCCTTATATAAATCTGCCAAACAATGCCCAAAAAAAAATGCAGTTTCTTTAACCTTCACAGTGCCTGAGTGCGGATTGTTGCCGTAAAGCCTTTTGTTGCAGAGTCTCACAGAGGTTCTTCATCCTCTTGGAACTGACTGAGGCTGTTGAAAGCTGGTGGAAAAAAAGGCAACCTGGAAGTCAGCAGCATCAATGGGAAATGGGAAACTATGTGAGAAATTTGCTTCGACGTAAATAATTGCTTCTGTTTGATAGCATCCAACTACTAAAAACAAATATGGCCTCAGGATAGAAGGCATCTGTCCTCCCTGGAGGAGTGAATGGCACATTGTGTTCAAGATAACACTTCACCATTGCTGTTTCGAGTGGCTAAACTCAACAGAGCCTGAAATCTTCTGCTTGAGTATCAGAAAGAGTATCAGAAATTATTTTATTTCAGCAGTAGTGTGGCTCTCAATTTCGTCTCTTAAAATTTTTAAAAATCTCAAGATCACTGGGCTATCAGACGTTTGGGATTTGAGTCAGTTTTACTTTTTCTGAGGAACCTTCAGGAAATGAGAGTAATGAGCTGTTAGTCGTAAGTCCAGATAAAATGCATGAGTTTGTTGCAAGCGAGTTTTGTACGGCTTGATATATTCTACTTCACATGGCTATTTAAAAAACATTTGATAAGGCTTGGTATTTGCCTTGTAGATGTTATTGATGGTCTCTTCATGGGCGAAAAGTTGGTCTGTATGGTTAGTGGCAGAGACAAGCTGACTCTGATCTAAAGGTTATGTAGCTTGAGTGACACAGTAGAGTTGGCATTCTCTGTAAGACTTGCAGCTTGTGCTGGAGCCTTTACTGCATTTATTTTTCAGAGTGGAGATTGCTTGTAGATTTAGGATGGAGACAGGCTGAATTCTGCCTTTTCAGCTGGGTCCTGCATTGCCTTTCTGCTCCACAGCAGTTGGTGGAGCAGTTTCTTTACTGCAGGAGTTCCTTGTGTGCAGCGAGGTCGACCATTACTAGTACTCACATAGCAAACAAGTGCCCAGGTTGGACACCTAGATCGGGAAAGGTCTCCTTTATTTAACCAGGAAAGGAATCCCATTGTTAGGTTACCTAGTGGGACCTGATCTCAGTAAAGTCAGTGGAAAGAATTCTGCAAGGTTTTTTTTTTTTTTTTTTTTTTAATTTTCAACACCAAGATAAGGCTATAGACTTCCTAAAAATATTCTGACTTTTGAAAACTCGGGTTCTTCTAATCACTACATGAAAGGCTGGCTTCAGATTTTGGGGGATGAATGGTTCTTCCTGTTCTACCATTAATTGAATCAAAACTGAGAAGGTGATGTAGAATATTGTGTGAGTTATAAGAATAGCCCATATTTTTCAATGCCTTTGATTTTTCGTCCTTGCAACATTGGGTTTCAAGATGTGCAAGTTCTGTAGGCCTTTAAGATAACTCAAACTATTTGAAGGAAACAATTTTGAGCTATTTTAAATTTAGTTTTCAAAAGCTGAATTAGGAATGTTCTGCAAGTAATATACCTGAACTGTCCTTACTTTTTGATAAGAGAGCAGCGAATTATTCTGCTGTACGGAAGGAGTGGCAGCTCTGCGAGGGGGTGTTTTGAGTATGGAGCTAGGGCAGAAGGATTTGTCAGTGACGGTGCTGCCGCTTTTGTTACTGCTTTGGGAATGCACAGGCTGTACAGGATCTAATTGAGAATAATTGCAATAGATACTTAACACCATTAATCTTGGAGTCAGCCATTTTGCAACATTAAAAAGTTTCAATATGAACTCCTTAAGAAAAATCTGTGCTCGCTTTCATCTTTTCCCCATTAAAAAGGTGGTGATACATAGCTAATGAAAATCAATTAAAATATAAATAATTTTTTTATATCCTCTGGTCTATGCTGTCAAATCGACTGGCCTTTAAATCACAGACATGCAGAGGGTTATACTGATTTTTTTATCTTATTTTTTTCAATAGTTCATAAATTGCTGAAACAAAACTTCTCAAAAGGCTTTTAAATCCTCACCACTGGAATTTCTTTTACAGAATATGTCTCTAAACCAATAAAGCACTTAACTTGGCAGCTCCTATCTTAGTGGATATAATTCGGTGTTAGGCACCAAACTCCTCTAGCCTCTTCAGCAAATTGCTGTCTTTATACTGCTTCTATACAAATGTAATTCTTACAGTACTGAATGGACTTGAGGATTTTTTTTCCCTGCAATACTCTGTTAATGTTGTAATCATACATTAAAAAACAGAAGTTATTAGAAGAATATAATAAAAATATAGACTGATATAAATTTTATGGCTTACATGGGCATTGTTCTTTTGTGGATGCATGTTTTCCTGGAAAACTCATCTAATTAAAGTCTTATCTACAATACAGTGTAGGAGAGTCTACTACATCTGAGGCTGCAGGGGAAGCCTTCCCATTTTCCTTTGACTGCTCATCCCACCTGCAGCTCTCGGTTTCTTCTGACACTGTAATTTGTCAGAAGTTTCCAGATCATTAATATGTGGTGGGATTTACTCTACCTTTTTCAGTTGGTAGTTATGCTCATACTGCTGCTTACCTCAAATTCCAGCTTTCAGTGGTATTCTGGCGAGAGCTGGTGTAGAATGGACTATTTTGATATAATGACATATTTGAGCAGAAAAGCACTGAATATAATTGTAAGGCTAATGACAGAAACACTTGTTTCCTTTATATTCTTCCTATCAGATGAGTTATAGTAAGAAATAATTTCTCCGAGGAGCTACTTAACCAAAAGCAGGAGAAATACTGTTTGGGAAGATGGGGCTATGTGGAAAGCCCCAGAGTCCACAGTCCACACTGGGAACCCTCCTGTCACTAATTCCAGATCAAACTAGAATTGAACTTGTTCTTTGGCCTAACTACAGTAGGTTGGTGAACTGCTAGGGCCTGAACAACAGGCCCAAGTCAGGGTTGACTTACAGATGAAGTACTTTGTAGAAGTACAGAACTTGCCTGTAGAACCGCTTATACTAACGTGCTCGTAACGTAGCCTGCCAGGCTGTTTATGCTAACCTGCATGGAGGCTTGTTAAGCTGTAACTTTTGTAGGCTCTCGTGCAAGTGTTTTTGACCTTGAACGGAGCCCTCCCATCCAAGGCCTGGGCTCTGGCCAAGTCCCAGTCCTGAACAATAGGGAATTCCACAGCGGATGTTACCGCTCAAAAGAAAATGCAAGTTATCATGATGTGCTGATTTGACTCTATAAAAGCTGGACCCTCTTGCTGCGACTTTGGAGACCTCACTTAGGGGTGGACACAACGCGTAAGACCTCCCAGTTGCCAGGAAGGTTCTCCAAATCCTCCCTGCAACAGGGGTTCCCCAGCGACTGCGGATCTGGGTGATGGTCATGTATTTATTACCATCTATTCTCTTTCTCGCATAGCAGTGGTTAGATGCATTACCTTCCTTATTTTGTCTGTTGCTAAAAGTGAGCGCATAGTAAGCTTATTATTTTGTTAAATGCATCATTCTGTATTGCCTTAAAATTAGTAGTGAAATAAGACCATTATTTCCGCTAGTGTCTGGTTCTTTCCATCGCCTCCCGCTCCCTACCATCAATTGGCAAAACAGTTGGATATTTGCTTTCATACAAATGAGATCCTTAGGTACCTTCACTGATATTCCAGATCGTTTCAGAATAGTACAATTTGTCTTTCAAAACCTAATGCATAGATAAGATGTAGTAAAAGCACCCAGTTCAGTGGCGTGTTTTATCGGTAATGAATCTGAGCTGAGTCACCTGTCTGCAACCTGAAGCTTTGGAAAGATCTCTCTGAGGTTCCAGATTTCTCGTTTGTGCTATTTACTCCTACTTATGTTGCTGGTGTTCCTTTTGGTTTGAGAAACAGCAAGGTAAGGTAAGAGGTATTCGATTAAATAGGAATAAGCAAGCATCTGAGATTCTAAAAGTGGCTTTCTTTGTACTGCAGTTTATGAACTTATAGCTTTAGAGCAATTATTTTCAATTTACTTCCTAATGCAAGTAAGAAAACACTGAATTAAAGGTTATGAGTAAAAACTACTTCTTTAGTAGCAGTAGTAATAGTTCTTTAGTAAAATAAATAGTAAAATTTAGAAAAAGAGAAAAGACTTTTGGCAGAAACTTCTCCTTTCTGCCATAGCCATTTTTATACAGTAGGGACATTCGCACTTGGGCTCAGGCTTTTCACTCTGATATTGCATTAGACTGTGGCAATTGAAAAGCTCTGCTTTTGAAATATAATTTAAAAACATATGTAGCTTATGTCTTTAAATATTAATCAGTGGAAAAGAGCTTTTATGCCACTTTCTAGATTTGTTCTGGAATGTTTAATTAAGTGTCAAGTGCAGTTGTTGCATAGGGAGAAGCCAGTCTGCTAGTGAGATGCAGATAAATGCATTTTCCTCTAGCTGTAGTACCTGCAGCGTCAAGGGCCTGTATTTGTGTGAAATGATACATCATGCATAAATCCTTAGTGTCACTCCATTGATTTAATTTAACCCACAGATTTGACTTTCGTATGTTCTGTACTACATGATCCACTTCTCAGTAAATCTGTTTTAAAAATCCGTTTCAGACTGTAGCACCTTCTGAAAATAAAAGTTTGCTAGATGGCTGATAATAAAGTATATACTAGTCTGTGAGGTGCCTTTTTTGTTGCTCTTTATCTGATACTTCTTCTAGTGAAACCTCTGACTGAATCTCTCCTCTCCTGCCAGAAGAAAGAGGAGGATGGAGAAGAGATGGCCTTTTAGCAGATATGAGATGAAACACCTGTTTTACAAAGGAATATGACTGTATGTTTGCTGCCAGTGTGCCAATTGCTTGAATTAGGGTAAGAAGGAAGAAGGAATTAGTAGGAGCCTGCAGTGCAGATTTCAGAGGTTTATTTGTTCTGCTCACTCCTCTCACCTTATCTTTTCTTCTGATGTGTCTTTCTCCTTTGTGCTATGGCAGGTTTTTGGTGCTGCGCTTAAATACAAGTGCAGACAATTCCTCATGCAATTGTAGATGCCTGGGTGTCTGGTGACTGCTTTGGGGTACTAGTACAGCTCTGTGATGTGTGCTGTGCAGGTGAATTCAGCTTTCCACCTGGACTCATTTTCCAGGTTGATTGTGATTCTGAGCACTGTAGTACGTGGGCTTGGAGAGCTCTCGAGACAGGATTTTCATCCTTTTGGAGGAAACCAGTCATGTTCCTTGACATGAGCTGCTGTGTGTTGTTCTGTGGGTTGAAGGGGAGAGGTGATTGCTTTTAGAAACGCTGGGGAGATTTCAGCAGGCAAGAAAACTGTAAGCAGGTGTGGATTGAGAGCCTACTAAGGAGTTATTAGATATACCTTCTTTGAGTTTCCTAACAAATAGTTTAATAGCTTCTAAGGTCAAGCAAGCAAGAATCTTGCTATTGTAGACGCAGCATTACCTCACCCTAGTAAACAAAAAACAAATTGTCTGGTTTATGTACTGCTTAGTTATTTCTGGTTCTGAGACCAGAGGAAACCCACTGTGCAGTAGAAGTTGATTTTTCTAGTGGCAGCAAAACTGATTTCTAAAATACAGCTTGATATTTACTCTTTTACATTAAATCACTGAAAGTGCTGTGGGATTTTATTCGTGCTTTAAAATGCATTGGGTGAAAGTTGGAACATAAATTGAAGGTATGCCATAAGTATGTACACTAGGGATGGCAAATTTAATACCTTTATAAGGTGAGCCATTCTGTTCAGTTTATTAGTAGAGGGAAGGATAAGATAAGTTAGGAAAATGAGTCTAGTAAATCAGAAGTGAATTTTAGTGTTCATCGTAAATAAATGAGAAGAAGACAGGTTTTGGGTTCTCAGATTTTTCTTTTTGCATTTTCGATCCTCATTTAATCATTTCATAAATCAATTAATTACTGTCTGGAAACCTGAGGGCAGCAGGAAATTGGGTTCAAATTAAAAAGAAAAGGAGGCAATTTGTTTGAAGATTGAAAGTTGACTGTTCAGTCAAAGTTTAATCAGAAGTGACCCATTATTTGAAAAGTGGAACATCAATGTCTTTCTAATTTCACAGAATGCTTCATTAAATTAGTATTGAAAAGATCAGGTTAACTGATCGTTCTGAAAGGCAGATGAGTTAAGAAAGGAGGTTTGGGGAGCCAGCTTGCAAATACATATGCTGTTCCTGTCTGTTTCTCTTCTGGAGAGCTTCACAGAGAAACAAAAAGCATTTAGCTGGGAATTCAAGGATTATTGGCAATATCTTTTCTACAGCTTGTATGAACTGTATTATAAAAAGATATCTTGCTTTGAGAAGAGCAAACATTCCTAATCCATTTAGATCGCTAGGTACCCACAGAGCAATTTACAAAAGACAATAACCAGCAAAGAGGGAGTTTTCAAAGACGTGAATGGGAGCTGGGCGTCTAGATCTTAGGATCTGTTTGACCTTTTGGTGATTTAACCTTGTTAAAGTCTCTCCATAAATTAATGCCATCCTGAGATTATTCCGTTCCACAAAATGCAGCACACTGTGCGCATGATGCAAAGTGAGTGTAGGTTGCTACCGAGCTGCTGGGTGGAAAGTCAAAATGAAGGGTCCATTAAGAGTCCTCCTAACTCCAAGGTCTCTCCTGGCCTGTTGTGACCTGCATCCGAGGCCCAAGCTGCACCCCAGTCACTGCTCTGGTGCCAGCAGGCTGCTAGGCTGACACCCACAATGGCAAGAGTGGAGAAGATACCAGCAGTCATCCGAATTCTCCATGATGCTAGTGCCTAAGTAGAAGTGAAGTAGCAAATGAGTGTGGGAGAACATGAGGGGAGTAAGTATA
>NW_010579946.1:114298-159986 GCF_000705375.1 Tinamus guttatus
TTAGTGTGCTTTGGATTAAAATGTCTTTTTCTTAGTGTGTATTTGCTAGAAATTTGCTTAGCAAATTACCATTAAAAAAAAAAAAAAGCTCTGGTGTGAGCTTGCTGAAAGAATAAATGAGCAGGCTAATTCACTGTTGCTCACTGTTGGAAATTCAGTTGCTCTTGCTGTTAAATGCCGAGAGCAATCCTGAAACATCATCTAGACCCATAGCTCTACCAGACGCGTTTTAGGGTAAAGTGGGGTCTTCTCTTATTTGGCAAATTTGTGCAGCTCTCTCTGCTGGACCTAGTGCTTGAATAGCAGTAAAAGACAAGAGAACTAGAATATGCTTTCTGCTATGGTAGTTTATTATGGTGATATTTCTGGTACTGCCACTTTATCCAGCAATTTGCGGGTCAAATAGGTTGTCCAGCTCATTCTGAGGATAAGGTAGTTTGTGTCTCTTCTCCTTTTTGACTTCTCTCGTTTGAATTGAAGCTAACAGCACGGTGGTTTTTTTTGTTTGTTTGTTTGTTTGTTTTTGGTGAAATACGGTTCTAGAGGAGCCTTTGCATGGTTTGGAACCCAGCCTGTGAAAGAGCAAAGCTTGGGCGCATAAAAAGAAGTTGTACACACCAGAACGAAGCCACTAAATTGAGGGAACCAGAGAGAAACATATTTCCTGAGGTTTAAAACAGTCAGTCCTACGGCTTGTTTTTAGTAAGTGAAAAGAGAGTGGAGGGAAACCCTTACAAATCAATCCTGTTAAAGCTAGGATCAGTATTAATATTATTTTTGACCAGAACATTCTGCTCCTGCACAGCATGCCCTCTCTGAATGCAAATAGCTTCATGGCTGTTGAAGAATGAGCTGAGTATCATTGCTAGCTTTAATGTGCTTAAAGAAAGAGCTTCACTACTTATTTGTACAGGGTATGAGTCATTTTTGGAGCATAAGGACAGAAGTATTGAAGATCAGGAAATGACAGGAGGAATGCTAGTCTCGTAGGCATGGGAAGCTGGTATTTGGACAGGACGTGTTTCCAGGATATCGTCAATATTGTCCAATGGTCTGGAAAAAAAAATCTAGCCCAGAGGACTTATTTGTCTTAAATAACAGGACTGTTTTAGCCGCATTCTGGACTTCTATGCATTTTATTTGGAGTTCAATATGAAGAGACTCTGAATGTTTTCCAAAATGATTTTTATGGAGATGGAATCATATTATTATCCCATGATGATTTAGGCATTTCTGGGCCAGGGATGTTGAGAGCTTCTTATTGCTGCTATTACAATTTTATATGTATTTTGATAGAGCATAAAAATTGTACTCGGAATTGGGGCACTCTCTTATTGGGTCTTACATAAA
The DNA here is from genome assembly GCF_000705375.1 of Tinamus guttatus. Next base: position 115,649 of record NW_010579946.1, read on the forward strand.
ACTCCTGAACTAGCATATGTAAAATGTTATGATTATGAATCTGGCAGAATATATTCATTTCACGACTCACAATTCTCTACTTAACCTTTCTTGATGGTTACATTTCTTATATTCTTACTGTTGTGCCTGTAGAGGCGAAAAAAAAAAAAAAAAAACCCTTAGTGTGGCAATAAGAGCCAGCATGTGAGCTCTAGGACTAGGCTAACTTAATCTGAACCTGAGTCTGCATCCTTCGAGATTTTATAAGCTTTGTTAGATAAAGGGCAAGACTGCTTCCCCAGGATTCAGATGGGAAGAGCTGCTATGTGGAAGTTTGTCAGAGAGGCTTATAGTTCCTTTACGTTCTCCTGCACACCCCTCTCTGGTAAGCCTGAGTGTGGTTCAATGTGGCACGCAATGCAGTGCACACTAAATACGAAATCCAGTAAAGGACTTTGGGATATTTTAGCTAAACGCAATAATATTATACTTAGATGCTTTGAGACTTACTACCAAAATAGCCATCAAAATGCAGAATAAGATTCAGGGCAAGGCAAGACTGAGGCCTTTTAAAAGACGATAAAATATGATGCCAAACTTAAATGCTAACCAGAGCAGGACCTGAAGTGAGGAATTGGTTGCATCTCTGTTTAGATGTGCATTACAACACAGAATTTTCTTTGAAGAGTATGATTATGTAAAAGAACTGCTCATAACTAATAATTTACGTGACTAAATGTCGTGGTAGTCATGTACTTGCATATCCTCTTGCTGGTCTCTGGAATAACTGTGGCTTATATCGACACAGAGAAAACTTTTCTTCTTAGTGTAGTTTTTGGGCTTTTATACCAGATTTAGGAATATGAGTTCAAAATTAATCCCATATATGGTAACTTATGCATCTGTGAGGTGTGGGGATTGGTTTTGTGTTGCTTAGCTTTTCAGTGGTGGCCACCGGCAGAACTAGAGGAAACAGCCAGAAACTGAACACGGGAACTTAAGGAAAAATTTCTTCACAGTGAGGGTGCCAGAGCCCTGGAACAGGCTGCCCAGAGAGGTTGTGGAGTCTCCTTCTCTGGAGATCTTCCAAACCCGCTTGGACGCAGCCCTGTGCCACGTGCTCTAGGTGACCCTGCGTGTGCAGGGGGGTTGGACTAGATGATCTCTAGAGGTCCCTTCCAACCTTAAGTGTTCTACGATTCTATGATACCTGGTGTTAAAAAGCGGTGAATGCAAAGAATCTGCTAAATTATGTAGATGGAATTGCTGTATACAGAAGTAGGATTATTAAAGAAGATAAAAACATACAAAAGCATATATTGTGATTATTGTATTTGAAGACTAGATCTAGACTTCTTTTGAAGACTAAATCATAACTCATTTAGTATACGTGACTATATGTGATTAATACAAGTGATTTTTTTGCCTAGAAAAGAATTAAATTTATAATTTTTTTTTCTCCTTCCTCTAGGCAAAATTCACTCCTTCTCAGGGAAATACAAAGACAACAGTCATTCCAGAAAACCAAGTCATTAGAAGTTCTTGGTTCTTCTTTGCAGACTCGGAATGAGTTAATTATATCAGTGAAAGAAAGACTAATAATCAGCAAAACTTAAAATAATTTGAAGACTTTTGAATCTCTGAACAAAATCCAGTAAGCATTTGAAGAAATAAATGCATGTGGAATCCTAATAGTGATCTCATTTCTTTTTGATAGAATTCCAACTTTCTCCATGAGGCTCTTTTTCCTGTACACCCAACAAAAGCTGAAGAGTTGGATCCATCTTTCAGATTGCATGAGACCATTGCTAAGGTAAAAAGAATGGAGTTTATATGTACTTTCTTTCACATGGACACATCTGAATTTGGCTTGTAATTGTAATGATATAATTGCATATAATTGTAACTATACAAGTAATTTTGACATTACTTCTTTTTCATGAGCTTTTTTTTTGTAGTTAAAAGTGTGGGCTTTTCCATTTAGATTATGAATATTCTTTTGGGCTACTTTGGTCAGCTTGCATAGTCAAAAAAAATCTGTGCATATATTCTTCGTTTTACGTGATTCTGTTTTCTATTAAAATGTATTTTGCATAACTGACATTAAGCTTAAGATATTGGAATGAGCGTGGGGCACTGAGCCCCTTGATAGCAGGGTGTAGCAGTTTTGTTATCATCCATGTTGATGCTGTTCTGGCTCCCTTCTCTTGCTCCAGTGTAATATTCCCTTCTTGTTATTTATTAATGCAGCCCAAATACTGTGTCTCTGAGGTGCTGCCTCTTTGCTGTAGAAACTATGTAAGCCCTGACTCTAGGAAGATGAAAAACTACAGATGAGTTAAAGTTTAAACTTCATACACTTCAAATAGTGTGTATGATCCAGAATATAGATCCATATAGATCCAGAAGTATCAGACCTCATGAGCTGATTTCTTTGTTTATTTGGTGGTAACAGCAGCTGCTATTGAAACACTTATTTTGGTACCAAAAATAAATTGACAAAGCTCAGCAGTGTGCAAATTTAACAAGATAGATACTTGACACAGTAACTGTTCTTGGTTTAAAAAAAAACAACAACCAAACCAAAAGAAGTATATGTTCGTAGGCACTTTTTTTCCCCAATCTTGGCAGAATTTGACCATTAAAGGAGCCAAGAGAAGAGACTTCTATGATGTTTCTTTAATACAATAGGTGGTAGTTAAGCCATCCTTGATGCCAAGGGGACCAAAAAGGAGATATCCAAGTTTCTTCCTTAAGATTGAGGAAAGTATGTGTGTGATTAATTACTGCATGATTTGTAACTTACTAATTAGTGTGTGATGGAGTGTGTGTATTCTGAATAATCAGTCAGTGTATGCTCTATAGTGCTGACTAATACAGAAAAACTTTTGAGAAATTTGAAGTATTTTTTGCCATTTAAATTACAAATGATTTAAAGTAGATTTATTGAACACTACAGTTTCTTTTATAAAACATGATGAAGATCACATTGTGATACGGCTATATTGTCATTTTGCTTTTCAGAATATGCACCTGAATGCTTTCAAAAAGAATGTTTTTTTAAAGACTAATAATGATGATAAGAATAGAGCAATCAGGCGAGATCTGTAGTAGATGATATTGTGCTCTTTATCTTACTTGATCTTCAGGTAGTTTGTAAATAGCTAGAATAGCAAAAGTATTCTGAATTTCATCTTCTTTGTATTTAGATGACAGTGTTGTTACTGCCTTACTGCTTGATTCCCTCTCCCTCTCTTCTTCAGAGTAACTAAGGCAAACACTGGTGTTAGATTTTGTTCTCTTTTTCAATTTGAAATCTCTCCTTCCCCCCCCCCTTTTTTTTTTTTGATGAATGTCCAGAAATGTGTGCACAACTTCCTTCGGCAACAGTTATTCTTTCATATTCCTGTTGGGAATACCGTGTCAAATACGTTTTATGATAGTGCTGAAAACTGTATCCCATTGGTGACTGAGTCACTCTTGGATTGAATAATTCATCCGAGCCCCTTTGGTGTCTTCTGAAACCTCCACTGAATGAGCCCCTGTTTGAAAAGAGGTAGCTGTAAGTCCCTAAGAGGGTGACCTTGCAGTCTGCATTCCTGTTTTATCCCATTTCTGTTCCCCCAGTACTGAGGAACATTCAGTTCTCACAGGAGAAACCTAGCACAGGAAATCAAACATATCTTTTAAAAAGGAAATGATTAAAAGAGAACTATTAGCTGGGGAAAATGTATGTGTTCAGCTGACATCTGAAAGTAATGAAAAACAGTGTATATTACCATGTGTATAGACACTACAGAAGACAACTAAAACTAGGTGAGCATTATAGTGCCTAATCAAATACCAAATACTCCCGTCTTGAATTTCCCAAGCTAATTCAGGAAAATTCACGCCAGAGGACTAAACTGAAACATTAAGGTTCTCCCTAGTAGACTTGGATTGATCCCATTGCTTGGTGCATTACAGTGTTATAAAATCTCCCTGAGGTTGCGTTATATCCAGCTAAATTGTTTATTAAAAAAAATTAAAAAAGGATTGTAAGGTGTTTATTTATAAAATACCCTTTTTTAAAACTAATAAGACAGCTGTATAATGTTTTTCTTTGCAATTTTATAAAGCCAGGAAAAAATACTTGGATGGCAGCAGAGTCCTTTGGGGGTGCTGGAATCCCCCAAATTCCCCTAATCACAAATCCAAGCTTTTCACCGGATGCCAGGTTTATGCTGCCTGGAGTGATCACTTTCTCCTTGGGCAGATTCTCTTCTTTCAGAGCGCCATTTGATTCTAGTCCCTGGATGTGTAAACAAGCTACTGCATTTGCAGTCAGATTTCTAAAGAGTTAAATCTTAGTTATATCTGGGAGCTATTTCAGAAATGTGTATTTTTATAGCCTCTGACTGTATCATTCTACAGGCAAATTAAAGCAATTTAAAAGGTGGAACTTTGTTTGTTTTTTAATCTTTAATTCAGTCTGGTTTCCATGGTAAAAGAGAAAATATTTTGAGGTTTAGATAGAAATATAACATTTTGAAAAGAAATAGTAAATCATTTGTATAGTCTTTCAGAGCACTAATATATGGCATGACATTTAGATTTAACTGTGTGCTTGTAACATGCAAATATGAAGAATAGTAGAGAAAAGGTAAGTTAGTTGCTGGAAACTTTAATATAAGAAGTTAAATATCGGAAGAATTGATTTAAGGCAAAGTATTTCTAATCAGATGTTTGCTTAATGTTTCATCCCAGAAATGCATTTCTATGCATATATTACATTGTAGAAAATTTCTCTAAGGGAAAATATGGAGCTGTGTGAAGATCATACAGCAGTAACGTGATTACTAGTAATATTGGCAATTTGCCATGGCACTGATGTGGGCGATGAATGCAAATGGATGGCAGATGTGCAAAGATTTTCTGAATTATCTCTTTTTAAATATGGATTGACAGGTCTTCTTTCAGAAACAAGCACAAACAGCGACTCAAAAGACCATTAAACATTATGTACCTTGGTTCTGCCATATTTTCATATATGGTGTTTCATAGGCCCCAGGATGAAGTCACATTTAACAAAGAGTAGGATCAAAGGATTCTCAAATTAAAAAATGATGCTTATAATGTCTGCCCTGTTTTAGTCTTCATCTTCATCATGCTGACCAATTCCATCATACTAAATGTCTACTTGTATGTTACGGTTCACAGAGTAGAAAATTGAGATTTTAAGTGGATGGGCATCCTAGACTTTCTTTCACAAATCTATGTCATTATATTTATCATTAGCTCTCTAAGCTCGCTTTGCTCTGAGGAGGAATCTGTGCTTAACTAGTCGTTCCTCGGTTCTTGTTCAGTGTCCTTGGCTGCTCTTCCCTAGAGGGTTACATAGGAAGAAGAACAAAGAAAGGGAGGTTGAAATAAAGAAACAACAAAGAGACTAGTGCACAGAAGAAGCAACAGTGGAAGAGGGGTAGCTGTAGCCTTCAGTTATGACTGAGAAAATGCTAAATTTGCCAAAAGGAAATATGCATAGGAAGAAAGATAAAAAATGGAGGTCTTTATTTATTTTTAAATGTCAGGAGGAATGGCAAGAAAGATAGGAAGTTCTGCCTCTGAAAAGGAAAAATATTGGTATTCGAAACAATGTTTGTTCTCTTTTTTTCCTGTACTTCATTGGACAGGATTTATAGTCAATAATGGAATAATAATCAACTAGAATGGTCTAGAATTACTGTGCATGCTCTGAAATAGCTCAAGACAACAGTTTTGAATGGGCAGGATGCCTTTTCATGGTTGGACCTTTTTGTGATATTTATAAGTTATTCAAAAGAGCTTGTTTAACTAGATATTAATTACGGTGAAAGAACAAGGGAAGACAAAAGAAAATGCTTGAAAAAGTAACTTCCAATTGTTATTTAGGTAACTAAGTGCTATTAATGCTATCCTTACTCTCAAATCTTTATATTTTCATTGTGGTACTCAGCAGGTGAGGGCAAATTCTCTATTTAAATATGTATTATATATATGAATATATTTATATTCAATTAATTACACATACTGTTTGCAAAGAATTTCTATTGTGAGAAGAATTTTACAATTTCATTATATAATAAGAAAAAAACAGATCCAGTGAATATATGCTTAAAATGCGGATACAGCAAATGTTACTAGTACAGAATGCAGCAGCTTTCAGCTGGATTTATTTTCGAGCTGATATGTTTTTGGAGCTCTTCTTTTCTCCCCGTGGGAGATGCAACACGGACAAACTCCTTTTCATTCACAAATCTATGATTAAATTCAAGTAACTCATTTGCCAAAATAAAAGTTTTGACAACTGTGTATTTTCTGTCAGCGAATTGCTTTACTGTTTTTTTCCAGTACATTAGTTTCAAGGAGTTACACTTTTCTAAAGATATCTTGCCTACTTACTTTCCTTTACAGTTTATAAGCACATGATTTCTGGAAATAAGCCTGTCAAGCACTTGGTTCATTATTTAAAGCTGAAGTTAGCCATCAAAATTGACCTTCACCAAATCGAGCATGTTAAAAGTATTTTATTGCTAAAAATGAAACGAATAAATAGCTGGGTTTGTGGCAATTATACAGTGCTAAGAGGCAGCCTAATGTTGCTTTACAGTTGGATATACCCATACAATACAGTGTCAGGGGACCATGCTTCTTTATGTTGACCTTGAAATCCTGGAAAATAGCAGTAAAGTTCCGTGGAGATTATTAAATATCATGTCAAGAATTAAAGCAATGCGGCATTTAGGGTCAAAGATGATGCTTCTTGGCACAGTGTGATTATATATATTCTGGTTATTCTTGAAGTGGTGATAAGAAGCAATTTTGCACACTGAAATCTGAAGATGTCCGTCAGCCTGAGCATGGATACTGTTTTCAAACCGGTGGATCTAATTTAGCTCACTGCTGCAGCAAATTGGAGCTTATTTCTCCACTGATAAGAGAGTGCTATGCCAGTTTATAATGGGCGAGAATGGCCTTTCTCCGCCACACTTTTTTTTTTTTTTTTTTTTTAATACAAGATACCATCTGTTGTTTGAATATTGCCCAAGGGGTGCTTAGAAAATGCATCAGAAATTACTGCCTTCTGGAGTTACAGGTCTGCTAAAATCTTCATCCAAGTCTGGGTGCCGAGATGATCTGGTTTGTCACATTAGACAAATATGAATATTTTAATTCTTGTAACACGCACTGTTCCATGCCATCTTTCCTTCCTTAAATTGTTCACTGTTACTTACTTAGTAAAATTAAACTTGGCAGAGCCGCAATGTCTTAATATATACAAGAAAACAAACAAACACAACGTAAATAGCGTGGATTTTAATGTCAAGTTTGTTCCAGCTTCCTCTGTGTCTCCTGCCCACGTTTTGGCAGTAATTTTATAGCAGAACTCGACAGATCTCTCCATTCAGTTCATCAATCAGGTCAGGTCTTTGGCATGACACTCGAAACAACTGCCTGGCAGTCGGGTTTCATAGCTGCGAGTGTCAGAGCTGACTTGTCCCTGGGAGTTACACGTCTCAGCTGGAAGTTAATGGTGCTCAGCAGGTACATGCCAGCTGACCATGTGTATGCCCCATTGCAGCTGCAACGAAAACAGATTATCTTAATTGCTTCGAAAACTTTAATTTTTCTTTGCAAAAAGGTATTTCACACACAAGTTGGTTTTTTTGTTAAAAGATGTAAATATAATTTTAAAAATTTCCTCATAAATGGTGCATGAGGATGTTTGAAAATGGAATTTTTCTTCTTTGAGAACAGACATATCTTTATTAATCTTCAGTTCTTTCTCAGGTTGAAAATGCCATGCTATGATCTGCTTTATTCAGATACATATCTGCTTATATTTGCTGCTGTTTGCCCAAATACAAAATAGTGAAAGCCTTGTTTACAGAGCTGCACTAGTACGTTGTTACTGAGCTCTAATGGCTTTGGAAAATGTGAAAATCCTTGCTACTTGTCATTTGTTTTTTCTGGGATACTAGATGAAAGAAACTTATCCTGTAGAAAGCTCATGCTGAGGAAAGGCATGTGTGGTTTTGGAGATAGAAGTTCTGGAAAATAATTCCTGTGTTGTATGTCCGTGACTGATAGCTTACCACTCTCTGAAGGTAAGCAGCATCCTGCCAGATTTGAACTTCAGCTTTTGGTGTGTTCAGAGGCTTGGTACAAGCCAAGACTGACAGCCAGGAAATAATATAACATGTTCATATATTAATGTAATTCTCTCTATTCCGGTGTTTACAAATTTGATTATAGTATCCAAAAATCAATAAATAATTTGTACTTTATAGTAAATTATGCCCCCATTAGTAATCTTTGTGATTTTTCCTTTGGCAAACATTAATGGACAAATACAAATTTGTTTGAAAAGGGAAAAAGCTCCTAAGCAGCACACCACTGAAAGAATATATTTGTTCCATAATAATACGTGTTGCAAGAGAATGTATTTCACAGCTGCTTTATTGGGAAACCTTACATTTAAAAATACAGACTCTGTTCTTTTAGTGACCAGTTGAGACCTGACTTGAGTGATTTCTGCATCTTTTGGAACATTCACGGTAATTGGTATTTCTAAGAAACAGCATATATTACTTGAAGCCAAAGCTACTTTATCATTTGAAATAGAAGTTTGGGAACTGAAAAAAAGTTAAATTTGCGGCAGCAGGGCATACTTGTGCTGGATGTTGATTATCATAAAAGCCATGTTTACGTTATTAAATTGGGATTTATTCATTCATACCTGGCTGTGAAGATATTGTAGAACTGAAATATCTGAAGACAGAATCAAAATAGTTGAAAAAAGTATTAGTTAGGAGAGTATTATCGTTACCAAACTATGTGTAAACTGATGAGTAGAGTGAAGAAAAATTTGACCTTTTTTTTTTTTTTTTTTTAATATATGTTAGATCTGGGTAAAGCAGTTCATCAAGGAGGTTTGATTTCGGAAAAAGATTGTGTTCCTTGGTTCCTGCTTCCTCTGGAGCAGGAATAGTCTCACCAGGTCAGAGTACAAGCCCATTTCATGGCGTGGGTAGTGACAGATAGAACGTTCTTGGGGAATAAATACACAAAACCCAGGGCGGCATTGCAAGCTACTTTCTCCTAAATACTTTCTTCAGTGTACTGTGCTGTTTTTTGGTCACTTGGTGTAAAATTTCTTAAGCTCTTAATTATTCTTTCGCAGCAGTTTCCCAGTCCACCCTGCAGAAGCTTACTGGTCCCCTTTTGAGTTTGTACTCTGACCTCCGTAACATCCCATAAGATCAAGACCCACAATACTTTATTTATTTTATTTTTTTTTAAACTACCCACTCGTAAAGTTTGTTGGTTCCTCTCTAGTGCTTTTAGTGTGAGAAATAAGCAACAAGCATCCTGTTGTTTACTTTTGGTATCAGTTGCTTTTTCCTCAGCTGAGTTGTGTCCAGAGTAACTACTTGGAGCCCTTACTCAGTCATTGCTGCCCAATATTCATGTTACCTCTCTCCTTTTTTATCATTTCTGTAGCATCTCCTTTCCTTCGAAATAATTAGAAGTTTATACTGAATTTAAAGTATTGGAGTGCCATGGATTCATAGAGGACAGTAATATTTTCTTCTATAAACCTTTTCCCAATAGTGTATGACATGCAGTTTGTTTTTTTGGGGCTAATACTAACCATTAACTGTTTGTGATAACTTGACTGTTTATTTCTTAAATGATAGTATCTAATCTCTATGTTATAATTTGTTTATGCATACTCATAGGTTATTTTTTCCCATGTGCATTTCCTTGTATTTTTCAACGCTAACCTGCCATTTTCAGACCAGTAGTCAAATATTGTGAGATGCAAGTCAAAGGCACAGAGAATGGAAAGCCTTTAGTCCTGCCCTCCGTTTGGTTTGGTAAAATCTCCTCATGTCTACATACCACTTGCTCTGCGCTTTGAAGTGGATGGAAAAGTTTTTGCTGTTTCTGGTGTGGAATGATCGGATTCCCTTTATCTCTCTGAGATAAATAAGACTTTAATGAATTTAATATGTGGGTGGTTTGATACTGAATAACTAAAGATTCCAACATTGTTTTTTATGTGAGATTTTGTGTAAGATCAAATAATGAGCTAATTATGGCTGATACAGTCTGAACAGGATAGTTACTTTTGCCTTTATAAACATTTCAGAAGGAAAGAGATTCCTGAATATGACAGGTAAAATGAGTGAGAAATGTGTGTCTATTAAGGAGATGGCTTTTCCTATCAAGTCAGGTGAAACCCCATTGTCATTGAACACACACTCAGAAAAAGTATATGCTCTTCAGTAATTGTCATCACCGTTATTTAGCCATTTACCTCACAATGTTTCATTATAATGAGGCAATTGGAGGAATTAAGAGGAAGTTTGGAAATACTTTTGAGTTACGCTTAATAAGGTAACCTAATAAGACTTGAGAATTGTATAGTTCTGAAAGCTTTAATGGCTTTCCCCCCATCAGCTGTACTACTGGAGCCACTTACCAGGTTATCAGGCTTGGAATAATAATAGTCTTTTATTGGTCCCTGCCAAAGTACAAATCAAAGCGTTGAAAGGGAGGCCAAAAGTGACCCCATAGACTTTGTGATGAGCTATGGCTGCTGACAGCAAACCCTTGAGAAAATTAATAGTGATGCTGATGATTCTGTACCTCAATTATGTGCTGCATAAACTGCACGCACTAGAACTAACTACGGTAATGCAATGGACTTCTAAAATAAAATAAAAAAGCAACAGAGAGGGATATTTTCATTTGTAGAGGAAATACCTTTGGGCCTTTTGTATGACATACTGTAGTAGTTCCATTATTTTTTAAATATAAGCGCTTTCAATATGATGACAGGTAAATTCTTTTCTTGAAGTAAATAGAATGAAAAGCACTGGACTGCAAGACTGCTGGTAAATGAAATTCGCATTTTAAGCACAGGCCAGTACAGCACAGGAATTTTGATTTAAAGAATTCACAACTAACGGGATCAAACTGCTCTTTTCTTTTGAAACATTGGCAGGATAAACATTGCCACTTTTCCATTCTCTATTTTCACTTTTTCTCTAATCCAAGGATAGGGAATGCCCGTTTGTGTTGGGAATGCAGTGGGCTCTGTGTTTGGTTGTTCCTTTTTGCATACTGTCGCTCAAGTTAGTCTCTGTGGTACATGCTACTTGCACTAAGTATTTGGGTATCATGTTGCATTTCCTCTTCCTACATAATGTCTGTAAGTAAATTCTTTTTTTAAGATTTTTAACATTTTAAGATAATTTAATTTAAGATTAGATGGCATATCTAAATTACTGGGAAAGTGGCAAAACTCTTACGAAGATTGAGAGGGCATATTTTGAAAAAGTAGAGTAATAGTGAGAAGAACAATAATAATACTGTTTTCTGCCAGAGTTTAAAATGAAAACAAAATCTCATTGTAGTCAACCAGCTGGAAATTTCTGTGCATTTCATTCAATCTTCTGTTGTGCTTTTGTGAGGGATGCAATTTTCCCTAGTATCAAGTAGAAGCCCTTTGACAAACCATGCACAGCACATTTGTGTAGCAAAGTTTTACTGGAAACATTTCTGCCAACGCATTAATATTGGCATAGCTATTTCAGCCATCCATCCCTCTCCGTGTCAGAATGTTCTGGGAAAGGCTGGGGTAGCTATTTCAGCCAAGTCCGTTCACATTCATGTGTTTGTGCTCCATCCATCCCTCTCGGTGTCAGAATGTTCTGGGAAAGGCTGGGTGGCAACGTGCCTAGGTACCCCAGTAGCTTCTGGCATCAAGGCAGCTGGATTTCCATTGATGTATCTTCCTTTTTCATTAAAAACAAAATGTCCTGTGGGCAGAACTGGAAGATTTGGCAGGGTTCAAGATTTCTGAGCAGCAGACACAGAATATTGCTGCGGAGTTACTGCACGTGTTACTGCACATAGGGTGCACACAGGGTGGATCTGGTGTCCTCAGAAAGCAGAAGTCTGGTGCATCCAAACCAAGTGCATGTGCAATAAAACCCATGTGTTTTGTAAGCCCAGGCAAATGTATGGCAACCTCTTGATTTTTCTGTTTGCCCTCCCAAACCCAACAGCAATTTATGATATTAATCTAAAGTAAGATGCTGTTACATGCCAATTTTGTTGCTAGAATTTGATAATGTAGATTCAGCAAAATCCTCCAATTGCCAGATATTCTCTCTATAAGTTAAATTACTAGCCTTTCTTTACTGATCAACTTCTCCTTTACTGCTTCCAAACATCGTGCTGGTATTTTATGGTCTGATAGGATCTGAGATGTGCAAAGCAAGGCTGTTCTCTGCGATCACAGTTTGAGTTCACACAAAGAGAAACTTGTCTGAATTTTTCCGCAAAGAGGCATAGTAATGTTTTACTGGTACGGTTTGATTTAGCACATATTCTCTTAAGCACCCAAGTGAGAGCTTTTGTTTTACCTTTAGCCTTCTTGCATGAAAGAGCATATAATCAAGTTCAAGCCGTGGGTAAATACAAACCTGCAGAGAACTCCCCTCTGACAGTGTGTATTTTATTCCGCAGCTATTGTCAGCAGCAATAAAAGCAAGAGCAGGTCTGGTGATATAAACTAGGACTGTAACTTTGAGGATGCTCTATGAATTGTGGTGAACAGGAAAGTAGCAGCATTCAAAGAACCTCTCTGGAGATTTTCTCAGCATTAGGTGTAAAGAGGCAACTTGGCTGGAAAGTGCCTGAAGTGTTTTGACAGACAGTCATTCTGCATTCGAGCAGACAACATATCCTCTATCTACTCTAACCTGGTTAGAGGAACCTCGTTAGAGTAGATATACTTAGAATTTTTCAGTAGTTCTCTGTTCCTAGAAGCAAATATCCACAAGGACTATTACACTTGATCCCCGAACTCTGATCAATAAAGACTAAAAAGTAAAGATGAGCTGAAAATACAGGACTCCAGATAAAAATGAAATGAACCTGTTTCAGTGACCAGCACAATTTCACTTAGTTTCATCAGGTATTAAAAATTAAAACATCCCCTTCTGACTCCTCCAGTGTGGACAAGTGTTATCAGCAAAGAACTATTCATAAATTGACATTTTTGCATGAAATTGTGAAAAAAAAATGTCATCATTAGAATCTTCCAAATCTGTTTCTGGGGATCTTCATGAGCTCCTGGTCCTTAGTATGCTCTCAGCTCAGAGAACCCTTCCAACTGTGTGAATGTGAAAATAGTTGGGAAGTGGTGGCTCCAATAAATAAGCTGAAAATGCCAGAGAACACAGCCGTCATTAGTGTCAGGATTTCTGTCAATACCCTTCCTATTGTCTGTGTACGGTTGCAACTATTCTATTCTTTGACTGCCAGAAAGCAGTCAAAGAATAGAAAAAAATCCCTAAAGCGAGATGAATACATTGCAGGTTATTTCAGTTTGCTTTCTGATATTACAGGAAGACTTTGTTCTTTAAAAAACTGTTTTCATCGACTGCTATCAAGACTGTTTCTTAACTAGGTTTCTGTTACAACCATACAGTTCCCAATAAATCTTTGAAGCCTAAATTTTTCTTACTTCCTCTCGAGATTCATTTGGCAGCCATCAGCAATAGAAGAAAAAAAAATCATTGTGTCATTTTTTCAAGCTACAGGTGCAGTTTAAGCAAAGTAAGGAAATACATGCCAACTCTATTTAATGCAAGCAAAATGCAAGTTAACCATGTAACTATAAATGCAGACATACCAGTCCAATGATGGTTTTCCATTTTGTCCAGTAATGGCCTTATGCATAAATAAATTTCTTATGTCCATTGCTTTTATTCTTAATAATTCTGGACATGAGTGTGACATTTTGTCGAACACACGAAGTTTAGGTATTTCAGAAACATAACTATGTTATGTGAGATATTAAATGATTGCATATATACATGCATTTTTAAATGAATGTCAATACAAATGTTTTTAAATACAACCGCTGAAATTTGGCACAAGTCTGAAACTTGCTACTTTATTACACAGGAACATGTATGGCAATATTAGAATTTTACCCTTTTTCTGCTGTCTGTTCTGCAGTGCATACACACATTTAGTTTACTGAGTTAATCAGGGCACCATTTTTAACCAATTATTTAGCATCATGAGTGTTTGTTATTGGCTAACAAATACAACTGGCAAAGATTGAATTCTTATTTTGTCATACATGTTCTGAATTAGATGTCTGTGTGAGTAAAATGAGTCCTCTTAAAAAGTGATACTTTTTCTAATTGTCTGAGTACTTCAAAAGTACCATTTCTGTTTTATTAACTTGCTGTTCATCTCTTTTTCTTTCTCCTCCCACAAACCATGACTGTCAGTGCTTATGGATCATACACCACTTAATTAGGTTTTGCTTAATTAGAGTTTATATTATGATTTTGCATAGAACTCCCTCTTCCAAGGGAATTCATATTAGACAAAGAAGTCAAATCAGATGATCCTTCCCCTAGAGCATGCCTCTTAAAATACCTAAGTTTCTTCTAAGAATAATGTAGGGATTTTTTTTTAACGTTTTACATAATCCAATTTGCATATGAGGGAAAATGAGATAAAATTTGTGGAACTTAAGTGTCTGCTTAAGTGCTTTATTAATTAGATAAAGAAATTACCTATTTAAGTACTATAGATGAATTACTTTGTTGGGCAAAATGGTGTGAACAACCTGCAGAAAATATATTTTCTATTAAGATCCATGAGATCTTTAGAATATATTTATTTCTTCATTGTATTTTTCAAACAATACTTACAACTTCATTTGGTATACAATTTTTTGTGCTATTATTATTATTTTAAATTCCATGACAGAACTAACAACACATCAGAGCCTTACAGATGCTGAAGTTTCCTGCATACACTCAGTCCTGTATTTAAAACAAAGCTTTGAAAAGAGTTTAGTTTCCCTTAAGGAATTTTGAAATGTCACATTTTTCCCCAAGAGGCTTAGTCCAATCCATGCTCTAAATCTTGTCTTCAAAATGTCAACACCAATTTTAGCACCTAAATGATAGTAGAGCTCTGCTGGAATCCCTCTCTTGGTGATGAGCACTTCCAGGCCTAGTGAATCCTGAATTCTTTGCAGCATTTTCTACCAATACATTGTAGATTGAGCCTTGTAAAGTATTTTTGAGTAGTGGAAATTGCAGATTCATTTCCTTCAAGCCACAGAAAGAAATACAGTGAGGTCTGACAACCTCTGGGAAAATGCACTGATGTGTGGGGTGTTAAGTAAAGTCATCACTCTCTTTGAGTGGTTGTGTTTTAATGGGCATACACTTACAAACAGGCTTTAGCCAAGTCTGCCTTTCAGAGCAGCTCCAAGTAGCTTTTGGCCAGAAGACAGCCCAGATGTGGGTAATTCAGGATATGCACACAACAGAAAACTAAATGTTTCTAGAAACTGACTTTAATATGGAAGACATCTTGTAAATGTATGTGTTTTCCAAATTATAGAGGTGTTCTGGGCTGTTGTATTTAGGTGCCAAATGTTGACTTTGGTTTGCACAGGTTTATATTTATGTCAGGAGTGTAATCTTGTCCGAAGTTCATTTTCAAGTCACAGAAAAATGTTAGTTATCAGGAAACTCACATATTAGTATGGTCCTTCTGCTGTCATTTCTCTATTAATATTAAGAAACATTACTTTTATGTTTTGTTAAAAACTTGTAGGAATGCGTATCTTTCAACTTGAATATAAATGTTAATTATCATGCTGGGAATATATGTCATAATTTAAATCAATGTGAATAATAATGGCTCTTCATGGTTTTAACCGTGAAGCGGAAGTTTTCATAGCAGTAGTTGAAGATCACAGTGCAATGCAGCCATGTGTGTAACTCCCCTGTCAGTACCATTAAGAAATGGACAAAGATTCCAATTAAAATTTTTACTTTCTGTTTCCTATTTCAGGACCTCAGGTTCTTCACAGCAAAGATACTTTTTTTTAAAAAAAATGAAATACCTTCTTACTGTACATTTTTGGTTTCATGATTATTTCTGCATTGCCTAAGCTACTTCATTATCTATAGAGTAAAATACATGTCCAGGAATGTCACTGTCATTTTCCCTAACAGTGAAGTAAATGTGCGCTTATCTAATGTCTTCTTCTTGCAAGAACATGTATTGGCTAGTTTTGAAAATTACTCAAATGTTCCATCACTGGAGATGCCTTCTCTTCACAAAGAAGGCTTTCTTACTGTGCAATGAAAGTTAAATACCTGGAGATATTTTCTCTTGCCTAGCACAGAATGTCACTTCTCTGCTAATTTCTGTTAAAGTCATCCTGATTCTTTGCAGTGTGAATCAGGAGAGACTAAGGCCCCATGAAAATGGTGTCGAGGACGGCTTTTGTTTTTGTCCTTAAATATAATCTGATTCCTTAAAGTGGCAGAATGGTTTTGAAAATAGCATTTGTGCATATTTTTCTCCTGACTACTAAAAGCTGATGAGGTTCCCACTTAAATTTGAGCAAACCTATGAATATAGAGGACTCTACTGATTTACTATCTTAGATTGCTTGCACTATTAATCACATAGGAAGCATTTTTAATAATATAGGACAGTATCTTTTTATGACTTAAAAATAGAAAGTAGACAAGTTAATTGAGGGACATCATAACTTTTTGCCTAAACTAGTGGTACTGTGAGAAGGCATGGTGTATTGGAATCCAGGTAATGTACCAAAAGATAATCAAGAGTAGTGTGAAAATCAAATTCCAGTCGTAGATGATCTGCATTCAAAGCTCTTGCTCGGAATTGTTCAGTACGAGAAAGTACCTTGATGTGCTCTCAACAATGAAGAATTTAAAGATGTTTTTGAAACATATTTTAGTCTGTGACTCTGCCCTCTGCTCTCAGCCTTTATTTTCTTCTGTTCTGTCTCCTAATACATTGATATGCAGCTCTTTATTTTAAATAGAGTGTAACTGAAAATAAAAGTGTAATTATGTCTTTTCTTATAGTTCTTCTAAAGGAATGATAACATTAGTGCAAATGAAAATTTTCCAAATGCAGTTGGAAAATGCAATAGAACTATGTGGAGTTGTAGAAGCTGTGAGACCAACCTATTAAATAAATAAAAAGCAACAAAAACGTTACATTTATTGGTCTAGGGATAATAGATATTAACAAAGGTAAAGGTGTTAACAAAATTCCAGGAAGAACATCTTGTTGAATATCAGGACAGCATCTTGTTTATTGGTCTATTTTTATTAGCAGCATGGTCAGTAACAATAAAAATTACTGCCATGTTGTAACACACTCTAGTATTAAAGCAGCTAAGATTAAACCGGTTAACATTAAACAAACAATATCAATTAACCTTAAAACTACAACTATAAAATGAATGTAGTGTCTTACAGAGTCAGTGTGAACTGAAAGAGCTTAGATCAGAAACTAGGAATTCTTTTTTTCTTTTTAGAATCTACCTAAGCCTCTTTACCCCAAAATCAAATTTAGAATTTTTCAAAGGCAGCAGTGACATCTATTGATAGAAACATGGCTGAAGACCTTTGTTTTAATGTTGTTGAAGCAAAGCACAGCTGCTGTCTTGATTTCAGCATAGATATCTGCCTCCAAATACCCTTTCCTTTCCCTTTGTCAGAAAACTTTCCACATATAGTTCAGTGTTTAGCACGTAGAGGGATACACCAACAGTAAGAACTGGTGTGCTTTGTCACGCATGGAGTTAATGTCTGCATTTAAATTTTGATATCTTTTAGTTTTTATTTATAATAGGAATTTATTAAGTTGTAAATTAAAATCCCTATTTCTCCCCAAAAATAGAGAGGCAAAGTTTTAACTATTAAGACTGAAGAATTATATCTTTCAAAATAACCATTTCAAAATAAGGAAGACAGATAAAACTTGCTCTGGAGTAACAGGAATGATATTTTCAAGGCTGTTTTAGACTTATACTGATTTAAAATGAATATGATTGTAAAAATGTTTATGTAAAAGTGATGTTTTATTGTTAACCTTAATGCATGCATCATCAATGAAAAAGTAGTGCATAGGTTAGCTACGTGGTACTTCTTAACCTTTGAAGAGTTTACAGCAGATGAAAGAATTTTGCTGCTCAGATATATGTGGTATGTATATAGCGTTTGTGCATGTTCCAAAAGCTTTTTTTTTTTTTTGGAAAAACTTTTCTAAAGATAGAAAAGAGGAAATGGTGCCGTTTCCAGAGATGAAGTTTTACTTGATCAGTTTCTAGTTGTTACAGGTAGGTGCCAAAGAGATTTATTTTGTTGCTTATTGGATGTGTTACATCAGCATCTACATGCTTAAATCTTTGGGAAGAATGAAGCTTTGATGAGAGATCACATTTCTTGTGACTAAATAGTTCTAACTAATCCTGAGCCATCAAATAGCAATATTTCTGTATCAAACTGATATGGATAATATGTGATGTGGAGAGTGGAGACTATTTGCTTTGACTTTTAGGATTAACTATAAGTTTCTTCCTGATCAGATTTGATGCATGCTTTCTGAGATCTACCTGCTCTCAATACTTTGTATCACTGCAGAATTCCCTCCTTCCACTTTGGTGCGCTTTCTGAGATCTGCCTGCTCTCAATACTTTGCAGAATTCCCTCCTTCCACTTTGGTGGGTCTGTTTCTTGCATCTTTCATTACTTGGGTAATGAAACTGGCAGCATGTAAATGAATACTGACACAACTCATCAGTATCTGTTGTAGATAAGAAGAGTAATTTGCCCAGAGATCATAGCCTGTCCAGCCACTTATCTTGCCTTTGCCTGGACAGAACTGAATAGCGTGGCTGATCCATCAGAATTCATGATGAAAGCTCAATGGCATTTGGAAAATGCAGTTTATAGGAAAATGAGAGAGGTGTGATCAGGGTAGGATGAATGTTGACATATATTATGACTGATATAAGTCAGCATTTTGAAAAACAAATGCTTATTTCAAACTTTGAATAAAGAAGGAATAAAAATAGTAGGATACAAACTGACCTCAATCATTTTAAGTGAGTGCGACAGTTACAGTAAACCAAGCTCCTTTTCTGATCCAGGAGATTGTATCAGCACACCATTTCTTCATCTGGAGCAAGGCAGATGTAGAGTTTTCACTTAATATTGGATAACTGTTCTGAAGGCACTGATATTCAAATAGCTCAGCTCTGGAGAAAAAAAATGAGCAGTGATGCTCAAAAAAGTCTGCTTTCTTTATTCAATACTAGCCCCATTCTTTGTTGTAAAAATAACTACCAAAAAAGCAAAAAGGACTATTATTACCCATGGTTACTTTTTTCTATATATTGCTGACTCTAAAAATATTATTGTTATATTTTTTAATTTGAATTAAGGAACTTCCCCTTTTTTCTTAAAGCCCTTATTTGGCAAAATCATACTTCTACTAATTTAGTTATGTTTATGAATATGTACATTATATATAGCCAAACATGCTTCATAAAATCCAGATCATTTTACAGATAAACAAGGTTAGAAATATTACTGAAGATTGCTCAACAGTATTTTCTATATCTTTGTATCTTTGTAAGGAAATATAAGTGTAATAGAAACATTTTTTATTTAAAAACAGTAAATCTGGGAAAGTTCAACTTTCTCTTCCAATATGCTTTGTTTTTACAATTTTTGGACTGTTCTTATCACAGCTTTCTAAAATATCCAAGGAAAGAAACAAAAATCCACAGACATCAGCTCAGATAATTATTTTCTCCCAATATTCCATGATTCTAGGATTTTTACTTGTTTTGGATTTTTTTTTTTTTTTTTTTAGAAAAGCAAATGTGCAGCTTGAGCCAAACAAAAGGCAATTGTTCTCCATGAGTTGTTTTCCTGGTGCATCTTTGGTGGGCTCTAATTTTAAATTGCAAGTTGTTTGCATCTGTTCGGTCACATCTGCCCAGGTGCCAGCCTGTGTTAGTCTCCGAGCTTTTCCTTTTTGAAAACTCATTACTAGCTCCTGGTCAGATAAATGAATATGATGTTAACAGATGAGCCCAGTTCCAGCTGACTTAGGCCAGTGTAAGACCCAGGGTTATAATAACTTGCCCCTATAATGAAAAATACTGGTCAGATTTTCAGCTGATCACAAAGTGTTTGAGCTCTTAATTGCAGAACTTCTCCCAGATTTTCAGATGCAAAACGAGAGGCAGCAGCTGCAGATTTGATTCATTATGTTTCAAAATGAAATCTGCAATTCTGTTTTTTGACTATAACACCTATTGGGGAATTAAATTGTAAGCCGTATTCTTCTTCCCTTCGCCAATCATCCAGTACTATGCCATATTGACTCTATTGCTGCACTTGGGAATGGAATTTAACCCCACAGCTTAAAAATGAAATGGAGGAACACTTAAAAGAGTAAATGCTTATTTTATGTGCGCATCTGAAAAACTTGATTAGGCTCAGTGGAATAAATGCCTGCTACAGGCAGTAGTTCTTGGTATTATAAAAAAGTAAATTGATTGAATCGGTATAAAAAGGCTAACATTCCTCTTTTACTTCTTTATTTTCACTTCAAAAGTGGATAACACTCCTACTTTGTGTCTGCTGAGCTTATGGCTGTGCATACTGTGACCTTTGATTTTTGGAGGTTATTCTAGGACAAGGAGAGGACTCGGCAAATGAATTTTTGAATAGGAAGTCTATATTCAATATAATAGTTTTAAAACATATTTTATTTGATTACTTAAAGAAAGATGTAGCAATCCTAGTAGAAGTATTACTGTTATAATTGTTGTCTCTAAAACTATTTATTTACCTTACTATGGAATAAAACTATTGTAATTTAAGCTTCCAGTTCAACTTTTTTTTTCCCAATATCTCAGAAAAATATTTTTTAAAAAAATCAACCAAGCTGCCAAAGAACTGGGAGGCCCTGGATTATCACCAAGATGCATGAATATTCACAATTTTAGTAGTTCTCTGTTTTCTGGTATGACATCTGCTGTTTTTTTCAACAAGCTGCCTAGAAACAACAAACCAGTCTAGGCTGTATTTGTTTCTTTTAGCACTGGTTTATCACCAGCAGCATTCCTGTGGTTGGCAGCACTTGATTGCTATCTTCTGTGGCAAGAGCAGGATTGCTGAAACACCATAAATTTTCACATGTGCTCCAATGATCAGCTTCCGCTTCTATATCTCAGCTCAGTAGACTCTGGGATGATCTCGGCTTATCTCATCTTCCTCACACCTCATCTTCATAACTCCTGCTTTACCTGACAATGAGTTGCTGCCATACTCTGCTAGAAATCCCATTTTTCTTCATATAGTCCATAAATTTGTAATGTCAAACAATGAGTCATCCTTCTCTGCTGTCCAGAACCAGGAAAAAGATGGGTCTTTAGCTAGTAGAACTTTCATTTTAGAAAGAGGGATTATTTAGTTTGTTGCTTTACTCATTTTCAAAAACATTTCCTTTTCATCTTTCCTTTTCATCTTTGCCAGCCACTAACATTTATGGGTTTCTATATGTAGCATGCTGCCATTGCAAATGTCTTTTCCAGAGTTTTTGTTAGTTCAACTCATAATTTGCACAGAAAATATTCAAATAGGGTTTCCGACACATGATTGTAACTCACAGACTTTGATGAAACCTCCTGTGGTTTTGGTCAGGAGTCTGAGATACTCAGAGTGTGGAGAATGTTCCAGAGTGGAGCACCTTACTGCATGTGTGCTGCACTGCTGGGGTTTGCTGTTACCAGGTCTAGAGAAATTCCCTTGGCACCTATTTAGCCATATGTCTAAGTCTAACTTTCAGGTGAAAAATACCTCTTATATCCAGTTTCTAACGGAGATGCCTCTTACAGTTCTATATTGTTTGTTTGATTATAAATTTAATTACAGAGCAGCATCCATCCGACGTCTGTTTAATTTTTGTCTCTTAGAATTGTGTCACATTTTCAAACTTGGCTTCAGTAAGCTTTTCTTCTTTATTGTCATAAATTGTGGTGAACATCTTCCTCTTTTATACTTGCTCCACCAATTTATTTCTTCTGTGTTTTCTTTCCACCCTCCCCCTGCCATGTCATATCTTCCCTCCCTAATTTTCCCTTTTTCTGTTTGCCTTCCCCATCATTGATACATCATTTCTGATTTATTGCGCCATTTGTCTCTGTCACCTATAGTCCATCAAATGCTGAGCTGAATTTCAAGTTCTTAGCACCTTTTCTTGCAACTGAACGTTCAAAAGACTGCAATACCGAAGATCATTAGATCTACCTGTCAGTTCAGTGCTGCCAACTTCACATTTTTATAGCTCTATCAAACTAACTTTGAAAAATATATATATTTTTTTTCCTCCTCCCTTTGAGATCTGATTTACCGTAGCCTTGGTGTCCACGAAAGGGTGACAGTAGAATATAGAAGCAGAAATTCCAACAACAGCTTTGAAATAGATCTCTAAGGATGCTGAAACTAGCCTAAGAAAGGTTAGTTCTTTGTCAACACTGTTGCATGTTGATTTTTAGATCTGCTTAAAATGCTTGTCTTAAATTTAAAAAAAAAAAAAGTCATTTCAGGGTTTTTTGTTGTTGTTTCAGTAGAATTGTAGAGGTATCTTGACTGAACTTGACACATAATAACAAATTGCTACTTTTCAGCATAACTAGGATGCTTGTGGGTGGAGTGTGATTCATTCTGAACTTTGAAGGAAGACAAGAGAAACAAATTATATAGCCTTTTATGAAACTCATTATTAAATCGAAACTTCAGAAATTAACTGTGGAAATTCTGATAGAAATTTATAAAACCTAATTAAGAGCTAATGTGTAAGGTGTAAGCTAATGTGTATTTTTAATCTTGATACTGATGGCTGAGTCCCAAAATGCCGATTTATGAATTTATTGCTTGTATCCTTGCAATGATGGAAAAAAAAAATAAAAACTTTTTATTCATGATTTATCGGCAAGATTTGTAAATCTGTTAGCAGCTCTATAAATCTGGGCATAGACCGAAAGTTTGAAAGGTTTGCAAATTTACATTAGGATCAGTAAATGCACTTGAGCAATATTTGCTGAAAAATCTAAGGGTTGTGTATTTCTTGACTCTTTAAAAGTATATATATTGGTGAAATCTGTGAAAATGTTTTTCATGAGTTGGTACCACACTTATACCTGCAGTATACATTGCTTAAAATCTCCTTTAAAGGACTTTTCCTCTCGAGGTCTTTGATGTGACCTTTCTTCTTCAAGAAGTCATGATGTGAGAGCAGCACTCAGATCCCAAGAGATCAAAAAACCACAACCTTCCCTCCCTCAATCTCCAATATTAGCAATTGCCATTCTCAGATAACGTGATAATGGGCAAGGAACTGTATAATTATAGGAGCACATTACAACAGGAATGTCTCTCAGAATCAAAGAGCAGAACTTGCTGTTCAGCTGAGCTACCATGACAAATACAATAAAAACAGAGCTGCATCAAAGGAAGTGAATGAGGATAGTGCATCTTTCCTGTATGACTGGGGAGAGGTCAGGAAACACAAATACAAACATAGCCTTGGGAAGGAACTTGAAATAAATTAATAGAATTTTGATATTTGAATAATTTTCATACACCTAAATAAATACTTTAATAGTGAATATATGGCCAATTCAAATTTGAATGCCGTTTATCTTCAGTGAAAATGTGATCCTAAAGAATATACTTTACAGCTAAGAAAACTGTATATGAAGTGAAATACATGTTGGAATCTGACTGAAAATCTTTAGATGGTGCAGTTTGATTTAAGGTAATTAATTTCAGGATAAGATTGGGCCTTCCCATAAATGTCTGCTCATTTAAAAGCAAAATGAAAAATGGAGACACTGAAAGATTCTCCTTTAAATGACATGAATGATAGATATTCTCCTGAACCTGATGTACCAACGAAGTGCAATCACTTTGACTGGCATATCTAACAAAAATTTTAAGTGTTTTTCCCTACCCTTTTTTCTTGAGATAAACTGAACAAACTTGCTGCTGATGGGAGTTTCACATGAGATCCTAATGAGGCAAAGAGAATGAAAATTTCATTTTATGCTGAAATACCAAAACCATAATGACATTGCATCCTGGTTTCCAAAAGAATATGAGCTATAAAACTTTGCTTGTAACTAAAAAGAGACTGTGCATAACGTGGATAACTGAATGCTGACTGTTGAGAATATTAGGTGATATCAAAATTTGTCTATCTCCTTCCTTTTTTCATAGAATCCTAGAATCACAGAATGGTTAAGGTTGGAAGGGACCTCTAGAGACCAACCCCCCTGCACACGCAGGGTCACCTGGAGCACGTGCCACAGGATTGCTTAATTTTCAAATAGCCAAAGCTAAAACACTGGAGTTAGTGATTTTATATATATATGGAAAGTATTTTAATACACTTCAAAAATAGAAGAGCATATGATGCATTCTGTATAGTCATGGGCCGTATATGTGTGATTTCTTTTGCCACAGCTAGCTGCTGATAGGGTTAGCAAACCATTGGTCATACTATGGCTGCCTGCTGTTTAAAGATTAAATTCTTGTTTGAGAAATATAGCAGTGTGGCCCTTCCAATATTACAACATGATTGTGATCTCTGTCCTCTTAATTTGCTTAACTAGAGAGTGTCACACTGTTCATAAATCTAAATTAAGGATACTGCAGAATCTCTTAATTGACAGTACTTACGTAGGGCTCTTTGATTGCACTTAAGGTTGCTTTATAAACATCCTTACAAGATGCTTTGTAATCAAGAAGCTGCTATTGGGCTGTTTCCATATCTTTTTTCCTAATATTTTTTCCTATTTTCACATTGTAATATAATCAGTTAGAGCTGCATAAATGAGTCTTAAACAGAGGATTGCAATATATCATATGTTGTACAATCACATGATTATCTTTGTTAGCATGCACTTTACGTGCATGTTCCAGGGACTTAAAGTCATATTTTGATTCACAATCATATTTCAAGCTCAAATGTTAACATAATTTTAAACAAAAAAATGAAGCAGATACTGTTTGGCAATTTAGTAGCCATAGGGTTAGTGGGATGTTCTGATTAAATTAGCTGAGGATTTGTTATACTACACAGATGAAATTAATGTAGACTGCTGAATTGTATCTTTTTTGTGTTTCAAGCTGTCCATAAATTTTGAAAAGGGCACCTAGAATATAAATTGGGTGCTTCTTAGGTTAGCACAGTTGTGGAAATCCATTGAGTGCATTACACAGTGGCATATGCTCATCTACTGTTTGAGGATGACAATACCCCAGTTAACATTTCCAGCCACTCAGGTAGATTCTTTGCAGACTAAAAGCCAAAATTACTGCTGGAAAATGTTACCTTTGTTTTTTAAGGTCAGATTTCAGTCACACTGTCATTTGCCAGTAAGACACAGGAGAGGAGACTATTCTAAGAGCTCTGCTGACCTTGAGTGTTTCGTATAATGCATATACATAGTTTGGATGAGTGGACTTGATTCTTTTTATTTGTGTTAATTCAGACATAATTTGTGACATCACACATGAGTGACTACCTTTTCCCCCAGTTATGAAAACAGAAGGGAAATTAAATGCTGTGGATGAGGTGCTATGAGTCATTATGGTCACTGGTGCTAACTGAAGTTACGTTTCGGGGTATATGAATTACCTAGCTTTAAATAAAAGCTTTTGAGGCCATCTAGTTCATTCCTGGCCAACAGAATACGCTTCCCTTTTTTTTTCTGTCTCTCATGAATTGTATTTAAATGTCCAAGAGAAACAGCTTTTGCCACCTTACTCAATGTGTTCCACTACCAATATATTTTTTTTTCGTTCTAGTATTCCACCAAAATCTTTTTTTCCTCCTTAATTCCATTGCTAACTTTTGGTTGTTCATTTTAATTCTTACTAGGAAACTTGAATTTCCTATGACTACAAGTTCTTAATTTCTGTGGTAAAAAAAAAATCTTTTATTTTGAGATCAAAGGATTCTGATATATATTAGCACTTTAATTATAAACTGCAGAGTGATAACTGAATGAATAGGGCTAAGGCTCATTTAGAGTAGCCGAGCTGACAATTAAAAAGGTTTTTTTCATGACTTGCAGCATAGCCTGTTCTTTTTTTTTGTTAAATATGGCTATTATTGTAATTGAAGTTTAATAATCACTAATAGCTACTGGGCTCTTTTTAATGTCATATCCTGCACAAATAAGCTCCTTACTTAAATAGTACTATAGCAGTGAAAACGATGTACAAAAGCTAAGACAATGTGCACCTAATTCAGCAGCTGTCAATATTGGGGCATCTTTTATTTGTGCATAGTGGCTGTAAAACACTAATATATCCCAAGTTTGGTTCATATGATGCTTAAGAATGCTGCAGCATTGCTTACCACACTCAGCATCTTCTGGTGGACTAATTAGTATAATATCTGAGGTGGATCCTGGTGTCTGCTGCTCTCAGTTCAGAAGTCCCACACATTGGGAGATCTCTGACGTGGAGGTCCAGGCATCCCAGCTCCTGGAGCAACTCATGGTGGCGTCAAACTGTGATCCTTGATGCGTGGCATTTAGGAACTCACAGAATCCATGCAAAAGTATACATTTAAAGCTTTTAAAAGTTTAAGAGGTGTTTAAAAACTACATTTTTTTGCTTCTTAGCTATTTCTTTTGGCTACTGAATTTAACAACATCTGTCGTCTTTTCACGTGCAAAAGAATTTTGAGACGAGGTTTTCTCTTTGGTCTGTGGATGATTCTTTGACCTTTGTATGCATATGTCATTCTGGATACTGCCAGTCGTCCTTCTAATTTGTTCACTATCTGTCAATATCATCTATTCTGATGTAATATTTCAGTTTGAGGGACAATTTATTGGGGATTTTTTCACAGTATGAGGTAATTACGTTGACTACACACTGATTACAGCATGCTGAAGGATATTTTCCCTTGGTATATTTTCATCCTATAGTATTTTAAAAAATCTGTCCCTTTTGCCCTGGGAACATGGACAAACTACTTTTCTGCATCTTAATCTTCTCATGTCTTGACACATCTTTTTCACAAGTCTATTTTCTTTCTGTTTCCATCCTTCTATCCATAGTGTTGCTGCCAAAGTGATCTTCCTCAGCTGTCCTTTTAATCTTTACTGTCTCCCCTTTCGGGTATTCTCCAGACTCCTAGTTGTATTGTACAGCATATTACAGCCTATTTTTCTTCTTTCTGCATCTTTTGCCTGTTTTTCAAACTCCATCTCTTCCCCTCTCCAATCTCTACAACATTCATTTCACTTTCTCCTTACAGTGCAGTCATCAGATCTTCCTCCTTGTTATTCCTTAAGTTGGGAATACTTGTGAAGAACTTATTTCCTGGTCTTTCTGCCTATATAGAGAACTGGTTCCAGTGAACTGGTTTGTTCTAGAAAGCTAATCCAAAGCTGGAAACAAATAGACAGTCCCTGGGCATGGAATCAATAGGATGACCAGGAGCTCACAAAACCATGATGCTTCTCAGGGAGGTGAGTCCCAACCATGCAGTTGTTGGTACAAGAAGGTTTGTCATAGGCACCTGTCATAGTCTTGAGGCACCTGTGCTGTCTATATGCCATATGTGTCCTCCTTTGGTCCTGTCATATAAATTTAATATAGCCTTTTAGACAATGATGTCTTTTTAAATTATTTTCTGAGACGTGTATGTTGTTTTTTGGGGGGCTTTTTTTTGTGGCAGTAGTGATTACTATTGATCATATGATCATATTAATCTTATTAATAAGATACTTAAAACAGGAAACAACTAGAGCAATCATGGTGCAGTACTTTAGGTAAACATTGATTTTTTTAATGATAAATGCTGTTATTTGAGCAAGTTACTGCTCTCTGCGGTGTTTTAAGATTATATGCCCTTAAAATTTGCTTCTCTATTTAATCTTTGCTGTTGCCATTATATCATACAGCCATTATTGTTTTAATACAGAGCCCACATAAAGACAGGGTGCAGTGGATTGAAATAGCCATTATAATTTGACTCTCATAGTGAGAGGAATATTATTATGACCCAAACATGGCTATAAATCTCAATTCTGCCTTCAGATAGTTTTTAGATTTTTAATGTTAATGTCCCTTACAATTTTCGGGGCCAGTCTATAGCACAGTACATTCTTCTGAGTTTTCTTTCTCCCTAGTTATACAAATATTCTGTGATGAGAAACACTATTTGTTAGATCTTTATTCATTGTTGTCCAGGGACAGCTTTGAAAGGTGAGGAAGTTTCCTTTTCAGGTAAATGGGCAGCCTCAGGAGCATGCTAGCTAATTATAAAATACTTCAGCAGGTTCATCAAACTGACCCGAGATTCCCTAAGGCTCAAAGAGGTTGTCAGACTTTGCGTTTTCCCCAAGCCTGAGGGAAGCTTTCTCAGTCCCAAACATACTCTTTAATTAATGTTTTCTTTTTAAAATAAAACAACCCATCTTCCCCCTACTTTTCCTTGTTAACTTATATTATTTAATTATAGGAGGAAGCATGATTTAGTAAGCATTCACTTCTCTTTTTCAGATGTAAATTTCAAATTATTAATGCAAGTCAAATGAATACTTCTAATTCTATGCATCTCACATGGTATTCATTAAAGATTGAATATCCCCGTTATACGGAATGGAATTAATAAGCTTTTGAAAAAGAAAAGTGGTTTGAAAAATTCAGAGAAATTACATCT
The DNA here is from genome assembly GCF_000705375.1 of Tinamus guttatus. The sequence continues at coordinate 144,299 of NW_010579946.1, forward strand.
TTGAATTATGTCACCAGCAAGAAGCTTAAATACCTTTCTAGCTGGAGAATGATTATGTGAGTGCATCACCAGAGCAGAATGTAACCCTAATTCAAATAATTGGTTAATAGAGAAATTAAACCTCTCTCTATGGTACTGCAGTGACGTGTTTCATAGCTGGGCATCTGAGGGCAGTCTCAATACATATTATTTTTCCAGTTTTCCCCTGAAGAGGAGTGTATTTGTTCATGTTCGTGGTCTTTTCAGTGAGCTGTGTATTCTCAGCTTCCCTTGGATCCTCAGCACTCCGGTTGACTAGAGTCTTTCCCTCAAGTCTGATCTGTCATCTTTAATGAACTTTCAGTGCTCCAGTCCTTACCGATTAGGGTGACCTAAGTGGAAAAAAAAATGAGGTATCTGCATCAGAAAGATGGCAGTAGGGAATAGAACAATATTTTTTTTCCCATGAAAGCCATTAGCTTAACTGATGCTGGGGGAGAGGTGGAGGCTTTAATATTTAATGCGCTCATGACACTTTTCCTTACACCTACTGAGTAGAGTCTTTTCTTCAGGTTCTTTAAGTCCAAGATGCAGTTTCTGTTTTCCACTGTCCCTGGTTCTCCCCAGATCTTGCCACCCTTTCGGTAAGGTCTGGCTGCTGCCTGACATACGTTCAGCTTTCAACAGGGGGACTCAGAGGGCCCCATAATTGCAAATCCAAGTCAGTTAGAACACAGGGTAGTTTGGGGTATTCATAAGGCTCCTGGCATTTGCTCATCCTCTTCTCACAAGTCTCCACAATGGGCCTCGTCTTGCATGTTTTGAAGGTCATGCTGTGATAGGGGTTGGTGGTGTATTAATGCATCTCAATATCCAGATACTACGATGATTAATATCAAAAAATTGTGTATGAATTGTGTACAAACTAAATTGGGATAGACAAAAATAGAACAAAAATATATTGTCACAATTCTGGAAGAAAAAGAGGGGGAAATGGACATCAAAGAGAACGTCTGTTAGGTACTGAAGCAGATTACATGCATTCTTTTAATTAAGGGCGCCTAATAGTACATATGGTTTCTTTTGAATACTAATTGCATGGTGATGAGATGTGATTATAGACTTCTTTTTATGAGTTCAATTAAATCAAATCCATTTCTGTAAACGCAGAGTGATTAAAAAGATGATATCAAGGTCTAAACTGAAAACTATGGTTGAAGTTTCCTATTGCCGTTTGATTACTGCCCTCCTCTGCTGACGATTATCTAGGTTTTTCAATGCCATAAGTTTTTGACAGATTCCTACAGATTCAATATGAGAACTGACTTCACACACCAAATAGAAATTTGGCAAGTCCTTTCATGTCCTTGAATGTATAATCTAAGAAGTGGTCTTGATTCAGTAAGTTTTTTGTCATGCATGTGTCTCGAAGCATATGAGGAGATACTTTGATTAATTAGGACAGGAAAGCAGCTAACCACTTGCTATCCTGAGATTTACATTACTGTAGAATGCCTGTAAATCTGAGTGACCAAATGCAGACCTCTACTGCTGCCTTTTTTTGTTCTTTTTTTTTTTTTTTTAATATTTGTTACTTGTCATTACTGTGATTCTTGAGACAGGCAGGACCCAGACAACTGTCTGGCAGCTATTAACAAAATTATCAATTATCTTACTAAATGACATCTTACTGTGCTTTGTTTGTCTATATCTCATGAATGAGAAGGGTTGGTTGAACTAACATCCTGACTTCAGTCTTATGCATAAACATAGATCGGGGAAAGAACTGGTATTTGGTAGCTGGCAGCCGCTCAGTCTTGGCCTCTGATACTATTGAAGAGTGTGATGATTTCTAGACCTATTAAATATGAAATATCCAAGCTGTTAATCACAGTATCCTGTGCTTTCCTGTCAGTATATAGGAATCCATACTAATATGTCTTATCTTTTCTAATATGACACTTCTCATGACATTTACTGTAGGTAGACATTACAATTTAAAACAGGAAAAAATATATATACTTCATATTTGTCTTGCACACTATTAGAGAATACTTGTGACCTTAATCTCTCAGTGCCTCAGCGCCTCATCATGAAGCCATGTAGAAAAAGCTGTATATGGTGATACACATAGTGGAAATGCGTGCCACCTTAATGGAAATACCTAAGTGTTGTTTCCCGTGTATAGGGTCCCTAGCAAGAGGAGAATCCATATTTTGTTCATTAATGCTTTTACTTCCCAATCCGTATTTCCTGTTCTGAGAATAACTAAGTAGGCAATCGTGGGAGGAGGTGTGGAAATAGGGTTTGTAATATTTATAAGACCTCATAACTTTCGTGCTTTCCTTGTTCAGAAACAGCTCTCGGTTAGGAATTATCATGCTCTAGTTCCCCTAGCGTAGCCGCAGAATCGTTGTACTCTTCTCTGCGAGAGCCCTCTACTGACCCAAAACGCGATGTGTTCAACTGTCAGAGACCCAAATATATTTGAATAGGGACAGAAAACCACCGACTGAATTATTCCACTTTCTGCATTTTCTGAATTCAAAGTTCTGGACTTTATGAAGTTGTCAGCTTTTGTTCGAAACAAACGTGCTCGTGGATTTATGGCCAGATTTCTATTCGGTTTCTTTGTCTAATCAGGAAAACGTTCTTTGGGATTCAGAGAAATATTCGGTCAATGAAATGCTGGTTTTCCCGTGATCCTAACTCATGCTGCTCTTGTCAGTCCTCAAGAAAGTCTGTTAGGGTTTTTTATGATTGGTATAATAATAATAATAATAACTGTATTACCTGATTAAGCAGGAAAATTTTCTAAAGTCCATCAAGATGCCAGTTTTAAAGATGCTCATTATTTTTTTGTTAGTCTCACAATTTCTGTCATTCATCCCATAATACTAGGTGCTCAAATCATGCTGCTGCCTGGAAATCATCTTTCACTAAAAAAAATTCCATTTCTCATGCCTGCTTTAAAAAATATATATATGAAACTAAAAAAGTAATATGAAGGAAGTAGACAGAAAGTCTAAAAAAAAGGCAGAAAAAATCAAAATTATTGTATTTTTAAAGCATATCTTTAATTTTGAAGGATGGAGAGGTTGGGGAATGTTAACTTTTTTAACAGTTTGGATTCTGAGAGGGGAGCAAGATTTAGCCCTTATTGGCAAGCATGTGGACATAACCATTGCTTATGCTTGTTTGGATTGCTGACAAAAAAATCTCTGCAGGTCACAGTACTATGTAGAAGGAAACTTCCCAATGCAAAGAGACAAAGAGATAACCTGCTTGGAGATGGTGCTACAGCCAGTTGCAAAAGCTAAACTTTTTCATTCACTTTTTTATAAAAAAAAAAAAAGGAAAAAAAAAAAAAAAGGAAGAAAAAGCAGCAGAAGAACAAGTGGTAGCAAGGTCATTTTCAACTTGTCGCTATTGAATAACCTGAATAGCACAGTGTTTTTTCATGCTCTTTCATCAACCATGAACTTCATAGATAACGTGTGTGCAGGGAGAAGGGCAAGGTGTGTGGAGAAATGCAGCTTGGAAACACATTACTGCCAGCTTTCAAAGAGGGAGATGGAGGCCCAGAGTTCAGATTGCCAGTGACACCCGTGCAATTTGGGCCTGTGGTTGGGAATCCTACACGTGCAGGACCACGCAACCTACACTACATTAGCTGCTTTCTGGTATCAGTTGATACACTCTTGGTACATGAGCTGCTGTGGTGTGCTGAAAGCACACAGGTATTAGCAAGCTAAAAGTGGCTTTACTATGCATCAAATACAATAATGTAATAACAATAATATAATCTGAAAATGATAGACTTCAGGAAAGAATAAAAGGGATGTTGTAGAAATATGTGGATTGAAATACAGAGGTGTTGTGCACAATTCTGGCTTGTAGTATCTAAGTCACTTGGGCAGGTAAAATTGGGGTATAGCATTGCCAAAGAGCAATGTTCACAACAAGATAAGCAGTTCAGCTGATTTTTTTAAGTTAATTTTGTTTGTAACTTTGTGTTTGATGGTTCTGAGAGGTCTATTTAGAATTTAGCCCTCCTAATGTTACTAAAAAGGTCCTAAAGTGTGGCAAGGACAGGCTCAGCATTTAGTCCCACTGAGGGTTGCATGGAATTAGACCCACTGAGGGTTACATGGCACACAGGCAAGATTTAGTGCATAGCTCCAAGTGCAAGTTCACTAGAGAAAAAATAAAAAATAAAGCAACATATGAACTTCTTTGTTAGAGAATCTGCCAACACACTGTATATGGCTGTTTATTCTGTCAGACTTATCTCTGTCATACATAATATTTCCATACCATCATATCCAATAAATATGTTTTCATTTGATTCATCGTGCAAGTTTCTGCTCATATGACAGAGTAGAAGACAGGTTGTCATCTCTGTGTTGTCTGTCAAAAACATGTAACATTAGAGAGGTGGCTCTGCAAGACATAATCAATAGCAGCATGTCCCAAAAGCACCACCCAAGCTGTGCAAAAAACTCCTGCCTGAGTGGAGCCTCTTAGGAGCCTGGATTTTTAGTATTCAGTTTTTTGTTTGTTTTTTCTTTTAATTCTGCATGCCAGATAAAGTGCTTTGAGCTAGTAGGGAAGCCGGTTTGGATTTCCCACTGATAAAGCAGATGAGCCAAAAAAAGCATTTTTTGTGAGAACTCCCCACACACTCCATTTTAGTTAGATTTTCTCATTTATAATGTGAAAGAGTTAACAAGGTAAGAGATTATTCTAATTTACTTATAGGTATTGTGTACTTAATCGAGTTATTTTATGATCATACACTTTTCTGGAAGTGATGCAGATCCACACAATGTCCCTGAGAGCTGCATTTGAAGTGAATTTAGTTTTGCATGTTGGGTAAATTTCCAAGAAGAAATAGTTCCTAAATCAGCAGGTTATGATGTTATGAAGGAGGAAACAATCCCCAACTGCATTTACAAAGAGCATCATGTTATACTGAATTCTCTTTTAACCCCATCAGTTTTTGAAAGGAATTCTTTGGCTTTTGATATTGCGATTAAAAAAAAAAAGAATCTGAGAAAAGAATTTGATCAAAGAGATAAAGTCAGAGTAATGTAATAATTAATATAATAGTTAATATATTATAATATAGCAATTATATGTGTGTTATAATATAATAGTTATAATACAGTAATTATAATATATTAGAATTAATGATAATAGTTATTTTCTTCCTATTACAATGTTTCATCTGTAAGCTAAAGGACTGAAAATTCACCTTGCATAGTTAATGGATTTAAACCTGCTTGGAATATTCTGATTTATTTTGCAAATACTGTGTAACTATACAATTTTCATTATGCTTTACATTAATTATCTCTGAAATAATTGGAAGTTCATTAATCGAGGTTACTGAAGAATACCTTTCCCAAAATCAAGTGGAAATATTTTCCATTTTTTTATCTAACATCATAAAAGAAAGCATTTCTGAATCAATTAGCATTTGAGCTATAACATTTTTTTTTTAGATTCGGTAGTTGTGCATATGTTGGATCAATTATTGTGCATATTGTGTGTCTACTACTGTGCATAAATCTTATTTAAGAAGTTGTCATTAGTGTTATACCTGGTTCAGTATGAGAGCCAATTCAGCTATTTTACTTTAACATTTCAATTTATGAGAGAATAGTCATCTGTATTCTTTCCTAAATTATTCTTGTCTTTAATGATTCAACAGTCGGTCTGGACCATTTTTAAAAGATAAAAAGAGGGTAGAAACTTGTCTTTATTTTCATGTATGTTCAGTGTTTTGCTCAGAAGTTTGTGTATACAGAAGAAAAGGAAAAAAAAGATGCTTCTGCAGCCTTGTTACTTGCTCCATTCAAATCAATGCTTGGAGATTTCCTTTATGTGATTGATTTCTTCCAGGTTAAACTACAAAGTATGTGATTTAATAAACACTCCTGTTACTTGTTAACTGGCATACAAATGTCTGTATATTAAGCATACTGACACTATAAGCATTCCAAAATGCTTCAGTCACAGGATTTTGAGGGTGTAGTTGTATTTGAATAAATAAGAGAGAAAAATAAAGGCTTTTATAGCACACAAAAAAAAGAAAAAAGTAGAAATTGTAGGAAAATATAAAATAAGAGGAAGAGTTCACAACAGGAGTTTGATCCTGGAGACGATGAAACAAAAAGATACGGACTGGTGCCCTCTTCTTTAATACTCCTTTGATGCCTCAGGGGGGAAAAAAAAAAAGAATTTCTATTTTTTCTATTATTAAACCATGCAAAAACAGATTAAAAAGAACAAGTAGCCATGTATAGATGTTCATGTCCCAAAATGCACTCAGCTAGGTATAAATAAGTATCTTTCATTAAGATATACTAAATTATTTTATAAAAATTGGGAGTCAGGGAAGTTGTTAAAAAATTTTATGTGACATAGTAATACTTACTGTGTTTGGGCTCCCTTCTATTTAATAGACTATTATTTTATAGCTGCAGTTGCTCTTCTACAGCAATTTATAGATTATTAATATTTTGGGCAATTGCATCCTTAAGGAGTTCAGTGCAAGGACAAGGAAAGATTTTGCAGAGTGTTTGGTCATTTAGTCAGTTCCTTATGACTGAATTATATAGAACCCCTTCTGGAAACAGGTTATTGTGCATCTCTGCTGGCCCTAACAATTTCCATCTCTCTGCTTCCATGACACCTCTCTGATTCTCCAAAGAACAGTGTTTGCTGGGGTTTTTCAGCTCACAGAGTTTTCTGTGTATAAGCACTGACAGCAAATGCAAAGGCCTTCAAGCATTAGGGTGTTGGGAGGACCATCATAAAAGGTTAGTGTGTAATATTTTAACATGAATGTCTGGAGTATTTTTCATCTTCCTCCAAGTGCATCTTTAGTTCCTTAGTTTTCCTGAGCACATCTTTGACATATCCTCATTCCTTACTACTTTTTTTCTCCTGTTGTACATCGTCTTTCTTTTCCTCCATGCCTTTGGCAGGATTTTATTCCCTAAATGTATATATTAGTAGTTTAACAATAGGTCTCTATTTCAAAGTAGGATGCAGTCAAATACATAGCTTCCTCCTTTAGTTGCTGTACTCAAATCAGGCAGTGACCAGGTTAAGAAACACATTTCTTTAATGCTTTCCTGAAAGAGCTGTTGGGGTTCTGTTAATGTTTCTCCAGGAAAGTTGTATTTTTGATATTACCCTGGCTTCATCCTCCTTCCCAATAGAGGATTTTCCTTCTCAATTGCAGTACTATTGTTTTTAATGCCACTTAGCACTGCTGTCCTTCCCTACTGTTTTGTATGGTAGAATTAAAATACTACTTTCAGCAGAGTGAGTCTCTCATGACTTTGAAGGATAGATTTTATTCTAACCCCTCTAACACTTTGGGAAGTATTGTACAATATGGTTCTATTCAGTCCACATTTTTATCAGCACAATCAACATTACCTGCAGCCATCGCTCCATTTTCAAGCATAGCCCTACAGCTATTTTTTTCTTTTTGCAATATCAAGATAGGAAGGAGATGAATGAAAGTTTCTTGCATGTTTTTGTCAGTGTGGTTTTATAGCTTCCGTGAACAGTAACGGGCTTGGCAGCCTGGAGACTGAAATCCTCTGTTTAATCTCAGCATAGGTATAATACAGCAGAAACACACATGGCCCCTGTAACATTTCTGGGTTTTGAGCAGTAGAGCCCTTCTTCTACATGGTGAAAAAGTGCCCAGGCCAGTCAGCCCCTGGGCTCCTCTCCATGACTGCTGAAAAGGAGTGTTCATGCCACTGAGATTCACAAAGTCCTAATGTGTAGCCTGACATGAACTGAGCTCACTTCCACTTATCTGGGAAGTTCTTGCTGAAAACTAGAGAGAATTTGTTTTGCCCAACTTGGAAGTTGGATACCTTTTGTGTCAAGTTGTCAGCTGTCTGTTCCAAAGGTGGTAGATTTACTGGTCAATTTGCTTTTAACTATGTGATTTTAGCCAAGGGTTCGATCACGAAAGAGTGAGAAGCGTGTATTTACAAAAGAGTGCAAAAAGTATATTTCTGTGTGTGTGTATGTGTATTTATATATAAATAAGTATATATATATGTAGAGGGGGTGTAACTCTATGTACGTCTATGTTTTTTTATGTGTTTTGAATTTCAATCTCAAAATTTGTTGCCCAAAAAAAAGAAACCTAAGAAAAACAATAGGTATTCCTGTTTTTAGAAAGACGATGTTTTATTTGACAAAGGAAACCTGAAACCCATCAGACCAAAGAAGTGTTGCACAGGATTCTTGTGTGTGGTCATAAATCATCCTATTTTACACTTGTTTATCTTGTAATAGAAAGACAAAGTCCTACCCCTTTTCAAATAGATGTTGTGAGGCTTTATTCAGTCTTCTGTGAAAATTCGATGTAATAAAAGTACATACTCTTCTAAAAGAAGTGCTGACTATTAAATCTGTTAGACATTATTTGACTCTTTTGTATTCTTTTATATATATATTTTTCAGCTGACAGCACAAGTGTCTTTACGAATTGCCAGTGAACCAGTTTTGCCGTTGAATGCCCTCGACATCGCATTAGAAGTTCAGAACAATCTTAAAGGTAATTTTTGTTAAAGGAATATATTGTCCATTTGGCCCTATGTGCTGGGTATAGGATGAATGGTGTGATATGAATGAGCTTCACTAAGATTGTAGAGCTGATACTACTATGTTCCTTTCTAATGCTTGTTCCTTTCTAATAACTTCTAATAACTGGTTCCTTTCTGATGCTCTGTATTGTCTTGTGGCCTTTGGGGGCTTGTGGGGAAGTTGATGATAAAAGAAGCAGCATTCTGCACTCTTTTTGTACTGTATTGAGTAGAGCTTTATTAAGCCTATGGCCCTGGACTTAATCTGCTTAAGTTTAGCACAGTTGAGAGGATTCAAAGCTATATTCCTTTTACAGCCGATGGCTGCTGGTCTTTTTTTTTTTTTTTCCTCCTTCTTTAATACAGTTGTTTTTATCTAATATGTTGTGAGGAACTTACTTTTTACATCATTGTGATGTCCTCTGGTAGTATTGCAGAACAGTAAACCTTCCTAGTGCTTTTGAAAAGAATTGTCTTTTTACCTTCAATCCTGAGAACTAGGGAGGGAGAGGACATCCAGGTTCTCACATTGTCCCTTTTTGCTCATGTGCGTCGCCCCCTCATTCAGGATCATCTGTCTTCCTTCTCCCATACAACTTCCTAATATTCCAGTGTATTCAAGCGAGATTCAACTCCCCTTCTCTCAGTGATTAGCTGAAAGTAGGCTGGATGTGGAGGGCATATGAGTGACTTGGTGCTGGGAGATGAAACCTTTTCCTAATTTAGCTGCCAAACTCTCCCTGAATTTCTTGGGTGAGTGCAAACTGCAGTACTTCAGAAGCTGAAAGTTTGGTCAGAACTGATCAAACCTAAAAGGAATGGCCCAAGGCATATCCCTGAGGAGATGCTATCATTGTCATTCCCCCAGCTCTGTGAACTTTCAAAGCATGCTCCAAAGCATGCTGCTGTTAGGACTGGCAAGGGGAAAGTATTTATTTATTTTAACAGAGGTAAATGTTGTTATTTCTTCATCTCTGTGTCTTAAATAAAAAGTGTTCATACTATGCTAAGGCCTTTCAAAAAGAAATTTCCTAATGATTTTAATATCTGTTGGACTTTCTTGCATTCTTGTAGTTATGTGTAAATACCTGGGTAACTGAGTTGCAGTCTTGTGCTTTCCTAGACATTCTCACACAGGGATGTGTGTGTCTTAATATTTATTAATACTGTACTGATATGTCCTTTCACAGGACTCGGTTCTGTAATGTGCTGGGTATCCTTAGTACCTGTTAAATTCCAGAGGACTTGAAGTTATTCAGCACTTTATAAACAATTCAGGTTGGGCTGGATGGCAGGTTTTAGGAAACTATCATCCACTGCATGTTTACGTATGACTTGAGACATATTCCTCCAAACAACTAGGGGAACAACTATTAAGTAGGATGTGCTCACTTCTTCACTTGCACCCCCCAGAACCCTTAAAAACAAATTACTGCTTTGGGGTTTGCCTGACAAGAAGGGTTGTGACTGGTGACACCTTTCCTTCTGTGCATCTGCTGGTGCTGATGTTCAGCTTGGGAGGTCATAAATGTCATGAGTTGGTTCTGAGATTGAAATCTGCCTCCCTGGGCTATTGAAGCTGTTGAGAACAGAGCAGTCAGATTGACTAGTGATAACACACGTCCAGAACAAGAGCATTTAGATTTCTTCCAAGTGTCTGTTATGTGCCTGCTGCAAATCATAATTTCTCCATGCTAGTGTGACACAGTTATTTGTGGTTCCTTACACACAGGGATTTTGTATGGCTTAATGTTTTAAATACTTGGAGAATTTAGAATGGGATGAGCAGTCATAGCACAGGAGAGTTTCTTACAGTATCTGTTTGCAAGGATCTGTCCAATCACAGATGCGATTTTTTTGTTTATTAGATTTGTAAATAGGCTAAAAAGATTATTCTTATTAACTGCATGCTGCAGTAGCACCGTGTTTGTGCCTTTAGTACATTTAAAGTCAAGACACACTGCAGCTTGAATCGAATACAAGAATATCTTGCTAAGCCTTGCATACTATGAAAACCCAATTTATCTTTTGAGGTCTGGAGCAGACAAGACATCAAATCCAGTATGTGAATGATACAAATGGTTGGATTACCTGCAAGCATTTTTATTCAAAACATATTCATGCTGTCAGCTGAATGCTTTTAGCACTGTGCAGATTGGACTTCCTCCTTGGAGCCTATCTTGCATGGAATCAAGCTTCATTAACATTTAGTATTTTACAGCAAGCTCGGGGGATTGATGACAGAGGTGTTAGAGCATCTCGCTATGGATCAAAAGCCTCTCTCTAGCTGTGCACCCAACTGACTCAGCAATAGCGAGTTCACCATGCGGTTTGCAAGGAGGGAGCAGCCAGCTGTGCTGCTACCCTGTCTCTTGCTTTAGGTGCTCCTAACCGCAGAAGCTGACATGGGTTTGTCATTAAAACTCGCTGGACCCACCTCGGCTCTGGCAGACCTTTCAGATATTACTCTGTTGCACCTGCCTGGTGGTTGAGTAGCACCAGGCAGGACTGTTAAGATTCCCAAGACATGGATTTCATTGCCCGTCAGTGAAGCGGCTGAACAAATGAGATAAGCTGCTGCCTGCCTCTGATATGCACCAGCTGAGAGTGGCCTATGAAAACAAGGTAACTGGGGATCAGATTTTGTTTCCCCCTTTTAAAGAGGCAAGGCCACTTGGATTTTTTTCCCCATGAGTTAGGCCATTTCTTCTCCCCACAGCAAATACAAGCTCCACAGATGTTCCAGTAGCTAGAGTACTTGTGATGCTAACAGCAGGCAATGTGGAAGTTTAGAAATAGTCTGCTTCATGATAAGCTGTTTCTGGGAAAGTTTGCATGATTTTCTACAGCCTGCAGCTCAACCTGTACGTTTCAAATCATCACTCTGAACTTTCAGTTCTTAAATCAGTGCAGAAATATGACATATTCTTTGTCATTTGCTTGATGGCCTCAATCTCATTGCCTGCAGCTATCTGCTAGTCTTCAGCATGGGATCATTTTAACTGCTTGACCGTATTTCCTGGAGGGTTTATGGTGCTTTTCAGAATTACTTCTCCAGCTGTCTGTAATGCTCAGAGAGTTTCCCCCTCATTGTCTCCACTCGTAATTCTTGGCTCCTCCAGAGGTGAAAAATTCAGTAGTTACTTATCATTCGAGACCATAATGATGTCAGAAGCCTGACATCTCTTCAGTGTCCTTTCGCAGGCGTTATGTAGTAGTACTGAAAAACCTTCCACCAGGCCTTGAGCATCAGAGAAAAACGCGTTTTACATGGATAAAGCATTTGGTGCTGAAGGGAAAATACAGGCACCTCTTCTGTATCAGTAGCCTAAAGATGGCTGAGCAGCTCTGTGCAATGGCCTTAGTAGCGTTGTCTGTATTGACATGCATTATAATATGCACAACATGTCTTTTTAGTAGCATGACAACCTCTTTGAAAAGAAGCTTTTTGTAGCAACAACAAATTGGTTTGCTTTGGCCAGTAGTAATCAAGGCAGCAAAATTCAAGCTGATGGCAACATCATTTTTGCACTGAGGAGATCTGTGGATTTATGTTTCTGCCCCCTTTAGGGTGATTTCTACAAAGCTTTCACATTCAGATTTTCCTCTCATCCCAGTTTTGCACAGCATGAAAAATCCTCCTAGTGGGTATGACAACACACTCAAGTCAATCCTGACTGCCCAAGGTAATCCAAATCTGGAGCAAGTGCTCCTCTCGCTCCCACACAGCCACATGTTCGCCCACGTTTACTAAAACTAAGTGCCAGGCCTTAAACTGCTCATCCGTCAGTGCCCAGTCATTCATCTGTATGTGCACCTGGGCAAGAACATTGATACCAGAAGGCACAAACATGGTTTAAAAATGTTAAATCTCTAATATTACCTTTCATAAGAGCAATTGCTTACACAGGGAAAGGCTATTGCATTCAATCCAACTGTTACAATAAGTACCCATTTGATGTAACCTATTTTTGAATAAAAAACAGTTACAGTTAGCAAGTGTAATGAAATTCAACAGTATAATTCAGTGATCAGCAGCAAGCAGACTCTTGAGTCACTTCCTTGTTCCTTGTACTTGCAGTTTTATTTATTTAACAACTAAACAGCTAGTTCAGATGATTCATCATGATTCATACTGGGAAAAGGACAAAGAATAGAAAATATAATAAAGTGGAGTTGTTTTCTCTCGGGTGAAGTAACACTTGCAATTTTATCTTTTCTCTCCAGAGGTGTCACAAGATGTTTAAGGCATTATTAGTTAATGCATCCTTTTCTTTGAAAATCATTTGCCCTTCCACTCCAACCTTCTTAATTTGTGCAAAGCATAAATCACACTTGGCAGTGGTTTGGTGTGTTGTGAAAAAAAGTACTGACACCCTTAAAGCTATGTCCTTAGTTCTCTCTGATAACAGTAATCTTAGACATTTCCAAGTTTTGTAGTGAAATATTAAAAAAAGGAGTCTGTGTGTTGGTGTTTCATAATGAATGCTGTTTTAAACTGAGGTGTAAGCAGTGCTTTTTCCCTATGGCTGTAAAATAGAATGTAGGGTTTTAGGGGCAAAATGCATCCTATGGTGATATAGGGGGAGCATTTGGTGCTTCTTTTTTGTTTGTTTGTTTGAAAGAGTGGTCTGAATGGCTTCATTTCCAAGTTCAGAATGACATATTTTCCTTTTCTCTTACCTTCGCTATTGAAAAGGCATAGCTGACATTTGCAATTGTTTATATCACAGTCAGAATAAAAATGATAAATATTGTATGATACTTGAAATATTAAGTGCTCTGTTGAAACTAAAATAGTCTAATAGGGTAAATTTTAACCTTTCCATACTAGCGCAACTCCCAGGATAAGCTATGCCCAGTAGCTGGGATATGCATGGAAATTGTAAGAAGGTTATTGGTTTCACAGGTTATATGCCCTGTATCATCTGAGCATTTTCATCAAGTTGTGTTATTAGCATATGCTTCACACAGATAAGGGATTTCTTTATTAGTTTTTATGGAAAAAAACAAAACCTGTTCTAGGGTCACATCTCTCCTTTTAGAGAGGCCTTGATTCCATAGTCTTATGGCCAAATTCACTATGAGAATACTTTAGTTAAACAAAAGAAAAAGATTGTGGAGGAAAAAAAAAAAGTAGTAGCAGCATATGAAATGCTAAAGAAGACTTATATTTAACAAAAATTCTTAATTGCTCTTTGATATCTTCTTTTAGAGAGTTTTAACTGAGGACTGAGGAATCGCCATGAAGATTTTTTGCCAGATAATTTCCTAGCATGTGTCTAACTACTAGATGTCACTAAGTACTACTTATCTAGTCTGAAGAGCAGTTTTTTCCAGAAGTGGTGATTTTTTACAACTCTCTAAGGAAAAAGTAACAACCTTGAATTTGTTCTGTCTTTCATTTCTTTGTCCTATCTGATATCAGATCTGCAATCCATCTGTGTCTTAGTCATGTTGTTGCATTGTTTCAAACACACCTTTATCAACATTAAAAATGAAGTTTCTATGTAGGCATCCCAGATAGATCTATGTGTTTAAAAGCAATAACATACAAGATGCTGTTGCATTAGAATAAAATCTGTTAAATATTTAAATAAAGCATGTATATATATAAAAATAGATATAAATAGATATTTATATATACATATATATATAATATATATAATCCGAGTATCTTAATTGGGTTTATAAATCGAATAACTCAACAATGTTGAGTAAAGCTGAACCAAAGCATGATCTTTGTTTTTCTTTTCATTTGTATCAGTAAGTTGTAGCTGGATTCTAAAGCTTATTGTCAGAAAGAGAGGGGTGCCAAGTAAGGAAAGAGTTCTAAGGAAAGAAAATGACGTTATAAAGATCAGACTTCTGTTAGTCTGTAAGTATGCCACTTAAATTATTGCATTTACAATGAGATTCACAGTTTTATGGAACCATTAAGCTGCCATTTGCTCCTTTAGGATGATTAAACAAATAAGCAGAATTTGAGATGTGAAATTTAACTGCGCTTAAATTTGAAAGTTGACCATATTGCTGTTTTGCAAAATACCTTTCCAAAAATATCCAAATATTTTTCTGAGGCAGAACAATCAATCAAACAATCAGAGTTTGGAACTGCTTCAGACTTAATTGGATAAACACCAAGCGACGTCAAGACACAGTGTTTCTTATTATCCATTGTAACTGGGGAAAGGTGGACTGGTGAAGAGTCAGTTATAAGCAACCATGTCCCAAACCAAGACTGATATGAAAAACATCTCATGTCACCCCATTCCCAATGGGAATTCCTGTTCTTTGTTGAAGTACTTCTTCGTGGTTCAGCAAATCTGACAATTTCTCTCACTCTAGCATCTGTCTCTTCCTGATAATGTATTTCAGATCATTTCTTTTTGTACTGCATTGGAAAGTTTAGCCAGCTGAGCGACAGGAGTGCAGAGCTGATCAGTGAATGCCTCTCCCTTTACTGAAGTGTATCCAGAAGCAAATCTCCACTTCCTTACGAGAGGGAGAATATGTCAAGTTTGGGGGCCTCCTTGTACAACTTACTTTTTTCATTCTTGCTACACACCCTGATGGCCTCCATCTGTGTAAGGTTTGAGAAATAAGTAGATACTCTAGTTTACCATTTCTGATTTCTCCATTTATCCACAGATCCAGGAATTTTAAAACTCATTTAACTTGTGTCTTGAACTGCCTGTTGCGATTAATCATCTCCTTCAGTAACATAACAAACAACTTCTAAAGCTGGATGGTTTCTTGATGATTTCTTTTAATTAAGTTATCGTTTTAAAGCTTTAAGGATATTTGAATTCACCCTAATAGGCAAATTGAATATAATTGCCATATTTATTTTATTTTGCAAGGGTAATAATTGTTATTCTCTGATTTGCTTGTTGATAACTTCCTTTCCTTTGTTGTTCCTAGGTGATCATCTAGATACTCAGCAGTTACTTGCAGTGGCAGCACGTCTGAGGGACACTGCAGAACTGTTCCAGTCAGATGAGATGCGTCCAGCAAATGACCCCAAGGAGAGAGCTCCTGTCAGAGTCAGGATGCTCAATGACGTGCTACAAAGCTTGGAG
>NW_010579948.1:0-24794 GCF_000705375.1 Tinamus guttatus
TAAGGTACCTACTGCCTCCTACACAGTCAAGACACTCACACTCCCATAGACCACACCCAAGCTATCAAACAGATTTAAACCACAAGCATTTTGGCATGGGCTTCTCTTTTGTATATATAACAACATATCCCTGTTCCTGGTGTGTGGGGACCGAGAGGTTTGCTCTAATATTTGTAGCAACATCAAGATATTCCTGGAATGTCAAACCCATGCTTTCCAGATTAAAGACAAACTGGATTTTCTTCCTCACAGAGCAGTCAAACATCTTCTGCCCTTTACCTAACAAAAAAAATTGATGCACCCCGTCGTCTGTGAGTGGCTGGATACCAGGGCTCAGACACATAACCAAATTATGACAGTTGGACACATTGCCACATGTTTGCTGAGATGCAGTAACTGTCCCAGTGCATATTCCTAGTGCAAGGCAAGCAGAAGTTAAACCCTTTGGCATGGTAAACTGAACTAATGTGAATTACCTCATATTTGGCTGCCATGGCTTACCTTGCATTTGATAACCCTATTAAACTGACATAACTAATTTAACCCTGTTGTATTTAGGACCTAACCAGGAGTATATATGGACATTTGACTGTTGGCCACATGTCTTACCAAAGGAATGTTTCTCTGAGCCATGAGTTTCATCACATGCAGGTCAGTAGGGAAGCCAGTCGGATGAATGTGTATCTCACATGGTATCTCCAGGGACTGCACTGGCAAAAGTTTTTTTTCTTTCTAAGTCCATGATTCCCGAAATTCCCAGAGGGCTGTGCTCCCACATAGCCTTGAAGACCAGTCGTGCTGCCTGGTTTGTATCCCTGCACACAGCGCAGAGCTGGCATCAGACTGGTTGCTCCACAGTACATGGCATTTGGCCTTGAGGCTCCTCTGGGCCTTTTGAGGTGCCCCATGGCCCTAGTTTATAGCCTTTTTTTTTCTTTTTTTTTTTTTTTTTGCAGGTCAGATTTCAATTTAAAGTGTCTGAGATATTATGTGGGCTGTCCTGCAGCCTGCCAGAGCAATGCTTTTATAGTTTGGGGGTAGGTGTTACAAGCTCTGAGAGGTGGCATGAAGACGTGGGGCGCTCGAAGGTGCAAAGCCTGCCAGGGTGGGACTGAGGGATGGCACAGGGCAGAGAGAGCCAAGACTGGTGCAGTTGCATCAGCGACACCTCCTCTACTAACCTGAGCTGCCCAGGGCCATTCCCTGGCCCCAAGGCCAAGTGTCACAGTTTGGCTCGTGTCCAAGCACCTCAGCTCTCCTCTGCACCAAAGCAAGATTTGAAAGTGAGCTGACAATGAAGTGTGGACAATCGGTGCTCTAACACATGAGCTTGCACCCTGGATGTCTTTGCTTTGCAGTGATGCTATTCCCTGCAATTCTGGGAATTATTTCAGGGATCTTTAGACCTCTATATGTCTTAGAAGCAATAGACACCACCTGATGGGTACTGCTGGGAGTTTATAACACAGCTAAAACAACATGGCTCTCCAGTGGTCCTTCCAAAATTGTCCATATCCAAGTGTAAGCCCAGAAGAGAAGCCCACCATATATTTTGTCGCCCCTTTTAATAGTCATTCACACAGGCAACAGTAAACAAGTTTAGTATTGAAAAGTATTTTTCTGCATGGATGTGATAGACTCAGCACTGCCAAGATGATGATAAATCCATCACCGGTTTCATGCCATTACAAGTGATGTGGACCCCATCTCATGGAGGTAAGTGTCTGCCTTTCATTACTGTCATATCTCAAAGGTTCTCAGGTTGACAGGAAAGTAACGGTCTAATTTTACAGATGAGGAAGAAAGGCAAAGACAGATTCTAAACAACTGTCACAATAGAAGTCCGTGAATTTCATATGACCCATATCCACAGCAATGACAATGGGTTTGCTTTGTTAAAAAAAAAAAAAAAAGAAAAAAAAAGTTAGTACTATGTAATTCAATAGTTTTATACAACTAATAACCAGCTATATCTTCTCAGGATCTTCCTGCATATGTTATGCAAAAGTTGGCTAATACATCCCAAATGTCCCAGCTGGTTTATGAACAAATACACATTAGGCTGGCTAGCAATCACTCAGACAAAGACTTGTTAGGCAGCTCTTTACTGTTTATTTTTTTTTTCATTCAGACATTAAACAGCCCTGTCCATCCAGATCATAAAACGTCTTCCTAACCTTGCAGACTGTTAAAAAGTGTGCCTGCAGATATTTACTGTCACATCTGGAAAACCCCACACTATCGTAATGCTTGTAATACAGATTTCATCAGAAGGCGCATGGAAATTAAGCTGGATTCAACCAAATCCCTTGGAAGCCATTCCACATTAAATATATAAGTGCTGACTCCCTCTGTTTTGGGGACTGTGTAACAGCTACACAAGCTGGTGATGTCCAGCTTGGGTTGCAAGTGAGTATCCAGGAGTGGCATTGGATCAACCTCGCAGGCATCCAGTGAGGCTAGAGTTATGCAACTTTCTCTATTTCAATGATATGGTTCCCAACTCTACCCCTGCTTTTTGGGGGCGGTTCCTGAGTTCCTCTGGGACCCTAGTGAATGATTCCTGCTCTGAAACTTGCTAGCCTGCTGAAACCACATCTCCTTGTCTTGACAAACCTTTGAAGAAATCGAAGGCTGGACTGCAACTTCTTTAAGGAGTGCTTTGATCAGGGGACAGTTCTAGCAGCGCTAGGAGGGACTGGATGTTTCTGATATATGTATGTGCTGAGATGCCTCTTAACCCCTCCTCTTGCTTCGTAACCAACTCTGTGGTAGAAAGGCTGCAGTGAACGGTCCATGGTTTGGGACAAAATACAATTGATGTATGGGCAGCTCTGACGTTTGCCATGGGTGGTCAACACACAGGAGAGCCCTTAGGCAGTGACTGCTGATTATCCCAATGGAGAACTGATCATCTAGAAGATGGCTGTGAACTTCAGCACTATCTTCAAATGATGCAGGTGGCACCATTACATTTCATCCCCTCCTGGGGCTTTTTGTCCCTGTGGAGACCTGCTGCTCTGGGGACGGAGCCCACAGAAAGGTCATTGCTATCAAGGCAAATGTGTGCAACATGAGATTTTGTAGTTTGGACACAAAGAAAGTTTTCTCCTCCAAAAAACTTCCAATGTCACAAATCCAAGTATTGGAAATCTTGCTGAGAAAAGATCTTTTTTTCTTTGTGAACACAGACAGGTTTTACTCCCAAGTTTGATTTCAAGCCAGCAAGGACAAAAGTCCTTTTCATGAAAGTTTAAAAAACTGGAAGAAATGCAAACTTTACAAATTCCTTTCAATATTTCTCCTTATTTTACCATCATTACTTGAAATCCACTGGGCCTGAAACCTTTCTGGCTTGAAAACCAATCAGGTGACATTTTAAAATACAGTCTTGAGAAGCAATCAGTGACTTCATTCCCTCTTTTCCTTGATTGTTGCACTTTCTTTTCTCCTTGGTTCCCAACCTTCTGTGCTCCAGCCCACTCTTAAACCAGCTACCTGCCTTTTCACACACACAAAGGAATCCAGTCATGTCAGACCCCTGACTTCCCACTCATTTCTCGAAAAACTAGGTCACAATTGACTACATATGTTTAAAAACCCTACACAGACTATGCAACAAACTCTGCCTTGAGTAAACCAGCACTCCTGATTCTCTTTGCAGACACTTTCCCACAGTTGCAAAACAAAGATAAAGTGGGTGTGAATGCCACCATACATACTTTTTTACACCCACTTTGCAGGCCGTTCAGGCTCCAGGGCCTGAGCTGGGCCAAGAATAGTTGATCTGTGTCTCTTACTCTCTCTTTGCTCAGCAGAAAGCTTGTTCAGCTCCAGTGGAAGAGTGTGTGTTCCTCCCAGCCCACTGAAGACTAGGTGCTGTATCTGCTCTCCTGGGAGGAAGGAAGCCACAGGAAGAGGAGCCAGTCTCTTTTGCAACTTGATTTGAAGCCAGAAAAGCCAACGGCTATTTAGTTTCCCCAGATGGTGGTGGAGCTCAGCTCTTTGTTACCTGTCCGTGGATCAGGAACAGAGGATGCTGGACATGGGTGAAGCTTGACAGTGCCATGGACCTCAATATTGCCCAATTACCCTGCTCACAGTCCAGTGACTCGAGACAGGGAGGCCTCTATTTGCCCTGTAGACCTCACTTTGCCATACCTGGGCTTGCTTTCATAAGCTCAGACATGGTGAAACACATTCTTACCACCCAGGCTAAGGCTTCCAGCTGAAATGGAGTCCTCTGTGAGCCAGGCAAGTCTCAAGCAATGAAGTTTCTTGGCAGTTTGTTCTGAAACCTCATGGTCCGATGGTAGATAAAATGGGGAGACAGGGTCACTGCCAGCTCCCTGAGACATTTTGTGATGAGTCTCTAAACTTCGCTGCGTGTTCCTCTCTGAGCATCAGTATAAGGGAATTTCATAAAAGGAGGAATTAGTGCAATAGTGGTACAGCATATGGCTGGCTGAACCTTGCAACTATATCTCACCTGCTTGCAGGCTAAGCCCTTCTCCTTGTCCCCAGAACTGACATTGGGTCTCAGGCCTTGTCAGCACCCTCATCCTCTTTGACTCTCTGCCAAGGGGTAGGGAAGAAAAGGGCAGCAGACTTTGGAGAAGCAGAAGGTAGTAAGGGACCTATCTTCTCCTTTTCTATCTCCTCCTATCTCAGCTTCCATAAGTAAGAAGGTGTTTGAGTATATGTAAAATGAAAATGTGTCCTAATATCATCAGAGAGAATGAATGTTATTTCCTGTGTTTTGTGTTTCTGAGAGCGAAGATATTTTTTAACCAACAAACCCAGGAACACTGTATGAGTACAAAGTCACCTGGAAGGCACCAGTGTAAGAAAAATAAGCAAATGGTCATTATAAAACAGCTGAAGAGGTCTACAACTCATATATCATTTGACTCTTGGTTATACTCTAGTAGGAAGTCCCTCAGCCTCAGCTGTACCTATTTGAGGTAAAGAGCTGGACAGAGTAACAGCTAGACAAAAGTGAGAGTGGCATGGAGAAATTGAGGTGGGATCCCCTTCAGTCTAAGAAACTTCCCTCCAGAAGGACCAGGGGACATCATGCAAAGCTGTTAGGAGTCAGGTCCATGAAACAAATCAGTTAGCTCTTCATCCAAATGGAGAGGTGAGATGCAGGACTCTGTAAAAAAAAGGATGTTGTGGATATGGAAAGGTGACATGTGTTCAAGGGGAGCATGTGTCATCTCAGGAAAAGGAAACTAAAGGGTTACACAGTTCATAAAAACACATTTTAGCCCCCAAGGCTATGTCCATATTAATGAACTAATTAAAGCCAGAGCAAGAGCTCCCATGGTCTTCCAGACTCTTAAATGTTAGCTTACTTTTGGTTGTGCTCGAGTCCTATGACAGCTAGTGAGTCCAAACAACATCCATGCATGGTCATCCTAGCAAAGAGCAAGGTCATTCACAAAACTCAGCACCGATGGAGTCATTCCCATGGGGGAATAAGAGCCATAGGTTTTCAAATTCTAGTATACCACTTGCCATGGGGACCAGCAAACAGACTCCAGCCTGATTTATTTACTAGTAAAGTGTAGCCAAAGAGTCAGGTATCTGAAGGCTGTACATAGGTGCTTGAGTCCAAGAAAGAAGTGTGATTTCCAACACATCTCTCTTTGGCAGTGCCTGTTGGCTAGGTTGAAACATTCCCCCACAAAACACCTCAGGCTGTCGCGAGCCTTGTTCTGACATGCCAGTGATCCCTATATAGACAAACTCGTCTGTCCTTACCCCATTTGATAGCAAGGCTGCACCCCAGTGGACCACTACCCATTCCTCTGACACAGGGAATGATGCAAGTCATGATGCAAGACGCGACAGGTATCAACAGGACCATGGCACCTACAGCAGGAGCACAGGGTCTCATAACTACCTCGCTTCTGCCACAAATAGCAGACCTGTTCTGGCTGAAACAGCTCGCCTGTCTGATAGGGTTTCTGCAAGTGAGAATAATGTGGTCCATCTGGTAGCTCCAGAACTGGGACGTAAGCCCAGCAGCTTGGTCGAAGTCCAAACATAAAGTTCAGCTATAGCTAAAACCCCATATTGAAAGGACAACACGGTTTTCCTCTCTCCAGCACACTCCTATGAAATCCCAAATATAACTGAGCACAAAGGAGAAGAGGAATATGAATAGGTGTTTCATAGAGAAGTGCTTTTCTTTGACTCGTTGTGTCCATATATTTATCCCATTTCAAGGACAAACTGGCCAGAATAGAGATAGGAACTCAGCTCCAAGAATTTGGGATTACTATCACTAAGTGAATTTACCTAGCTCTTAAGAAGAACAATTACTTTGTATTCCTTCCAAGTAAATCAAGTATTATTGATAATTTAGGAGAGTAATGATGAACTACCCTGGCAGTACAAGTTATCTTAATCAGAGAAAGTTTCCAGGCTATTTTATATGAGGATGAGGTGAAACAGGTCCCAGAATGCCAGTTCCAACTCACCAATTCTGAAGACAGCAAAAAGTTGACATGTCTGTACAAATGAACTATCTTCCATCCTCAACACTTCTTAGATCTGAATCCTCCAAAGAAGGGCAAGGAAGCTGGTGAAGGGGCTGGAGCACAGACCTTATGAGGAGCGGCTGAGAGGCTGGGTTATTTAGTCTGGGGAAGGGACTCAGGGGAGACATTAGTGCTCTCTACAACTACCTGAAAGGAGGCTATAGAGAGGCAGGGGTCGATCTCTTCTTCAGAGTAAATACAGATAGAACAAAAGGAAATGGCCTCAACTTGCATCAGTTATGGTTCAGGTTAGACATTAGGAAGAATTTCTACACAGAAAGAGTACTCAAGCATTGGAACAGGCTGCCCAGGGAAGTGGTGGAGTCTCCATCCCTGGCAGTGTTTCAGAAACATGTACATGAGGCATGGTTTAGCAGGTATGGTGTTGAAGGTTCATGGTTGGACTCGATGCTCTTGAAGATCTTTTCCAACCATAACAATTCTATGATTCTATGGTTCTGTGATCCTCTGCTGAAGTTCACTGAAATCAGCCCCTGAATTCAGAAGGTATCTGAAAGTACAGAGGATAGATATATAGACATTCATAGGGAAAAAAAAAAGGAAAAAATAATAAAAAAGGTGCTCCCCAAAGTATTGAAGGGCTATATTCTATGGATATCAGAAATTCCATAGAATTCCAAATTGCAGTCCTTCCAACTTGCTAGAACTTGCCACTTCTGCTATAGTTCTCAGCCGTGATAGACAAACTATGGCAAAGTTTGCTATGTCATTTAAGACATAGCATTCCTAAGCATTTATTCCCTTTCTAATCCTCTGCCAGATGCAACTTGCCCTAGTACAATCACAACACTTTCACCAGCATCTTAGATGCTCTTAATCAGACGCCCACATACCAACTGCTTGTGAATCCATTTACCCCAGGACATAGCCCTGCCTGCAGCGCGCCCACGAAAAGCTCTGCCAGTCTTCTTGATGAAATAAAGCACATTTCCAAAGAAGTGCAAATTCTGCCTTCTATTCTCCCCTCCTACTGCACTGTCCTTCCTGCACAACATTACCGTGGTGGGTAGAGATCTAGTTCCACCTCCTTTCCTCTTCCATATCCAACTTGTGGTCTGCATCCTTCACAGCTCCAGGTGCCTCTGGAGGCCTCTGAGATCCTTGCAAAGTACTGTGGGCTTCAGCAGGGCTTGTGAGCTGTCAGTACCTCATATGGGATATTCAGCACCTCAACTTCAAGTGACTTGCCCATGATCTAAGAGGGCACTTAAACCATAATCACCCAATTCCTGCTCTGTTCTGCAACCACAAGTCCATCTTTCCTCTTGTGTTGTTTAACCATGCAAGCAACTTGGGGATATAAAGGATATGAAAAAAATATGGCATAAAATACAACTGTGTTTTGACAAAATGCTCTTGTAGCTAGTATAATACACAGTCCAATGCACTTTACAAGGCAGGCCTTCTAAAAACTGCTACCAAACACCAGAATTCATATGTTCAGCTGGTATAAATCACTGCTGCTGATTTACACCAGCTGAGATCCAGGTCACAACTTCCTAATTAAAGAGCTTCCTTTTGGGCCAAAAAAAAAGGTTTTTAAAAATATAACTGTGAATTACTTTACATAGCCCATCACTGGGAGAAAAAAATGAGAAGAGAAGAGAAGAGAAGAGAAGAGAAGAGAAGAGAAGAGAAGAGAAGAGAAGAGAAGAGAAGGGAAGGGAAGAGGGAGAGGAAGAAAGAAAATAGAAGAAAGAAAAAGCAAGAAATAAAAAGAAATGGAGGGAGAAAGAGAGAGAGAAAGAAATTTTTGTTGAACTTGAGAAAGTGTTTTTTCATTTCAGTTTGGGAAGCCCAAACTAAATCACTCACTATGATAACAGGGTGATAGCGAGAGCAGTAAAACTAATTTATTGGGCTGAGTTTATCTGATTCCAGGGAAAGTCAGTACTGCCGAATACAGCTCAGGCTGTGCCTGTGTCTGTCAAGACAGAGCTCAAATGCAAAATTACATTAAGCAGATGTACCCCATTAAGAAGCTGAGTCTGAAAATGTACTTTATCCTGTCATAGCAAATCCTAGTTGAAAACTTTGCCCTTTAAAGAAACTTTGGAAGAAGATGTTCTATTTTGGATTTTATTACTTTAATCTTTTTTTTGTGTGTCAGTCCTAGTTACGGGGTGATGATAAATGTAAGATCCACCTCCATTGGAATTCTAGCGTATATGAGCTCTTTTAGCCAGCCCCATCTAGAGCTGTGAAAAATCCCTTAGCATGAAATCCAGAAGAACCAATTCTGTGTATAATCCAGAATTAGGTGAGGTAGATCAGACCTTGGAGGCAAACCAGGTAAAACACAATTCACGTGTTACTATTGTAGACCAGATGATGGGCAGAGTAGGAGGCTGAATGCACCCAATTTGTCCTTTCCCTGTGTGTCCAGGAAGGGGTTGAGCTGAATGATCCCTCCATCCTTCCAACCCTTCCAACCCTGACAGAAAACTTAATTTCCTTCAGAAAGATGACACTGACTTAGCTCAAATGTGGGTGTCTCTTCAGTCACCAAAAACCGGATGATTCTCACCCCAGGTGCCTGTCTGCATAAAACCACCCCAAGCACCATGGGTTATGGTAAACAACAAAAACTATTAAATCCTGTATGCTTGTGCTATGAGTGTGTGAATCTCTCATTTAATGAAAATCTCAGTCAATTCTTGGACTCCTTTCTTTATACCTAATCCGTGCCTCTAGTCAGATGCAAATCCAAGAAGGAACAACTGCTCTGGACGACAAAAAATATAATATATACGGACATATTATCCACTAAGGTACTCAAGTCCCTCTGACTATCAGATTTAGTTAAAACTCTTTGGCCTTTGGAGCTGCCTTCCTCCTAGTGCTGGGTTTTTTGCTTTGTAACATTTCAGCTGAATTTCTTTGCGATGACCAAGAACACACTGAGGAGACAAAGACTGAAAATAAGTGGATCGGAGTATTCCTACACAGGAAGATCTCTCACCTTATCAAAGCCTCCTGACGATAAGCCAGGGCACTTAAGATATTAACACATAAAGTAATGGAAAATATTTTGCAAGGAGAAATCCTCTACCACCACTCCAAGTTTCATCTTAAACATGGTTACTATATGACATTCCTTTTTGCTTTGAACTTTTTTTATGTTTTTATCATCTGGAATAGCCTTTTTGAAGGCTAGGGGAGGAAAAAAAGTGATTTTGTAATTAATAATATGCAATTAGCAATATGGATCGAGTTTAGGGCCTCTGAGTCTGAGTTTTTGTTACAGCAAAGTGGTTAGTGAGCTTGGATGGTTTATCCAAGCTTCATGAAAAGTACCTCCCTAGTTTTCTCAAGGTTATGTGCAAGTCCCAGGAAGAAAATGTTCCCACTAATGGTGAGAAAATGAAAACTATAGATCTTATCAGCTGTATTCAGATGTTTATAATATTTGATTTTATTCCCTGAGTTTTGTTGTTTTATCTGGAAGTTTATTTAAACAATTTACATAAAATAATAGATGCTTACTGTCATCATCCTGGACGTGGGAGATATATGGGGTCCTGCTTTGGTTTTAATAGTCCATTTTGGCTTAACAACTAATTAGCTTGGTTTATACCATCACAGACCTATAGACGGAAGGGTCTATATACCAGGCATCAGGTTGTGGATAAATCTCCTGTGACTTTCAACATCTGCTATATGGATGTCTATATGAAAAAGGTCACACTAACTCCCAAGGGGCACAATTCATCAAGTCCTGATCCCTTGTTTGGACACATGCCAGATATCCAGCACTCTAGAAATACCTTTTGCTTTTTATTGACAGTGCAGGGAGCAGAAAACAGCTTGCAGGAGGTGAATTCCTCCCAGGGGAATGCATATGGGAACTTCAGACTTTTCCCTAAGGTCCTAATTAGTTCAGAAACCCCTTCAGGGTAATTTGGAGTTCTGAGCATTGGACTTGGGAGTCTGACCTGGCCTGAGTCAGTAGCAGCTATGAGACAGGACCATCCCCACACTGAGACATGACTGGATCATAGATGGTTTTGCAGAGCTCATTTTTGAGTGTCACTCAGTTGGTTGGCCCAGATGGACCAACATTTTTGGGATCAACATCTTTATGTCACAGCAAGAACATGTGTGAAGATGCAGAGAGTTTTATTGATCATTTCCCACTCTCCCTAAATACAAAGATACTTCCAACCCCATGTTTCCCGCAGCTTGCAAGCTGCCTGAGCAAGAAAGGAAACACCTGCAGAGGTGAGCAAGGAGGTGGCACTTTAATCTTCTCAAGCTATGTAGAGCAGCTCTGGAGAGAGCATTCCATCCATCTGGAGGTTAGAAATGAAAACTTTTCCTGACCGAGCCTGGCCGTGTGTTGACACCAGCTCTGTGAAGGGACACAGGTACTGCATTTTGTAAAATTACTTACGTATTAAATGGGTAGCTGATTGGAAAGCAGCAATACAGGTTTTCAGTGTCTGCATGTAGCAGAACTAGGTTTGGTTCCCTCTTGGCCTCCTGGATTTGGGGGGAAATTGCCTCAAGATAAATCCACCACTTGGTTTTCGTTGTTGTTGTAATTGTTGCTGTTAATGACTTTTATAGCAATTATAATATCTTCCCCTAAAGACCTTGCAGTTTCAGACTAGAAACCATGGTGGTATGCAGAAAGTTGGGGAAGAAGGAAGGACCCAGGAATAGTTGATTTTAAATCTTTGTTTGTTCTGAAATTCAGTATGAATTTTGAAAACACAGTTGATCTTGAAGAGGTTGGAGATGAGATGCCACACACACCTAAGGTATCCCGGTTGGATAAATTTGGGATTGTGAACACTGATGAGCAGCCTGATGAGGAGAGATGCAGCCCTCACTCCAAGCCTCAGTGGTGTGCCCATCACGGTTGCTTATCAATGAAGGATATTTAAAATGTTCATTTGTTTTAATCCCTTCCAGTTTTTCATACCTTCTCTTCCTTCTCCTTAAATCAGACTTACCAAGTAAATCATAGAATCATGGAATGCTTAAGGTTGGAAGGGACCTCTAGAAGTCTTCTAGTCCAACCCCCTGCACACGCAGGGTCACCTAGAGCACGTGGCACAGGACTGCATCCAAGCGTGTTTTGAAGATTTCCAGAGAAGGAGACTCCACAACCTCTCTGGGCAGCCTGTTCCAGTGCTCTGGCACCCTCACTGTGAAGAAATTTTTCCTTAAGTTCCTGTGGAACTTTTGGTGTTTCAGTTTGTGGCCATTACCTCTAGTTCTGTTGGTGGGCACCAGTGAAAAGAGGCCAGCACCATCCTCCTCACTGCCTCCCTTGAGGCACTTTTAGACACTGCTCAGGTCCCCTCTCAGCCTTCTCTTCTCCAGGCTGAACAGGCCCAGCTCCCTCAGCCTCTCCTCATAGGGCAGATGTTCCAGGCCCCTGATCATCCTTGTGGCCCTGCGCTGGACTCTCTCCAGCAGCTCCACATCCCTCTTGTCCTGTGGAGCCCAGAAATGGACACAATACTCCTTGACCCTCTGCTGGACTTTAACAATTTTTGCTTTAAAGTCCCTTCTTAAATCCAGCCCAGATTCATTGTTCGTCACCACCTAGCAGGTCTGATCCCAGACTTAGTGAATTTGGGGCCCTGGGTTAGCCATAAGAAAACTAAAAGAAATGTGGGTCTCCGTTCTAAAAAGCCTATGTTTGTCAGCAGTTACCACTTAGAGAGATCTGAGATATCGATAACTGGCCTTTATAGGATTCAGTTTTCCAAGGTTTTCAGCACTTTGGCCCTGATCCAGAAAAACACTTATCCACATGTTTAAGCATATGAGCAGTCTCCATTTAAGCTGATGCCATATTGTACAAACGGGCAAACTCTCAAAGTAACTCAATCCATGACAATTTCTGAGTGTGAGATTCAGTCCTGTGCAGCACAAGCTTTTCATCGCAACATGACAAAACTCAAGATTTTCTCATAAGTTATGCAAAATTTGCAGCATTTCCCTTCATGTCAAAACTCCTGGAGTCTTGCAAGACCTTCTTGAGAACTTCTTTAGCCTTTTAAAATTTTATTTTATTTTATTTTATTTTATTTTATTTTATTTTATTTTATTTTATTTTATTTTATTTTATTTTATTTTATTTTATTTTATTTTTAAATTGTCTAGCCCATGTGATTCTGGTGAAAACCTTGGAATATTAAGCTCCAAAAAAACTCCACACAGCCCAGATGGGATCTTTAATGTCAGAAAAAAATCTTTAAGATAGTTCATTTGATCATTACAAAGCAGACCAAGTCTACTTACTCTTAACAAGGCAAATAAGAAGAATCCACAATGCACGCCATTGTTATTATTTTTATTATTATTATTATTAGCTGGCAGGATAGAGAATAAAGCTAATGTTGCTTCCCTAAACAGGGGATAACTTTCACTCTAGATGAATAAACCATAGCTATGCTGAGATATTTAATCAAACTGTCTGACTGACTATACTGGTCCTGAGGGGAAAACAAAGCAAAACAAAACATGTAGTACATGTTAAAGTCATTAATCTCAGGTGGATTTAAAGTTTCCTGCTCTTTCTCTCGTCTCCCCAGTCTCTTTTTCTGCTCCATGTCCCACACGTAGAGGTTGAAGTCCTGCCCATGCCGGATCTGATCAAAGCTCTGCTGCAGATGAAACCTAGGTGTTTCACAACGCTCTTCCCAAACCAGGAAGGACAACCCAGGAAAGGCAAATCCAGGTGGAGTGCTGAGGAACAGCTATCCAGGGCTGTTGCAGAGCTCGTGATGATGAGAAGGGCTGGGTGAGACCATATTTTTTGGGGAAAAAAAATCACGCCAGGCAATGCAGGATGTTTCACTGCACTAATCTCCATGTCTTGCTTGGATCTTGTTGGATCTTGTTGGATGCCTTTTGCTCTGACACCTGCTGAGGAGGAGGAGCTGGATGCACTTCTGCAGAAGGCAAAGCAAAAGCAGGAGCTGTGTTTTCCTCCCGCTCCTCAACCCTCTGCACCTCCGGACCCTCCATCTCACGTCTTCCCAGAGTAGGTAGCTCAAGAGCAGTGAATTCAGAGGATGCTAATGATTGTCTGCAGTGATCTGTTTTCTATCAGGAAACACGGAAGTTCCCTCAGGGACTTTTTTATCACTTTCCTGACAAAGGCGCTGCTAATTGTATTCAGATTTTTTTCCTCCTTTTTTTTTCCCTCTTCCCTTTTTAGCTGTGTGTGAAGCTGCCTCTTCAGCCTTATTAAGATACTTTCCATTTTGCAGACTAAAACTAACAATCCGATGGGGGCTTTTTTTAATGAATGTTGTCCATCTATCATGGGGAACAACCTAAATGATATAACACTGGAACAGAGTGAGGACAAGGGGGAATTCATCAAAATATGTAAAGCCAGCTGGATGCACACAAGATCTAAATCCTCAGATTTGGAGATAGCATTAAGCACAAACTGTTTTATCAAATCATCATTTTTTTTTCAAATGAATAAATGCTACAAAGCCACCAACATAATACTTATCAAGATATCTTGTTTTTAATTCTTTTTTCCCCTCAGGGATTATGCTGTAATATTTTGAAATAGAAATATGTATGGGAATATATCAGCTGTATTTTTCCAGCTATTGTAAATCAGCGGAGCTGTGTAGCTGCATGTAGCTGTAGCTGGGCCAAATTATACCAGCTGTTAGGACCTGGCAGGCCATGTTAGGAGACTTAGCATCACCTGACAGAAACATTCACAATTACTAAAAGCCATTTCTTTCAGAAGCTGAAAGACCTCAGTGTTTTGGTGCAAAACTTTGAAAACTGGTCACGGTAGGCTCAGGAGAGGGAAATGTAGGCACAGGAAAGGCATGTCCTGCTATCCAGGATACATTTTCCTTGCAAAGCCCTATGAAACAGGTTTGTGACAAATCTTCCCCAGAGTATCCTCCAGGTCATACATGTACAGAAAATCGTTTGGCAGCTACATTTCAGGGAATCTGTGCGGATTACTGTTGCATCAAGTGTTGCAAGGAAGAACAGGGAGGCTCCTCTCTTTTGGCCTCTCCGTGCTTTGCTGCTGGTGCCAGGAATAACAAGCATTGGAGTCAGGTTGCAAGGAGCAGGATGCACTCTGAGCCGTTGCAGAAGTATGGTCTTGTGTCATAGACTTCCTGTCTTCCAGTTTGTATTGAAAGAGGGGAAAAAAAAGAAAGAAAAAAGAAAAAAAAATAAAATAGAGAAAAACCACTGCTTCCCCCTCATGGAAAGATGTTTTGTAAATGTTAGAAAATGCTGGACCACCAGGAGAAGAATGAGCCTGGTTTGCTGGATGAAGAAGGACTATGCAACAAGGGAGGCTGTAATTTTTGGACCTGTGCATGATTCTCATCTTGGTCATGTCGACCTGGGCATATGGCTAATACCCTGTTTTGGGAGTTGGTCTGCCCAGAGAACAAAAGAGACCCTTAAATTTAGAAGTTCTGGGGGGAAAAACATAGGTGTAAATGTTGATTCATGGACCAAAAATCAATGACAAGGGCCACAACGACTCTAGGTCAGCAAAGTTGAGATGAAGTCAGCGATGGATTCCTAGAGGAGCAAGCAGAGGTTTTGAGCCTGGATCCCACAAATTGCAAAACTCTGAAGACTTAAGCCATTTCATTCTCCATCTTTAGTAACATGCTGCTTGGCACTATGTTACCCACTAGCTAAAGCTTTCTTAGAGGTCCCACCTGATGGTCTGAGGTCCTGCACACAAATGGTAGGCTTACCCACGTCTTTTCATGCTTTGCAATGATACTGATTCTTCTGACATGGGAAATGAAGCTGAGGCCAGAGCTTTGACACCAGAGATTGGAAATGCAGCTGAAAACAATGTGCACATAGAGCATTTC
Source organism: Tinamus guttatus (assembly GCF_000705375.1). Next base: position 15,416 of record NW_010579948.1, read on the forward strand.
TTGCATCTCACTTTTTTTTTTTTTTTTTGCCAAGCTGAAAAACTCAAGACATCAGCAAGGGAGCAAGAAAAAGAGTCCTTACAGAGCAGAACAGAAACGCTTACATTTTCGCTCAGTCAGAATATTCCTGCCTCTTTGGCTTCATCAGAAACTGAAATTAGAAAGAAAACGCCTTAAAAGAACAAAAAATTGACCGTGTCTTTGCATATCGAACAAAGCCAGACTCCGGCTCCAGAGAGCAGTGGGATTCCTGCCACCAACCTGTCTTTGTGTCAGACTAGGGACACCCAGCGCTCATCACGCTGAGCTGCGCAGACGTCGGAGCCCATAGGCTTTTACGGGGTGACAATAACATAAACCACTGACAACCCACCGAAGGCCTCCTTTCGCCTGCTCTTGGCAGGGTGTGCTGAGGGAGGGAGGGAGGTGAGGAGATCGGACCTGCTGCAATAATGTGAAGAGTAGCCGAGGAGAATAAAATATCTCAGTTTTGCTCCATGGTTTGCAATGCTGGGCATTTTTCTCCCAACTCTTGAGGGTTATGCAGCAGCACATCATAGGTACTTGCCTCCCATTGTCTGGCTGGGTGAAAACAAAGGTTTCAGAGGAAGACAGTGGTATTTCCTTCTCAGAAAGTGCCTGCTGTCCTTGCACACACTTTAGAGAATGGAGAGGTCATCTGACTGCATCAAGAAGGCCTCACAGGAAGGGTAGCACTGATTTGGGGTGAACAGAGTTTAGGGTGGGCTCTAGGGCATTCCTCAGAGAGATCCACACGCTGCTCCACACAAGTCATCTCTTCATTGTACATAAATATGTCCAGGAAGAAATTCCTCCCATCCTTAATCATGGCCGTGGTGTTCCTCAAAGAGATGATGGGCCACAAGTGCGTGACATTTTTCTTCTCTCTATGCAGTGGCTTTAAGGCAGCAATGTATCTTCTAGCTGCCCAAAGACCTGTATGCATGGATCTACAGAATTCTGGAAGCTTTTGGGTGAGCGCTGCGGTCAACAAGTTTCATTGCGTCAGCCGTGTCTTGGCTTATTCACTTGAAAACGAACAGTTTGGGGAGATAGGGAATAGTGGAACTTCTCTATCCCAGGCCCACAAATGCCTCCTATCCTTTCTTTGGGAGGGAAACTAGAGCAGCTTTCCAAGTAAGAAAGAGCGTCCTTGAGTGAAACATAATAATTCTAGGATTTTGCTGTTGCACCAGAAACTTCAGCATTTATTTCATACTATTGTTAAGGCTTGTTTATAACATAGAGACATATTTATGTATAAAGGAGGATAGAGGAAAGCGCTGAGATATATCTTATAAATATTTCTGTATGTTTCGCGTACAAAAGAAAATATGTACAGCCACAGATAGTGGTTCTTTGCTGGGTCAAGATCATATTTTTCCCACTTCAGTCTGCGGAGGGTAGTTGTTAACCTTCGTGCCTGCTCTTAAGAGAGCCGGGAATGAACAGTGCTGAGGGCTCTGGAATTTCTTGGAGCTCCTTCAACGGTTTTGCTGGGAAGAAAGGAGGCACTTGCAGATTTCAAAGGCCTGGGTGGCCCAGAGCAGCAGAGCAACAGTGATTAGGGGCAAAAGACCCAAAGAAAGTAGAGAAAACAAGCAGGATTTTTTATTATTATTTTGTCTTTGTTTCTGCATCTTACGCACTGGATGGATCCTACCTGTGGACCCCATGCTCACAAAGCCTTTCTTAGGGTCTCCAATTCTCACTGCCTTTGGCATCTGGTGAGTTTTCATTTGAACGTTTGAATTTGAAACCAGCTCTGATAAAAGAGGGAACAGCTTTTCCCACAGCGGTTGCTTTGAAGTCTCAGACCTGCACAAAAGATAGGTTAAAATGACTTGTTTGTTTCAGAGGAGTCACCCGAAAATCTTTCTACTTCTGACATCCCAAGTGGATGCTTTCGTGGAAAAAAAAATCAAAAAAAATGAGTCTTTGGCAACAAATAGAGTTATTGCTAAAAGTTGTGGAGTTTTCCCTCCTGGGATGGTCCTAATGCAGACCCCATGCCCACACAAAAGGCATTAGCGAGTGGGGACATAGTTTCCAGAAAGACTTGTTTTTCTTCCCCTGCGGAAAGTTTCTACTTTTGCTTCTCAAAATACTAAGGCACTTGATGGCTGGACATCATTGGCAATATAGGAAATACTTTGGAAGAAGATACCATCCCAAATGAGTTTTTATCTTCTCAGAGAACATTTTATTGGTGGGGAAAAACTTTCCACTTTTTACATTTTTTTTTAAGGGTCCTATTTTGACTTTGCGATTGCTTTTTCCTCCTACCATCTCTCTTCAAGTCTGTGTCTTTACAAGGTAAGCGACGTTGAGTCAGGGACATGTTTTCTCTTCCGTGAACAGTGCGTGGGTTCCGCCGGCGTCTCGGCTCCGAGGAGGGCTCTCACTTGCACACGTATCTCTCGACAGTCCGCTCGCACTTTTTACAGGTCACGTAGCAGCACCAGTGGTATTTGCAGTGGCACCGCTCCACCACTTTGTCCATGTAGGGGTTGTAGCCTCTGCCGCAGCACATCAGGTCGCAGCTGTCGCTCCCGTTGGAGGTCTTGTTGCATTGCCTGCAAGAGAGGAAATGCACTTAGCAAAAGCAACGATCCTGGCAGAGCTGGGGACACCAAGGATGGGTCAATGCTGGACAACTCCGCAAGGCAGCAGGGGAGACCCACACGTTTGAGCCTCGGCTGTAGAAAACGAGGGCTACGTGAGCACATCTGCAATGAGACAAGGAGGCCCCAGGACTGTATTCAGAACACCAGCTCTGAAACTCCCTGATGGATTCACATAATCTGCTCTGACACCCCAAAATAGCATTTAATTCCCATTACAGTCTCTGCATCTTTTATGGGCATGGGAGAGCAGCAGTGGTGATGCCTCCACTGAAACACGACTCAGCCCTAAGGTCCATATTCCTCCGAAGTTATTTGAAGGGAGCTGGGAGAAGGTGATCCCTTGGACTGATGTTTGCCCAATCTGAGAAGGGGCAGAGGAGGAACCCTGCAGTGAGAGACTATTTGCACAGGCTCTGTGCCAGCAATCCCAAGCTGGGAAAGCTCCGGAGCAGGCTCTTACCTCCATTCTCCTGCCCTGGCCATATCATGGAAATGACTACAGATACAAGCAGGGTAGAACTCTGCACTTCCCCTTCTATCTCCCAGCCTGGTGCAGACATCAGGGGAGCGGGTCCTACACCAGCTCAATTCTTGACCCAGGAGCAGGCAGCATGGCAGTGCAGGATGACACGTCGCCAAATATCACAAGGGCTTTTACTGCTTGTTTCACTCCTGCTTTTAATTAATTTCAGGTTTATAAATCTGGCATGGTATGGGTTTCCCTCACTGTGACTACTTTCCGGCAAAGGAAACTCGTTGGGGAATCCCCTCCTTGGATCACCAGAGAAGAGGAACTTTGAAAGGGACCTGGTTCTGCAAAACTGGATGCTCAACTGTTCTCATAAAACACCCCCCTTCTCCTAAGATCTTCATGGTGGAAGTATCCTAAGCTGGAAGTATCTAAAGATGCTTACTTAAACATGGCTAGCTGCTTCTGAAAACATAGTCAGCAATGAAAGAGGGAAGCACACATGAATATGAGAAACTCCTTTGCATCATGCACTACCCAAAAGCAGAAAAGGGTAAAAAGTGATTCTGTGCTCAAGAACTCTCTGCCTTTTTTGGCCCTCCAAAGACTCTTTACATCTACCATCACACCAGGAGCGATTAATCTCCCCAAACCTTACATGTCAGAGCACATTTCATTGCTCTATGGCACAGACAACCCCATCACAGTCTGTCATCCTGGGCTGACCTTACAGTTGATCTAGAGCAAGAGATATTGACTTTCGGATGAGAGGGACTATGTCCTAAAAATGCCATTTTGCCAGTTATTGTAAAGATAGCCCCAGGTGGAAATGCTGGCACTTGGTCAGATGCTCAGCTGCGCATTAGCGCCTTAGGGTAAAAGATCTCATTAAGTTCCCATCACAGTGAGACTGATACCTTGATGGAACCTCTTGACATTAAAAGAAAGCCAGATTGGAGTTTGTGGGGAATTAGTTGCCTAAATCCTATTCTGCCTAGTTATTTTGGACATATACAATCCCTACATGATGGTTTGGGGTTGGAAAAAGAGAGAAGAGCATGAGTTGGGCTATCAAGCTGAGCACTCCATTAGATGGAAACAAATCCATAAGATTTATAGGAATTCCTCATGAGGTAATGCTTCAGGAGAAGTTATGGGATTAATGAAGTGGTGAGATTTTGTTCTTGTTTTTTCTTTCTTTATTTCTGACTCAAGAGGGCCTCCTGTTTGTTTTTTCTGACTCACATTCCTCTCCAGGTTCAGTTTTTAAAGGCTCCCCCTTCTTTCCCTCATTCAGGAGTGTGTGTAAATATTTACAAACCTTTAAAAGCCTCTACTGAAGCCGAAGTCTGCAACCACACAGAGCGTGTTTGCCTAACATTGAACCAAGAGCACTGCTACTACCCCATGAACTAGGGCCCCTCCACCAGGAAACCTGAGAATGACTCCTCATAAATGTATTAGCAAATGCGTTAAATATTCAGAGCACAGGTTCAAATACAGGAATGTTGACATTTGGAGAGGGTATTTAAAAAGCTTACTCAGCTTTACCGGTGTATGGGAAGGTGATTGCCCCTAGTTTCACCTGGTGAGGAGCAGGAGTCTGAAGGAGCACAACATCATAAGATGCTTCCATGCCATCTAGTACTAAGCAGCCAGTTTACCATCAAGGATATTCCCCAGACATACAAAGCACCCTGCAGTTTAATTTACTCGATTCAAGCGCAGAGCAAAACCCTTACACCTGTTGTGTGGGAAATGGGAATCTCCCTCTCCTTATATCCACTCCTGGGATTATGTGAACATTTATATATATATATATATATTTATATATCAACTTGGATTTCCCAAAGGCAAGCCCATCCTACTTAACCTGAAATAAAAGAGAAAAAAAAACTTATTTAAAAATCCCCCACATTTCCCTCAATTTTGAACTAAGTAATAGAGAAATAGAGACACTCTGAAGGAGGGGGTTTGCATGTGCAAAAGAAAGCCCCTGACCCATTCCTGACCCTTTCCATGTTGTTAGAAAACTTTCCTGACAATGCCACTAACTAGATATTCCATTCCCTACTTTACATGATAGGGAGCGATGAATAATCTTTAACTTTTTTTTAAATGAGTCAAAACAAAGGCATTTTTTTAGAGCTGTGACTATGTATACAAGGAGCTACTGGGTGAAGACAAAGTAGCCCAAAGACCAGAATTTACCCACAGAAGCTGCCCCTGAGTGTCTGCTTGTCAGACCTCAGCTGCTGTCTCACCAGGCTCCCTGCTGATGGTTAAGATCAATCTTGTTTCCTTTGGGCCCAGGCCAGCACAGTTCCAGCAACTCAGAGAAATGCCCTTCTCCAGAGTCTCAGAGGAAAAATGTGAATGCAATTGACTGTATCTTAACTAAACCTCCAAAAGCATATGGATGACCAGTGAAAAATGATGCCTCAATCATAATCCTGGCCAAGGTTCTGGCTCAGGAACATGCTTTCAGATTACCATTGTGTTTTTTCCTTCTTTTTGCATGCTTGGAGATGTTGGCCTTGCTGAAAGGACAAATCCCATTCAATCTGCCTGTCCACAATCTCACCCTATCAGTCCTCATTTGCAAATGCATTTACGTGCATCGTCCCTCAAGCCCAAACAACTACACCACAGGGGTGGCTTCTCTGCAGAGATGGGCAAGGAGATAATTGCGCTTTTGGGAATCCTGCCCCAGATGGAGAGGCTAAGAAGCCTGACAGTTACCTCATGGGGAATTTTCATCATAAGATACCAGTTATGGAGGAGCAGGGTTTCAGCGTTGTTCTGCAGGGACCTGCAGAAGGATTTCCAGCTAGAAACCTAAGTAACCCAGAGAGGAGTGTAATGTGATGGGCAGTATGTTCTAGCTCTTCCTAAAACCATCTGAGCTTGGTGTTAGCAGAATTTGAGAAAGACAGCCTAGTAAGCAAAATTAAGGTCTGTGACTCTTTCTCTACCTGAAAATTATTCATCTTTTGCCATCCCATATTTAAGAGCTCTTTCATATCTCTCAGCAACACACAAGAAAACAGGTACTCCTGGCGTGAACTATGCTCTGAAAGTACCAGTTGACTTTCAGTGAATGAAAACAGTGGCCTGCTAGCTTAATTATCTAACTTTTGAATGTCTAAAGCTAAATATGATGGTGTTGCCCCATCAAAAGCTACTAGGAGATGTTATTTGTATTTTCTCTATGGATCTCGGCTCATTTCTGTCTCATCAGCAGATATAAACATAGAGTTTTTTGTTTGTTTGTTTTGGTTTTTTTGGCTGCTCAGCTGATAGCTGCACTTGGAGATCCAAACTGAGGTCCACTGTGCTCACCATGTCAGCCACAATAATGGCACATGACAACAAGGTGGACGAGATGTCCACTGGGAGCTCCACCAGATCTGCTGGGGATCTTCAAATCACTATTATTATTTAGTGCCCCTTGCTTTGGTAATGTCATAACACATAGTGATGTATAAAAGAGAGGGAAAAATATTTCCTTTGATATTCCCAAGTAACATGTAACACAATGGGCATCACTAAAAATACATCAAAGTACACAACTTTCATATAAGATTTTAAGAGCGAGCTCTTAACTATTTTTAAATTGTTTTCTCATCCACAGAGAACAATTCGGGACTGACAGCGAACAACTGTACCAAAGAGAGTTATCAATACTGCATGTCAGCGAGGAGGTATCAAGGGACATCCCAGAACCAGCCTGTATTTTCATTAATGAAGAAACAGCAAGTGAGCTCCAAAAAATGTAGGATTATGTTAGGCCAAAAGGACCTGAGAGCATTTTGCAAAAGTGAATTAAAATGCAATGCAAGCATCATGCTTTGAGAAATATCCAAATAAATGTGAGAAGGTTCTCAGGCAAGCCAGAGGAGCAGTTTAGGAATGAGAAAGGTTGAAGGAGCTGGCTGAGAAAAGTCTGTAAGGAAAGCTGCCTTCCCACCTATTAAATGTCACAGTAATGAGGAGAACAAGTGAATGTTCTTCATACCCAGAGCAGGCAGGACAAGAAATCAAGAAATAACCAGTCTGATTTAAAAAAAAAAAAAAAAAAGGAAAAATTCGTATTATGACAAACTGTAAGTATAGGAAAGCTCTGTTAGATGTTGCCTAGGGAAAATGCAGAGGCTGTCTAGGGAAACTGGCTTTAAGACCCAGTTAGACAAATATCTGCAGTAATGGCCCAGGCATTCTCAGTTAAATCTAAATTGAGATTTAGATTCACTTCCAGAAAGATTTTGTGAAAAGACTTTGTGAAAAGTCCTTTCTGGAGTCCTGATGCTCCCTAACTGCAATTCTGTTTTAAGGTAAAGAGAGTGAATATCTTTAGGAGAGATCGCTTAGGGGCCTTTTTTCCCTCACTCCATCTTAATTTACCATCTGCTGCAATTTTTCTGTGTGAACTTCCTTTTTCTACCAATAATCTCATTATTCACAAACATTTTCAGGAAATCTTACAGTCAAATCCCAGTCTAACAGAGTGGGATGTGTTCAAACTTCCCTGATTTTGTTATTCGTTATTTATTGGGTCTCACAAGTGAGGGGTGGTACGCCTGATAACGGATCCAAAAATTCCCAAATCATCACACAAATTTTTGCCAAATGAAAGTTCAGCATATTGTTTCTTGAGCTCTGAGTGATCAGATTTTAATTAGTCAGTGAAAAAAAAAAAGAAAAAAAACACCAAATGCTTTGTTTACTCATAACTACCATACTTCCCCGTATAAATATGAACATGTTTACTAAGAAATTTCGTTTCTACTCAGGCTAAATGAGCTACCACTCTTCAGCTCAGGCAGGCTCAGTAATTACATGCAGGTTACTATCCAGTAAAATATATCAGCTTAAGACACCTTGGGAGAAACGTAGGACTAATGTTTTATATTGCAGAAATGAACTAACAACCCATCTTCAGCATGGAGGGAGAGGCTTTCACTTGACTCCAAGGCTGCTCTGGGAAAAATCACTAATAAACAGCCCAGTAATCTCTGCAAGATTTCAGGAGCGGGAGACTTTTGCATGCATGGCAGAATTTTCCTTTCCTTGGATTCCTTAAGGGACCTTAAACAGCCTTTGAAATATGATACATTGCACCCTCCCGATAAAGAAGGTTAATACTTTTCCTTCTTTTCTCACAAAAGAGATCCTGATTTCATAATCTGCTATTATTTGTGTTTTACTTGAGCCTGATAGGGGATTTTTTCCTGCAGGAGAAAGGGAGCTACCTCATTAAAAGAATTGCAGGTTGTTTTTTTCCAAGAAAGCTCTGAAACAGGAATATATGTATTTTTTCCCCTCTGCACTTAGATTTGTTGTATTGAACGTCATGCCATTCACATGCTGCTGCACAGATCGGCTTCTTTAGATATGGTCTCCAGACCGTTTTCATTGGCCACCAAAGTATGACTGGTAAATAAGCACAAGCAGTTTGGCTGTAATCAGCAAATTCTGGGGTTGTAGCAAACCTGTTTGCAGAAGCCTTGGACAACAGTTGCAAAACTCAGCTCCTTCATCAGATTTCGAGCACTTCAAAGAGCCGGGAGGCTTCAACTTGGGTTAGCTCCCTGGCTTTGAAATCTGGAGACACCCCAAGTGCTTGCAGGCATGCAGATTCCCAAACTATTTTGATTTTCAGTAAAAAAAGCTTAGAAAGGCCAAGGTATCCTAGAAAACATTCCAACTTCATTCCTAAGGAGGCTTTGAAAGTCTTCCGTCCAAGATCTCCGAAGGGCTTTGGAGCAACCGAGCTCATGTTTTCTGAGAGGGACTTTTCATGTGGCTCCACCACAAAGTAATTCCACCCCCTTTCCTGCCCCAAAAGAGCACAATAAATCCAAGTAATGCAAGGGATAATTAGAGAGCATAGAAGAGATGGAAGTGGCTGATTAGATTATCTCTTCCACCCACCTGCCAGCACAGAACTGTTGCTTGCAGGGTATGCTGAAACCCAGTATTTGCAGGGCATTGCACTGAGCCATCAACCTCGGTCCTCTTTCCACTGGACCTAGCCGGGAGAGGGGAGGATGATGCCAAGGAACCCATTTTCTTAATGAAAATTCAAAAGCAAGCAATGTGAATTTTAAAATCCCACATGTAATGGGGAAAAAAAAAAAGCGTTGTTGGAAAGCATCAGCACATCACACCACTTTTGCCATCCTGCTTCCCATCTGCCTCTTTTTGCTTTGCCTAATTGTTGTCACTAAAATCCTTGTACCAGCAGCAAAAAGAAATGCCT
>NW_010579948.1:24811-35604 GCF_000705375.1 Tinamus guttatus
CAGCAGGTTGCTCATTTTACAAACTGAGGGACAACCATTTAAAATCTCTTTTTGATTCCATCTGCTATAAAAAGATCCTTAAAAATTGTTCTGGCAGGCGACAGCAAGGATCTTCCCAATTTTTTGATGTGTGCAAGGATCAAATACTAAGATGACCCTGGAACTTGACTTCTAAAATAAAAACCTGTTTGGGCTATTTCCTTGTGAAGGTTTTACATCTTTGTGGAGCAAGTGTAAACCGCATTTTTTTTTCCCCCTGCCCTGTGTAACAGCAGCTCTTTGTGTTCCCGTTGCCCTCATCCCTGTCATTAGGCGCTATCTCTGCAACCCCATGTCTGGCTGGAACAGAGCCACCATGCTTAAGAAATGTGAAATGTTTCCTCCATGGGAAAAAAAACAGAAAAAGATCACGGAGGAAAAATAAGCATGCAGGGGAGAAGGAGGAAGTTGGGGCTAGCCAAGCTCCCCTTCTTTTCATTGCTCCCCCAGTGAAGAAGGGATGGACCTGCAAACACATGGGCTGGATTTTGCACATGTTTTCCCCACAAATTTAATTCTTTAATACTTTAAATCTTCTCCAGAGCTGGCCAATGGATTACAATGAAAAGGACTGTAATTACACATGATCTTTACAGCCCGGCAAACCCTTACGTCTCAATGCAGGACTACGGCTCTCTCCTCCCTTCCCATAGCCAACACCATCTTGTGTGTCTGAAAATCAGGAGTATTTCTCAGCAGTCTCCTTTTTAAAGTCATTTTAAAAGACTTTAAAAGGTGCCTCCTGCCTTAATATCTCAGTCATCTAAATCCTCACTCAGTCTCATTTCCTGCAGACCCTCACAATCACCACTGTCACCCAGCCCGGGATAAGCAGACGCCTGGAACACACATTTTCCTATCCTCAAAAAAAAAAGAAAAAGAAAAAAAAAAGGAAAAAAAAAACACGCTTTCAAGACCTTGACATATTTTTTCATTCCCATCTCAGATAAAAAAAGGCAAGACCTGGTGCAAACTGGAATTAGGTGAAGAAGAAGTCACACTTCCCTCCCCTCTAAAATCTTTTCAGTTCATTGAAAATGTTTCATTTGGCAAATTCGTAATGAACTTATTTGGATTCTGACACAACTCAGCCCGCTGATTTCATGCGTCCTATAAAATCAATTTCCAAATAACCTCCTGTTTTTTTTTTTCATTGCAAAGCAGAGTGGCCCAACAAAGAGGTCTTTTTTCAAGACATAAATTGGTCAAAATCTACAGAAAAAAACACACACACACAAAAAAATTGCTTCCATTGAAAATGACATTTTCCCTCAGAAAACTGTTTCAGTACATGCTTTTCCCCTGTGATCCACAGTGGCTCATAAACATCTTCACTTGTTTTCGATAGGGTTGTGCCTACAGATTAAATGACTAATGCCAATGCTGTCTTACCAAACCCTTCCTATAAATTGCAGCAATCCATGGAGGATGTATCTATGTGTCTGTGTTATTTAACTTAATTTCTGTTACAGTAAAATCTTTTTTTCCACTAAACTTTTCAAAACACAGTGGAAAGACCACTACGACTAAGAAGAGTTTATACTGAAGGACCTTGCAAAAGCGCAGATGTCTTCAGCCTGTAACATCACCACCTGAGATTGCACCACCAGGTAACATAAAGAGCAAGGAAGAATGCTGGAAGCAGTTGAAGAAAACCAAGTTGTCAGACAGCAGCTAACGAGCCAGCCTTAAATCCGGTCATTGCACCTCACTTAACAAGTGCCCTGGGGTACTACCAGCCACACACAGCCTGGGCCTTATTTCTGCATCTCATCCAGAGAACTACACCTCCTGCAAGGCATGTCATGCTGGAGGACTGGGTCACTGGTAACTGGAAATAATGCAGTTGTTCAGCTGGTGACATCCACCTAGAGATGCTCAAACTACTGAAGCGGTAACCGATTTGTCTTGGATGGAAGTAAATGGAAGAATTTCCTCTGTGGAGGCAGTAACAGTGCAAACATACCTTGCTCTTTAAAATGCAATGGAAGCATTTTAAGGCTCCTCACCATCATCTACAGTATTTTTTTAAGACCTCTTGAGTGTACTGGTTCCAACAGAGTTGACACTTGCCTACTTAGAAGAACTTTCATCACGTGAGCAATGATTGCAAGAAATGACTTATAGGAACTCAGCATCATAAAGCAAAGGTGCTTGGTCATTGCAAGTCCTGTAGAGACAAGTTGCCTGCATGACTTTCCTGAAGGAGCTACCTTCAAAAGGTGGTTTGTACCTGCCTGTATAACACAAAAAGCTGTCTGATGCCACCTCTGAAAGGCTTGGGCATCTGTGGATCATACTATTAGTTAGATATCCTTGACCTCTACGCATGTGCTACCTCTGCAGCTACTTGCTTTTTACTTATACTCAATCCCCTCTGCCTCTTCCCTCTTTGGGGCTCAGAGTGCTGTCAACACACCATGGAAATCCTCACCTGTCCTGGGTCCCGTGCGACCCCACCTTCTCATTCTTCATACAGAAATCGGGTGAGCTCTGCAGGTAAATCAGCTCTGTCTCCTTAACCGGCCTGATATCGATATCCTTTGGCACGAGGTATTTGCGTGTGCCCATGGGCCGGTGAACGACCTTGGTGGCTGATAAATACTTGTTTTTGAGGTCCAGTGCAATATCTTGCAGCTCTTGAAGGCCTTTCCAACAGGTCTTGATAGAGCATGACCCAGAAACTCCATGGCACTTACATTTCATTTCAAGAGAGGCTTTCAAGACCTGCGAAAAGGAATGCAGGAGTTAAGAAATGCCCTTCTCTTACCTCCAAGCATCCCACCAGCTTGCTAAAGAAGGTACTGTCTTAATGAAGACTGCTATTGAAAGGGATTGCTGCTCTGATTTCTGCACAGTTGTGCTAGGGTAGCTGCTGTGCATAGGGAATTAAACCCTGCAGCTCCTTGGTGATGACTATCAGCCAGGACTATTTTCACCAGGGCACCTCTGTAGGCAGCCAACAGACAAAACAGTATTATGAATTTTGATCAGATATCTGCACAGTGCTGCGTTTATACCCACTAGATTTCTAAGGAGCTGGAAATCAAAGCAATCCATACATAGATGATTAGCATACATTATTGCCTCCAGCAGATTTAGGCTTTGTATAATAGATATGTCAAGGCTCTGAAGCATTCAGGGCAGTGTCACCCTGCCTTTTTGCTGGCCATGGGCCAAGAGAGCCTTTTACTTTGGTTTTGTACTAGCCTCTTGGCTTTGGACATGGCAGGGAACACCGCCAGGAAGGGGTGAATGCACTAGCCATGGTGACACTGTGTCCCAAGTAGGAATATGCTCAATGCAATTAAAAGAAGTTAAGACATTGTAAGATTAAAAAAAAAAAAAGAGCATAGAGAGTGGAAGTGCAGGGAATGGCAGAGAAAAGCACCCAGGGGAGGCAAGTTTGGCATGGTGGTGCTCTGTAAAGGGGAGTTCAGCCCTTAGCTAGTCAATAAGCTGCCAATGAGCTCAATGCTCTTCCAGGTTTTATGTGTCCCAGATCCAGCCCCTTGAGTGCAGGCAGCCCTGAAGGACTAAGCTGTAGCCCCTGTCCTCCACCTCACCAAGAGGTACCCCCAGAAAGGGACCAGCCTGGGGAACCGCTGCAGCCTCAAGGGCACATGCAGGGTTCACCCTTACAACCCCCCTCCCCAGTTTCTCCAGCTGCATGGATGGATCAGGTGAGGATTGGATTCTCAGTGCACATCAAGCTCTGTGCACGTGTTAAGCATTATCCCTCCATTGGCACGTCGGCTGGATGCGAGCTGCTAAAACCTGCTTCTGCCAGACAGGGGAATATTCACTAGCAAAGCAGCTCAAAAAAAAAAAAAAAAAAACGAAAAAGAAAATCAGCCCTCCTGGCTGCAGGAATGGCTGGGAGGCAGCTGCTGTAGGAATCATTTGGCAGATGATAATCCTCCACGCTTACGCAGCACTTGACATGTGTGACGCCCTTGGCAGAGCACTGCTGGACCCATCTGGACCCATCCACACCACACCTCCTGGGGTAAGCAGGCCAGAGCCATCCCTGGCTGCGGAGAAGGTAGTGATGAGACATCCCACCCATGGTTATATAGGGCTGGTAATAGCGTTAGAGGCCTCCTGAGTCCCAGAATGAGCTACAGTCAGAGCCTCAAGCAGGCCAAAGGGGTTCAGAGCATCTTGGAGAAACCTTCTCCTTTTGCTAGCTGATAGAGACAGTGAACTTCACAGAGCGACCAACCACTACAGATGTTTGTACAATTACAATAACTCTCGTGGATTTGTTACCTGTCTCCCTACTTCACTGTTGTGCAGATGCATCAGTTTATTGGCTTGTGATCCTGATTTTTTCATCTTCATGGGAGCATCTGAAAATTTGGACCCCATGATAAGACCATAGTTGAGGTTGTCTGCACATCCTCCCCATCGATACCCAGGTCCAGGTGTCTCACCTGGGATGGGACCACAGGAACAGCCAGGGAGGTCCCCGGTGGTGCAGGCTCTAGCAATGGTGTGGCTGATGGCAGCAGCAGAAAGCGCATACACAAATGCTGACTCCCTTGTGCCTGGAAAAGATAAGAACTACAGCTCAGCCCCTGGGACAACTAGGTGTTCCCCAGAAAGAGACCTGCACATCTTTTGCTCCACCAAACATGCTAACCCGCTGCAGCTGAGACCTCTCATGGCATCACCATCTTGGAGCAAATCTCCCAAACAAATTCTTCTTTAACAGGAGACATCATCCTATCAGGGCAGAGAGGTGCAAAGACCTACTCTTGGGGCCAATGAGGAAACCCCACCTTGGTTTCTCCTCCCTGCTCCCACTCCGGTGCTGGACACTGCTTAACACCAGGGCATGGAGCTGTAGGAGACTATGTAGCTGCAGTGCACTTGGCGCATGCAAGGACAGTTGTACCCACAGGAGAGCTACATGTGCAGCCTCATGCTTAGTGTGAACTGCTTGACAGGTCTCCATGCTCTGAAGAACAGTGCCGTGACTGTGAGGGAGTGAGACACCTCCTCCGGAGATGAGGAAACCAAGTTGGTGGCATGTGTCGTAGGAGCTGTGGTGGACTCAAGAGCTCCTACATGTGATGGGCACCACAGTGTGCTCTCAGAGAACAAAACAACCATGCTACTCTATCCCTCAATGTCCCCTCCTGGCAGCAGGACCCTTTCCAGACCCCAGCAATGCATCCACACAGAGCTGTCTGGATCTACTCACTCATGTCCCCATCCAAGCCAATAGTGATGTTTACCTCGCTCTAAATCCAGCAGGTAGTTAGGAGCCAGATCAATGGAAGAGCAGTTCCACCGCATGTCTGAGAAAGTTTTACGGCAGGTCTTTATCACTTCCCGTGCTGCCTGGATGATGGTCTGCATTAGCTCCAGGTTGCTTCGACACAGTTGCACCTGGGAAACCACCAAGCCTTCGAGCTGCTTGCAGTGCTGGGTTTGATTCAGGGCCAACGCTGCAGGAGTCTTGGACAGAGCTCTGAGGAGACAAAACATATGCAAATAGGCATTAAAATCTGAAAAAGTTAATCTTCAGGTCAGCATTAATTTCACCACGGCCCCCAATCCAGCAAATACTTTAACCTGTGTTGAACTAACCTAATTTTAACCCTCTGAAAGTCAAGTGCTTTAGTTCAATCTCATCCCTATGGTCAGTGGGGAAAGATGGACAACTTTTAAGAGTGATATATCTCATCTAAGGTAGGTATCTCCAGAAGTCCTTTCCAACCTCAACCATTTTGTGATTCTGTGATTTTGATCCCTGGGAAGAATAACCATCTGAAAGTGCCCAGTTCCCTCCATCATGTAGAGAAGCTGGGACAGCGCTCCTGGGGAGCAATGCCAAGTTGATTGAATGTGTGAATCCTCATGGGGAGGCTTTTTGCTGAAGAATAAAGAGGACAGACTCCCAGCAGAGTGAAAAATGACCCATCAGTTCCACGATAACAGAAAGCTGGGTCTTCCAAGACTGTGGTATTCAGAGAAAAAGCGAGATTGGTGTTATCAGCACTTTGCATTCAGCATCTGTCTCACACACTTTTTAAGGATTATATTAAATGTCATGTAATTAATTACGGAGAAAATCCCCTGCAAGGCCTAGGAAAAAGCTACCAAGTTTGCAAAACAGATGCTTTCCCTTAGAGTTAAAGCCAAGGATTTCACCAGTTCCATTGCTGTTGCACTAAGGTAAGACTGTTTCCACCGTCTCCATAAATTCAGTGCAGAAGCACAACGCAAGCATGTGTAAAAAGAGCATCATGGTCAAATTTGAGAGGGATCTCCTTAGCACCAGCACTGTGTAAGAAACCAACAACATCTCATAAACCATTGGTCCTTCTGGTGGGTTACTGCCCACATTTCATGCTTCAGGTAAAAGAAAAAACAAGCAAATGGTGCTGTGCATCGTTCTGGGCTGTGCTGTTCTTAAGCACCCAGAGTGATCAGCCGAAGCCTGGTGTGAAACTCCCTCTGTATCTTTATGACCTGCTTAGAGCAGTCATAAATGTTATTCATTCCCATAAAACAACTTTCTAGCTGGCTGCATCACTAACTGGCGCATGAACCTGGCAACCCACTGCCTTAACACATATTTCCTTCTCTCCTTGTTAAATGTGTTGCCTTTTAGTTTCATCCTAAGCCATCTTGGTTAGTTTGGCTTATTAGACACATTTCTGGGCAAATTTCATTTTATTGCTGTAACATCCATGTCCTTCAGAAGTTAAATGAGATGGAAACAGAGCTAAAATTGAGCACAAACCAAGATTGGGGGTATTAGCTCTGATCTCCGTTTTTCAGGAAAACACACCTATGTTCCACAGACTCCCTCAAGATTGCCTTGAACGATGTAGTGTGTATGTTGGCTCTCTCTC
Organism: Tinamus guttatus; assembly: GCF_000705375.1. The sequence goes on from NW_010579948.1 coordinate 31,720, forward strand.
TGGGCTACACACAACTGCTAACCCCAGCCCCTCTTTGAATAGGGAAAAGCTACAGTTCTTGCTTGGTCTGAGCTGAAAAATTCCCAGGCGGATCAATTTTGGCACTTCTGGCACTAGATAATCAGTGGCAAACTTGGAAGGGAAAACACCACTCTGCTAGCTATATAAATATATACGTCATATATATATTTAAAAAGGTTCATTTAAGATACAGAGAACAGAAGCTTTGGCAGGAGAATTTCAAGGGAAAGCAAAAAAAAAAAAGAAATATTTAATTGATAAAAATATTCTATCCTAATGTTCATCTCTGTCTCTTGCACAGTGGGACTGTGGCAGCCAAGAGGTTAAGTGTCTGTCCTTGGCAATATTCAAAAGCCACCTGAATAGGGTCCTGTGCAATGTGTTCTAGATGTTCCTGCTTGAGCAGCGTTTGGACTAGATGATCTCCAGATGTCCCTTCCCATCTCAACCCTTCTGTGATTCTGTGATATTCTGGTGCTCAGGTAGCTTGGAAGTACCTTGTCCTTCAAGCTGGAAGCACAAGTCTTAGGAAAGTAGCCCTATCACCTGAGTGCAAACCTGCACAATGGGGCCATCACAGCAGTCCTCCATGGTTTTTCTTTAACCCATGGAAATGAAATCCACGTCTACAGTGTAATTCATGTGACCAATTCTGAGCTCTATAGTAGGAGAAAACAATGCATACCCTATAGGTGCCCATTTTCATCACCAAGCTCAGGCACCAAATGCAGGTGTTTGCATGGTGGAAGTGTAGAGCTGGGTGAGATGAATCCAACCCCTAGCACTTGGCGCCAGAAACCTGTGAAAATTTATCCCAGAAAGCCTATCAGCAAGTCTCAGGAAAGGGTTGAAACACAAATCAGGCAGGAGGCCAACACAGCTCACCACTAATAGAATAAAGATGATAAATACTCCAGCACAGGATGTCCTGAGAATAAAACAAGCAGGCAGGGTGAGGCAGATGCAATGAGAGAACATTACACCCTGAACTTTGGGCAAACAGGGAACAGTCCAGGTCTCTGAGAGACTGCACTGTTGAGGAACAACTCAGGTGCCTAATTAGAGGTATCTAATGATACTTAAGAGATCTTGGGACGTCCCATCTGGGTCCTGGTTGCCCCTCTTGAAATCTCTCATGGATTTATCTGCTAGTCCTGTGCAGACATCTCAAGCATCTTTAAAGGTCTTATTTGGGCTACATGTCACCTGTACAGACATATCAGGAACAGCAGAAAGGGAATCTTCAGGTTGGGATGAAAGCCAAATTTGGCCTGAAACTAGCTCTGCTTGTGAAGAAAGAGGACCATGGAGCCATGAAGAAACCACTGCAGTATGGCATTACAACATAAGGCCTGAGATGATAACCATCAGAGAGAAACAGATTTTTAACATGACAAGCAAGAGATTCCCTTCATGAAAGGAGGGAAGATCTGCCAAAAAAGTCAAGAAAGAAGGTACTGCAGCCCCACTGAGGCAAATTCAGTCAATGGCAGCAATGGCTGTTTCTTGTCGAATGAGCTGATCTCTGGGGAGAACGGAAATAAAAATGCAAGATGCAGGAAGGTGTTTTTTGAACATCTCCCAGGCCTGAATTTCGTGCCTCTGCTTGTGAGAATCTATAATTGGAAATATCGCCAAGTGTCAGGAGGAAAAAGTAAAATGGAGATGGAAAAGAAAACTCACAGCTATTGGAGTCGCTTGCTGAGACCCAAAAAAGTGCATTTATAAAATCACGTATCAGAAATGTGAGAGCAATTGGGTCACCTAGTCCATGCCCTGACAGCACAGGTTTGCTCCATCTCTGTCACACATCCACAAATGTTTTCCCCTATCTCCTCGCACTTTAAACCCAAACACAACCTTTCCTGCTCCCAAAATTCTGACAGCACCATGGAGGGACATCCACTTGCCAGCAAAGAACATTACTGAGGAGCAAAGTCCATTTCTTGGGAAATGTAAAGAAAAAGAAAACCTCCTTCCCCCAGAAGGGACCTGTCTATAGCAAGATTTGGTGATGGTTGGGTTTCTACCCCTTTTCTTCATTTTTCATCAGCCACTAGCAGTGGGAGGAAGCCTAGAGCTGAAGGGTCATAATAAAGCCAAAATAAAGCAACTCTCAGGGGCTTAGTTGGCATAACAGCCTTTAGTCATGAAGCCAGTAAAAAAACATGGAAAAAATATTGTCCTTTGAACTCGTGCACTTCTTCAGAGAACGGGCACGTGTGGTTTCACCTGATGCCATCCCGTAAATGCTGCTTTTCACACTCGCCTCCTGCTAACGTTGTGCACCCCTCCCTTGACTCCTGCCCCATCCTTCATTCTCCAGAAAGCTGAGGATGACTGAGGAATGGTTGTTTTTTTTAAATATATATATATTTGACCCATCCCTTTAAATAAACAGGTTCCAAACCAAATGTCTCTCGCTTTATATATAGCATAGCAAGGCTTTCAATTGAAGTTATGGATACTGACAGAAAACCATAAACGTAATTACAGAGGAAATATGATGCATAGATGGATCATGGCTTTCGTTTACCCTTTTAATTATCTTGGGCAGTTAATAAATTCATTTGAAAACATGAATGCTCTACAGTGTTTAGTCCTTTGAGAGGTATAGGCCCAGGTCTGCAAATCTGGGCTCCATGAGAAGACTATTCATAGGAGAAGCATTTTGGGAGAAGTACCTTCAGAGTTGGGCAGACGTCTGTGAAAAATATACACAATTTGGTCTACAGTGCCACTGGGCATCGGTCCCTTCTCCTAAAATAATCATTGAATTGAATGGTACAGGCCTAGTACCTTTTAAAAGACCCTTTAGGCATGGGAAGCTTTTCCCTTTCTGATATGCATCTTCTCTGGAGTGCATCTTCTCTATCTTCCCTTGTGTGATATACCTCAAAAAGGTATCACAGAAGGACTGCTGATCAAAACGAGAACATCTGCCCTAAATTGTCTCTTCTGCTTTCCTGTAAATAAACTCCCATTTTTATGCTTTTTTAAATCCCTTAGCCTTCCATCTCTAACCTTCTGGCAGTCAAGGCCAGGTATCCTCACATTGTCCCTGAGCCCCAGTCCATGCCTGCAGTTTGAGTGAGAAAAGGACTGATGGGAACTACCTTCACCTTTGAGACCATGAGGAGTGGGAAAGCCACCATGTCTCCTAGGAAGTTGTCCCAGTGATTAAAAGCCCAAAAGCCTTTTCAGACGGGGAAGTGGGATTTATATAGCGATAAATAAATAAAATAATTAAAAAGAAAAGAAAAAAAAAGGAGGTGGGGAGGAAGAAGGAAAGCAGGGGGAAAAAAAGCTCTGAAGTAAAAACTTAAAATAAGAGTTGCTTTCAGATACGGTGCCAAATCCAGCACTGGCAGCAGTGGGCACGAGGCCATTGACTTCCAGGCCAAGCTCTTTGTGGAGCTGATGCCAGCTGCGAGCTGGCTCACCAACTGCTGCAGAAGGCCACGGAGCTTTGTCCAATTTTCTTGGGCTGCCTATGGAGTCAGGAGGGAAGAGCACACTTCAAAGCAGTGTCCTACCACCGCCACCACCCCTCCTGCGGTCCTCTCAGGGCAGCTCATCATGCAGTCCCCTTGCCAGGCAGACCTGTCTCCTTGCAGGCGCCTGTGTCCCGCCATCCTGGCCCCACCTTGTCCTAAAGAGAGGCACTACTGACTGCACAAAATCTTTCCTTTTTTTTTTTTTTCTTCTCTTTTGAAAACAAGTCGCCTGAAGCTGAGGGAGCAAAGTGCTGGCTTCACAAAAGCCTCGACACTGCGAGCAGACTTAAGGTCAGTGAGCTGGTAGAGATCCCAGGATCACTATTTACACAGCGTAGTTACCATTTGCTTCCAAAGGGTCATTCCT